>CM057009.1:97191915-97719415 GCA_029891345.1 Dryococelus australis | reverse complement strand
ATTAGGACATCTGGTATCAGGCTAGTGGATGGCATCATGGGGAGGGCAGGTGGTGTTGTGGGTACTGTGGTGCCTCAGATGAACTCTTTCAGGTTGGCGATTGCATTTTCCCCTCCTTTCGGCTCTCTCATGGGTGTTGGGATGCCAGGCATTGAGTTGGCTGATGGTACAAAATGCTGGTTGTGGTGCTGATACTGTATTCGGCATCTGTTATAGGTAAGCTTCAATTACATCAATGTTGTTTCTCGCCTCGCACCACTCTCTTGTAGGACTCAGTACGTTGATGGACGTCCTGTCAGCTGACATAACATGGTGGTGGTGGCATACAGTCAATTGTCATTTGGCGATGTGATGAATGTGTGAGTGGTTTTTTCATTAAGAGGGATGGGTAACCCACTTAGGGGGTGCTCCTGGCACCATGATGTGTATATGCCATGGGAGGGAGGGTACCCTGGCCTCTACTGATATGATGGTGTGACATAAAATGGCCTTGGTGGAATGTTGGTTGAGTGAATGGATGAGCTGAACTGACCCAACTGTCCGTGGCCCAAAACTTGCTTTGTTATGTAACACAAACAAATGTGAGGTAGGTTTGATGAGGTGCAAACAGTGTAAAATGTTGGTACTTTTGAAATAATTATGTGTAAATGTAGGAATGATCACTAAGTAGAACACACAACTAAACTTCATGCAGTTGTACACAATTTTGCTTGACTGGTTTGAATGAAGGCAGTTTACAAATGCATCTCACCTGACCTTGTGCATAGTACAGTTGTAGTACACATCTGTACTGAATGAAAAGTGAGTGAAGAGATTTGGACGGCATTTAACAGCAAGATCTTGAGAGTCGATGAGAGTGACTGGGTGAGTATGTAGCAGTGCCAGAATGAAAGGGCAGGGGAAACGGGAGATCCCCGAGAAAACCCACCAACCAACGGCATCATCCGGCACGATTCCTACGTGCAAAAATCCGTTGACCTGCTGGGGATTGAACCCGGTTCGCCTTGGTGGGAGGCGAGTGGGATAACTGTTTGGCCACCGCGGCCCGTACTGAATGAAACGGTTAGGGCCTTATGCACTTGAGGGGTTTTTAGCACTGGGATACACTTTAACTGGTCATGATTAAGTTTGTTCAAATAAACACTTGCTATTCTGAGTGTGTTGCACAGCAGTGACATATACCAATTTCCATTCACCTCCACATGGTTGGACGTGAGTTAATGTGTATAGTTTGCACTGGTACACTTCCACCACACTGTCTCCCTTGCAGCATGTGGTACAGCATGGATGGGGCACAAACGACTGAAGGGTTAGCCTGAATATATCTTACAGTCTCATGCATCATGGCAGACCACACACACGTAATTCAGAGTGCACAATTTCATTAGTTGTTTATTGTGTTTATACTGAGCTGTGGATGACAGATTGACACACACTTATCATTGGGGCATTGGCAAGAACAGCTTTTATCTGGGATATCCACTTGTCTGGAGGTATGCCAAAAAATTGAGGGTGCCTTTCTTTGTGATAAGAAGTGGCATCTTGATGCTTGTGTGGGCTTTGACATACACTGTTGGCACACACCGTTGGCAGTTGGTAACACATGTCTTTGTGTCATGATAAATTGCTTTCTGTGGCTGTTCGCTCAATAATTGTATGCTTTCATGAACACTGGATGGCATTGTGATTTTAGGTGTTGTGTCTCCAGTGATCACTGGCTGTAGCAAATGTGAAGTTGTGGCATGGTCCATTGGTCACAAATTTGTTGATGGTGGTGCATGGCTGGGCATACACTTAATTGTTTTTGACCTATTACTGTATCCGCTTTGCTAATAGTACCACATAATTGAACAGTAGGCGTACTTGTAGGAATGTGGCAGGTAAGAAACTGTGATGGTGGCAGTACAGTTTCTTAGAGTTTCTAAAGGTGTGTCACAGTTGCTCATAGGTGGACTTGCCACAGTGCATCAGCTGTTTGTGCCAGTATTGATCCGGCTGGCTATGCATTGTAAGGCAATTTGCTACACAAACTGTCAATTCCATACATGGAAACACTGGGAAATGCACAGGCATGCAATGTAATACAACCGGTCTCAGCAAATTCTTGACAGAAGGTTACGCCCTGGTCCTTCACACTGTGGACAAACACTGCAATGGGCAGACGTATGTACAAGTGGTATAAATATCTGAACTGGGGTGGAGCTGGTTAAAATTATGTGAATGCAGTGGCATCTTGTGTCATCTATGTTCCACATTTTAAAGTCCATCTTGCATACATGGTTCCTTGTTTGCGGTAGTGTGGATGCACTACATGGGTACATGGAGATTTTTGCTGGAGCCACATCCCTCCCGTTTGCGTAGTGCTCCACGTGTGAACAGATGTTCAAATGAACATGGTCGTGGCTCTATGGGAGTAGGGGTAAATGTACGTGCTCACTCTCCTCCCCTACTGTTGGTTGGAGCAGATGGCTTTATGTCGCAGGAGGGGGAAGTGTTGGTCCAACACTTTGTCCTTGTTTTGGAAATTTGGCTCTCCCAAAATAACAGCATTTACCTGTTCAGAGTTTTCCTATTCTGAAAATGGCAATGATGGCTTCTCCAGCATTTGTCCCATTAGCATTGTTAAAATTAAGATTTAATTTTAACCATATAAGAAAGGGCACCATGTGCTGTGTTCGTGGCCTGGTCACAGGATCATGGCAATGATTAATAGTATCTTCAGATAATTAGAGTTAAGAATGGTGTGTTGGACATAGGTGAAACTGTGGTAAAAATTAATTTAATGTTAAATCTCGCTGAGCATCAATTAGTTGGTTATATGTTGCTCGGAATAGTACAAGATCTCCCTATCACAGGGCAGGGTTGAAGACCTGGACTTAATTATCCTGCTCCCACATGTCCTCACAGTTGATGTATTTGGTATGTTTTGGCCCACGAGAATGCCACTGCAAAAGTCACATTATACATTGGAATGTTCATTCTTGCACGAGGCCAACTAAGCCAGATGAGTTAGAGGGCTCGTCACAGTGGAATGAAACTGGTGGGGGGCATCCTCGGGGGAAAGAAAAGAAAACTGACAAGGTTCTGGTAATCTACATAAACACAATTGCTGCTAAGTGGCTGGTCAATAAGACTGCAGATACTGTCCAATTCTGTAGGTTTGACACAAGTAACCAAAAAAGTTTGCATTCTGCGGTCAAGAAGTTTTGACGGCAGATGCAAGTTAATCTAAGTCTAAAGACTGCTGAAGACGCATGGCAGTAGTGTGCCAATGTTTGGTTTTGTGGTTTGCATCGGTGTGTTAAAAGGTTTTGTGGTGTTTGTAAGAAATAGGCATTTCTATTTATTGACTGAGAAATTGTGACCTCTCCCCATGTGAAATATTCTGACCTATCACAGGAATTCTGCGGAATTCTTATATTAAACCATTCTCTGGGTTGCAAAATCATTTTAATACACTGATTGGTGTTTTATTTGCAAGGAATTATGCAAAATCACCCTTAAAATAGTAACTTGGTTAATAAATAACTTTTTTTTCATGGCAGCAACTTTTAAAACAAATCACTTTAAAATAAATAACTTATTTCCTTATCTTCTGCAGAAAACCAGTTAATTTGCGGGTTTAGTTTTTTTAGTTTTATAATTGAAGCGTTAGTTTATTTCCATCTTGTATATACACATTATGTGTATACAGTTATTAATTTGGGAGGTATTTGTGCTGTAAGTCATACACCGTTTCCAGTAGTAATTTTGATATGTCTGCAAAAATTGCTATGATTATAATGTGTACAGCAGGAGAATAGTATTTTGTATAATTTAACTGAAATAAAATGACATGCCATTTAAAGTGTTTAAGCACACAGTTTTTCGTAGTAAATGTTCTTTTTAATAATTTTCACATAGTTTAATAGTGATTTGTCACAATGTTGAAAGGTGCTCTCCTTTGCCATGACTGCGTGGGAAGACAAAGGGAATGTTATTGCCTGCACCAAGTGCTTCAACCCAGTGATGAAAGTCATTATCAGCACAGATGGTGTTTCGCAAAAAACTTGTTGCAGTGCAGTTATAAACTTACTTGGTTAAATTTGTGACACATATCTGAACTTTTGGTTTTCATGTGGTGGCAGGGAGGTCATTTACTTTCACAAATAAGCCTACCATTAAGTGTGTCAAACTCTCTACAAAATAACTATGGAAAATTAAAAAGAATCTCTGGGAATACCAGGAAAAAAACAGGGAATTTTTTAAGTGTAGTTTGGTAAACACTTTGAATAGGTTTTAATATGTTTAGTATTCATGTTATATTTTGTGTAATTAAAACAATCATTTAAAATTTCAGGAAATAAAAATGTTTTAGACTTACCATGTGTTATTCTAATAATGTTTATTAATTTTGGTTTTGATTTGTATTATTTATTGTGAGGATTGCACATAGAATAGTTTTAATTCTGATTATCTTGGCACTTGTAATATTTCACTGGGCCTTCTACTGGCACTTATACCCTAGTTAAGCCAGAACAACCTGACACTTGTAACATTTTGGTGAGTTTGTTTCCTGGCACTAGAACATTTTAGGGCAAAGATTGAATATAAATGTCTCAAAACTAATAAGTGAATATTATGCTCAGTAGTTCCAAAATTATACTCTACAACAAGCTGGTACAAAAACTGTGAAACTACCTTCAAAAGCAGTTAAGCTTTTTTTTTTTGCTGCTTCTGTACAGTTTGGTTTATGGCATTTAAAAGAAATGTTTGGAACTTCTGCTCTTCATATGTGTAATACGTGTGAGCTCAAAATCTCATACATAATTTGTGTATGTGTGTATATACACATACATTTATGTATGCGTATATACACATGGAAGGACATGCCAAGACAAACATTTTGATATGAGGAAAGTGTATCTGGGAACACCCTCCTATTGAGCTACAGGCATCAAACAATGCATGCTCCATTTGAATTTGGCATGCTGCCTGGGCCAACCATGTATGGGCCGAGCAGAGTACATGGGTGTGGTGCAGAGCCAAGCCTGCCTTCTCCCTGATGTGACTATTTCATTGTGATTCTCAGGAACACCTTGCCTCGTTGTCAAGGCGCACTTAGGAAGTCTTAGAGAATTCGTGCTGCCTGCCATGATGTTCAACAAACATACTGTATTTTTAACAGAGTGCATAACAGCATGGTTGACTGCATAAACACCTGCATGCAAATCAGAGAAGGTCACTTTGAACAGCTCCTGTAAAGATGAACCATGCTTCAAATCTCTTTGCTCATGCACTGCGATCAGCTGTTTTCTGTCACGTGCAGGGATTGAGGACTGTTGTCTGCTCTCTCCCTTCAGGCCAACCTCACTCTGGCCTGCACGTGATTGACCAAGTCAACGTGCCAAATTCAAACAGTATGCACATCATTCGATTCCCATAGCTTGGAAGGGAAGAAGGGGTGTTTCTGGTCGTATGTTCCTTATATCAAAATGTTTTTCTCGGCGTGCTATACCAACCCTTAAAATTATGCCCAACAATTTCCAAACACCAGTGTATGTGTATGTGTACATATATGTATGCATGTACAAATGTAAATATGTATGTACATACACAGTCAAATCACATTATTATGACCACCTGCTAAAAGTGCCAACTGCAGCGCATAGCCCATGATGTATGGCCCGTGACGTGGGCTGGTGAAGCGGTAATATAATGTGAAAGACAAACTGGCTTTACACATTGTGCTTCCTGGTGTTGGGGGTAAGGGAAAAGATTTAACCGAGTTGTGAAAACGGATGATAATCTGTTTTCGGGCCAAGGGGATCAGCATTTCGGAAACAGCAACGTTTCTGAACTGTTCACGTGCCTCTGTGGTAAAGGTGTATCGTTAGAGGACGAATGGCACTATTGGGAGTAACTGTCGTGGAAACTGCAGAGCTTCACATGCCATTGATGTCTGAGGTGAATGTCGATTACAACGGTGCGTGAAGGCCAACCGATATGCTACAGTAATAGGTCACCCTCCAAATGAACCAGGGGTCATCCAGACACATGTCTACCACAACAGTTCAGTGAACCCTTCTGGGAATGGAGCTCCGGAGTTGATGGAGGGTGATTGCACCCATTACAAACACAGGTGCATCAATGGAAATTACTGGTATTTGCTCGACAGTATGGCGACTGGACCACTACTGATTGGCGACAGGTAGTCTTCTCAGACAGACATGTTTTTAGATGCATATAACAGATGGACATCAGCGTGTCCGGTGAGAAACTTCGGAGAACCAACACCCTGCAGCCATTGCTGGATGTACACAAGGTGGTGGGGGCAGTGTTATGTTCTTGGGAATGTTCTCATGGTACTCTCTAGGTCCCACCATCCATGTAGAAGGCACACTTGATTGATTTTTTAATGAATCCATCCTCGGTGTCACATCCACCCATACATGATGATGGTCTTTCCACAGGAGGATGTAATCTTCCAGCATGATAGTGTGCCTTACCACATGGCTAGAAGTGTCCGTACATGGTTGGAAGAACATTATCATGACTTCATAGTTTTTCCGTTCCCCCCAAACAGCCCCAAACTTAATCCAATTGAACATGTGGGACCACCTCAATCGTCATGTTCGCAGTGTCTCCTCTGCCATACACCCTTCAACAATTGTGGGATGCACTGCAGACAGCATGGCTCCAGATACCTGTGGAGACGTATCATCACCTGACAGAGCCACTGCCAGTTGGTCTGGCTGCTGTCCATGCTGCGAAGGGCGGTTACACTGGATACTTGCAGGTGGTCATAATAATGTTATTTGACTGTGTAGGTACAGTGTGTTCTTATGTACATATGTAGGCCCTACTATAATTCTTATAACCAGAACCATTGATAGCTTTCCAAGGAAATAGGATACAAATTTTCTCGTAAGTGTAAACATAGAAATTTGTTGTAAACCTGATTGAATTTAATTGCAATTTTTGGTTCTAAAGGTTGTGTATTTTTTTGATTAAATATATAAACATTTTGAAACTTTTGAAAGTCTAACAATTGTTTTAATTCAGCATAGTACTTTTTAAAAATAATATAATGAATCAAAATATGGTTTGCTATTTTTTATGACAGGGCAAGAAGAATTGTGAATACAGGAAATGACAAGATAATAGAAGACAAATTAATTTTGGCTACTCTGCTTAAACTACTACCATATTTGCATAGTAAAAAATCAAATGTTAGCCCATCTGTGGCATCAAAAAACTTGGAGGTAAGAAATTAAAAATTTTTTGAAAATGTAGTTTAGAGTAGCATTAGTTGAAATAAATATAAGCTACTACAAAACTTGGGTTAAATGTTGTAGTGTTATGCCCTCTTCAACATCAAGAAGATAGAACATACATAGGCTAAGACAAAAGGCCACTGCCCAACAGGAAGCATGAACCTGGAAGACATGAGAGCCACTGCAACAGGGAGTGTGATTTACAGAAAGGGATGAGCCAATAGCCAAAATAAGAGAATAACTCAGGAGATGAGATGGGGAAATGAGTGAGAATGGTATTAACAAACTTAATGCTTGAGGTTGTACTATTTATTTCTCAGCTCAACTAGGTAAGGACCATTGTAGACTTGGGCTGCTATGTCTACATTAAAGGAGGATTGATCCCTATTGCTGTGGCTTTACCACATGTCTCGCTTAGCCTTCTGTTTCAGAGGTTTTATTAAAATTTTGACACAACAGAGCACAGAGGTTTCCAAACATTCTGATTTTATTGCAGGTTCCCTGTCTCTATTACTTTGTACCAGGTAACAACTGAGAAGAAAATACATATTATTTTATGCAAATGAGTACAGAAGGGATAACACAAAAAGAATCAACAACATAAAGCTTTTAGGAAGTGTGTTAAACTATATACCCTATGCCCTGTCAGCCTGCAAAATATAAAATAAACTTTCTACTGCCAGGTTTTGGAGAAAAAAACTGTACATCCAAGATGGTAGGAATCAATTCCCCTTAATATGTTTTAAAACAAACTACCTGTCATCAGTGACATATATTTTTGAAAGGGGGGAGGGTGATGGTAAGCAGGTATAGTGTACCCCCTCCAAAAAAAAAATGATAGGTGGTTACAGCATATCATTTGTACCCTTAACCCTTAAAAGATCATAGGATAATAATTTTTTTGTTCGTCAAAAACTAAAAACAAAGTTAACACTGCAATAGAAGTTTTAGCTGGAAAAAAATACAATAACATATATTCTACTATATTTTATCCTTACTGGCAAGTCTGAGCAAAGAATTTTGAACTTTAATATACTCCTGTCATTGCCCGGTTCAACGACGAACTGTTGCAGACCCTCGAGGTCCCCTCATCACTGTAAATTTAGTAGTGTCAGTCCGTGACAGTGACTAAGGTCAGCCGAGTTTCTTCCTCCAATTCAAGTATCATACTTGCCAACGTGTACAATTTTTCTGGAAGATGTACGAAAATTGACCCTACTGTACGATTTGACGGTAGGCGTAAATATCTTCCTGATTTCTGTATCTTTATTGTGCATTAAAAAAAATTTTGTATTACGGTACTGCGATGTCCGGCAGTTGAATGAGGGGTGGTGCCAAAGAGGCGGGAGACCAGGGAAGGGGGTAGGAGCAAACTTACTTCAGGGCTGAGGGGATGATGAAAAAAGAAAAGAGAGTGAGGGAGTGAGATGATAAGGAGGGGAGCTTGGAGTGGTGTCGGAGTGGCTGGCAGTTGGTGTGGGCGTGGCTAAGGGGTGGAAGGATGGGAGGGCTAGAGGAAAAGAGCGAGGAAGAAGTAGAAGGGAGAGGCCAGCAGCAGGGAAATAATGAAGTTTGTGTGTGGGTTCAAGCAGAGCGGGGCAGGAAGCTGATGCGTAATGAAAGGGAATAAAGGAATGGAGTTGATGTTGTTTACACCATGAAATCACTTCTCAAAGTACTTAACCATTACTTCTAATTATGTCACTTAAAAATTTACTTATTTATATTGCTAACTTACACCAGATGCTGTACACTGCTATGGTTATTTTTTTTTTAAATTTTAATATTAATTTGCAAGAAAAGCACTACTACTAAAATAATTTTAATGAGTAAATATTAATTTTATTAATATCAATTTGCAAAAATAGCACTACTGCTATAAAAAATTGTAATGAGTAATAATTAATAACACATGACACAGGAGTACCTCATTACTATATTTTTTCTATTGGTTCTTGGAAAGAGCGCAGTCTGTGTAAAGCTTTTTAAGAGAGTCCTTGAATGGTTTATGTATGTAGACATCCAGGGGCTGCAAAATAGACGCCAACCCCCCTACCGGGAATAACTGCCTGGTTGCTCTTCCCTTCTTCTAGCACCCGCTTTGCTTCTTCTGTTCTGTGTCCTCCCCCTCATTTTCAAACTGTTTGTGAAAGTGGCATGGCGCGCGGATGTGTCAAGAGTTTAGACAAACAGCAGCATCTAATAAAAGTTGTCTGTTTTAGAAATGGTCTTCTCTGTGGCTAACTTTTTGTTTTAGGTTTTCAAGTAAAAAAAAAAAGCTCAGAAAATTTTATTTAAAATTTGTTGATGATAAAACCATTTTAAGCAGTGGTAATTTAGATAAGATTTCTGTGATTTGAATACAGCTGCAGATGGGGAACGGGACTGGCAGATTGTAGATACGGCACTGTGCCATAGTCACATATACTCCGCGCCTGCCGCCAACCTTGTTAGATGTCACACCCAGCCAGGCTATAGGGGATGCGCACCCCACAGCTGTGTGACAGCAGCGGGTGGTTATTTTGTGTTTACGTGAATTCCGAACACTTAGAAAAATAGAAGGGTACCAAAATGAGTACGATGAAGGAGAGACAGTATTTACAATGTTTTTGTGAGGAATATTCAAAGGAATTTCCGTGTGTAATAAAGTCTGAAAAAGGGAATCACTTTGCTTTCTGCAGTGTGTGTAGGTGTGACCTAAATATTGCACGTGGCGGGAAAACCGACTTATCAACTCATGTGAAGTCAATCAAACATTCTAATAACTTGAAAATTATGGAAGATAATAGAAAAATAGGTTTTTTTTTAGTAACCTAGCAGTGATAATAATGTTATAAGAGCTGAGTGTTTGTTTACAAGTTTTTTGCTAGAACACAACATTCCTCTTAGTGTAGCCGACCATGCTGGACCATTATTTTGTAAAATGTTCCCGAATTTGGAAGAGATGGAGCAATATAGATGTGATAGGACGAAAACAACAGCAATTGTTGGAGAATTGGCAGAAACGACCAGGGAAGGCATTGTGAAAAATTTGCAAACTGGACCTTATTCTAAGATTTATCTGCTAGTTGGAACATATTTCTCTAAAGAAACACAGACAATGATCTCATCTGTACTATCATTACCAGAACTTGAAGGCATTGTAACAGGTCGAAATATTGGTGAGTTAGTTCTCGGCGAACTGGAACATTTAAAAGTACCAGTCAGTCATATGATAGCATTTTCTGCAGACAATGCACCAGTAATGATGGGTAGTAAAAATGGAGTGATAGCAGTTTTGAAGAAAAAAGAAGAGAAACTAGTAGCAATAGGTTGTTTGTGCCATCTTATTAATTTGGCTGCTGAAAAGGGATCTGCTTGCCTACCAATCAAAATTGATGAAATTCTGACTGACACATATTACTACCTTAAAAAGAGCACCAAGCGCAAGGATAGCTTAAAAAATTTTCAAACCTTGCACGGAGAAGAAGCTAGAAAGGTATTAAAACACGTCTGCACAAGATGGTTATCCCTTGGTAAATTTTTAAGAAGACTGATTGAAATGTGGGATCCATTAGTAAATTTTTTCATGGAACAGGTACTTACACAAAAACACCAACAGCCATCAGGATTGTCTGCATTTACAATTCCAAAGAAATTGTTTAGTAAAAGCTCCAGATCTGAAGGTAAGACTACCACTCATGAACTGGTACAATGTTCCACAGATTCTGGTAGTAAACATCAAAACAGTTCAGAGAAGGAAACCACAGGTAGGATTTTAAAAAAGAGACCATTTCTTTCAGATGGTGAACCATCTTCAAGCAGCAAGAAACTTTTGTTACATGATGGAAAAGGAAAGGAACTTAAAAGCAAAGAATGCATGCAGAGTGGAGCTAGTCGAGAAGAGATGTTATTTATGAGTTACTCATCTCCGCTCAACAAGGCTGTGTGTTTGTTTTTACTGAACATTATTGCAGTGTTCGACAAATTTAATGTTATTTTGCAGTCATCAGCCCCCCAAATTCATTTGCTTCATCAATTAATGAGTGATTTATTGAAATAATTGATGGTGAGATTTGTGAAGCCAAATGTTCTTAAAACCTCTGCATTGCTGGAAGTAAATTACCATTTCACTTAAAATCAGCGGCAGGACCATGATTTGGTAATTGGGAGTGCAACATCTGAGAAAGTGAGTGCATTGTCAGAAAATGATAAGAAGTTTTATTTGTATGTTAGAAAGTATTTTTCCACCGCCTGTGACTACATACTAAATAAGTTTCCTTTCAAAAATGAAGTTATAATGAAAGCAAATGTTTTTGTAGTAGAAAAAATTGCAGAAGCCAGTTTCTGCAATGTTAAGTTTTTTGTTGATTTATTTCCATTTCTGTTGCCTATGAATGAGAGCTAGACTAGAGATGATGCAATAGATGTGTTTCACAATCAATTCTCCCTCCTTCAGCTGGAAGATCTAACCTCCTTAGTTAAGACTGAAGATTCAGAAGTAGATAAATAGGTCAGAATATCAGCTGTGACAAGTATTGGTGGAAAACCTAAGTATGACGTATTATGCATTGTTATGCTAGAAATTTTAACTATACTACATGGCAATGCTGAATGCGAGAGAGTTTTTATAGTCTTGTCAAAAAGAAAAGAACTCAGTTTCATTCTCTCATGTCAAATAATGTCCTTGAAAATGTATATATTATTAAAAGTAATAAGTTTTTAAAGAAGGCATGTTATGAACAGACTTTCAGCGACACATTTTTACACAAAGCAAAAAAAGCAACTGCTAGATCCCTAACAAGCCAGAATGACTGAATTTTTATAACTACAGTAAATTGTTTTTGTAGGTTTAATTTTTTGTTTATATAATTTCATGTATTCAATTAAAACTATGAACTTTTTTACATAGGTACCAAAATGACGTAGTTTCCGGGATCAGTAGTGAATTTTTAATTAATGTGATTGATTGTAGATTTAAAAGTGAAAAGCTTCAGTATCTTTGAATGTAATTTTTCTTCAAATTTTGAGGTGAGTGAGAAACATTTATTTCGAGTATGCAACTAATTCAGCCTTTTCATCTGTTTGATTTGAAATTTTGTGTTTCAGTAGTTTTTAATAAACAAATGGAACAATGTAGCTGTATGATAGATAATGCAACCATGGGACTAGAAGTGAATTTATGACAAAGTTACTTTTCATCAGAATTGTCGCATATCATTTATGGGAAATTTTAGAATTTCAAAATATCTTCCTAATTTGAATTGTGGAAAGTTGGCAAGTGTGAAGTACGACTGTGACTGTATGATTATAGTCTGGCATCATATAGAAACAAAGCAGAAAGTGCTTTCACATTCAATGAACCGGTTGCCTCATCACATTCAGTCTGGCAGCTAAGGAGTTGTGTAATTCTTTATGTTATAGCAAGGAAAACCAATATTTCTGGAATATAAAGCATGCATTGTAAAAGTAAAAGTATTCAAATGAGTAGGAGAACATTAAATAGCAAGCAAAACCAATATTTCTGGAATATAATTCATGCACTGTAAAAGTAAAAGGATTCAAATGAGTAATAGAATATTAAAGTAATTTTTTCATGTGTGATACATCTTCATGTCAAGAAAAAAAAATTGGATGGAGGTATCTAATCAGAGTCCTTTTTTGTCACAGCAAATGTTGCTTATAACTTTTATTACTGACTACCTAGTCTATTTACTATTTGTTGTTTTTTGTTCCCAGCAATTTTTTTATAGCACCCACAACAACAGACAAATATTTGCTAAACATTTAGTGGTAAAGCTCAAAACTTATCTCATTACTAGTCTCTGTGATGCAGTTAATTGAATGCTATCTGTATGGTGCACTAGAGCCTGCATTTGAATCCCACACAAGTTTTATTTGACCAAACTTATAGATATATGGGTCATTCCATATCAGATCAACAAGGGCTTACCAGTGAGTGACACAGATATTTTTTATTTTTCTAACATAAATAGGTTGTATATTAAGTACTGGTTCCTAAAATTTCAGAAAGATAAGTTGAATATTAGCTGACATGTGAGTTTTTCAATACAACAGTGCATAAAGGTAAGGAAACATGTTGGTTCTAACAGCTGTGTTTCAGCCTTTGTTTTGCCCAAACTATTCAATGCACAACCATAATAATACAAGTTCTTGTAGTTAAAATGCTTGGGAATAAAAAATTGTCCTTAAAATAGTGCTGGACCTCACCAATCTAATGTTATATATTTTTCTAAAGTAGTGACATATAATGTATTATCTTAAAAATGTGTATAAGTCACAAAAATATTTTCATATTTCCAAATCCAATTTGATTATTCAACATATATTTCGCATACCTGCCATCTGTTACAGATTGCCTTTAAAATTTATGGTCAGGTGGTTTATTTGACGGTTTTACGGACGTATATATTATTTTCCGGATTTTTTGTGACATCTAAAAAAATTATTTTGAACGTTGTTTGTATACGCATCCACATCTTCTGCCATGTTTTGATGATGCCAAGGCGTATTTTCGTGGCTGAATTGGTAGCAAGCCATTTGCAAGCGTTTGCAGCAAAAGTTTGCATAATGAAATGCCGGCCCACGGGCGGGGTTTTCGAAATTGTGTTCTAGCAATCACCCTACCTAGTGACTCGGGTAGCAAAACTCTGCAAACGGCTGTAACCCGTTTGCAGTGAGTTTACAAAAACTGCTTCTACCGTAAGCACCAAAGTACCTCGTTTACAGAATTTGCTACCAATTCAGCCGCGAAAATACGTCATTTGGGGAAAGTTAACCAATCCTATTCGACAAGCAAGCGCTGTTACCAAAATGGCTGACACGGTTGGCGTTGTAGTGAGTGTTTGCTCTCGTAGCTAGCTAGTTTGTGGTTTCTGCTCTTAGGTATCGTGTGCCTGTGAAGTGAAATATGAGTACATCAGTCAAGAAGAAATATTTCCAAGTCTACCGTGATGCATCTACGGGTGAAATTCCGTGCATTTTAAAATCTCAGAAAGGAGAAAAATTAGTTTTTTGCACAGTGTGCCGGTGCAGTTTCAACATCTCTCATGGTGGTAAGAGCGACGTAAGTACACATGTAAAATGTTTCAAACATGTCACAAATTTCCATGCACAAGAAGAAAATAGGAAGATGTATAGCTTTTTAATTGACTCTGCCTTCGTTACATCAAATCCTCTTTTTGCAGAGTGTCTTTTTGTTCATTGTTGGCTGAACATAACATTGCACTAAACGCAGAAGATCATGCTGGTGCATTGTTTAGAAAAATGTTTCCGGACTCGGAACTGGCTAAAACGTTTGGTTGTGGCCGTACCAAATCTACATGTATACTGAATGAAATGGCGTCTGACGTTTATGATCAAGTTGTGAAGTGTTTGCAAAATTGGCCATTTTCTGTTTCAACAGACAGTAATAATGATACAGATAAAAAGCTATACCCGATTGTTGTAACATTTTTTGATGATGATCAAGGTAAAATAGTATGTACCATCCTCAGCATACCAAATTTGGTGGGTGACTCAACTGGTAAGAATATAGGAAATTTGTTGATTTCAAATCTGGGTGGGTGACTCAATTGTTAAGAATATAGGAAATTTGTTGATTTCACAGCTGGAAAGTAAAAATGTACCAATAGAAAACTGCATGCCTTTTTATTCTGATAATGCCCCAGTCATGATAGGTAAGAAGAATTATGTTTCATCTCTGCTTAAAGACAGACGTAAGGAAATAATTATTATAGGATGTTCATGTCAGTTAATTAATTTGGCTGCAGAAAAAGCTGTTGCAAGTTTGCCAGTAAAAATTGATGAAACACTAGTAGATTTATTTTATTTTATGGAGAAAAGTGCAAAGAGGAAAGAGAAACTGCAAGATCAGTGGGAACCCCTTCTGAGTTTTTTAAAGAAGAAGTGTTAGTGGTAAAGAAAGCTTCTCAGTCCTCTAGTATAATGTGCTAAAAAAATTCCAGAAATGAAGAATCCTGCAGGGAATTCTGTTGCAACAAAAGGGAGAAAGAAACGTGGGAATATGGGCATGTCTGTTTTAACCAAAGTGAGGGAGAAACCTGGGAATTCAGGCAAATATCTTTCAGCAACAGGGAGTGAGAATCTTAGAAAGAAAGATTTAGATTCATTTGTTGGCACTGCAACTAGTAGTAAACAAATTGCATTGGAAGGTAGAAGTTTTGACAGCTTTGTACTGAAAAATTAAAATCAGTCTGTTAGTCATGAGGAAAAATTGTTTTTATTTCTATCGTCTAAGCTTAACAAATCTTTTTGTACCTTCATCCTCAGTGTCATACCATCATTTGACCAAATAAACATTTTACTTCAATCTGCCTCCACAGATACACATTCTGAAATAAACATTAACAGATTTACTGAAATACCTTTTAAAATTTGTGAAACCAAATATTGTGAAAAGCAATAAGATTCTTGAAGTGCTGTATCACCCAAGTGAAAACCAGAGAAATTATGAGGAATTAGTTAGGCAGTCAGACCTCAAATTTAGTTGCACAGCTTGAAGAAAAAGAAAAAAAAATTGTTTTTTTCCCCCTTAATTTAGGAACTACTTAACAACAGCATGTGATTAAATAGCAAATAAATTTCCACTTAAGAGTGAAACTCTGATGTATGCCCAAGTTGCTAGGTTGGCTGAATTTGAGTATCAAGGATTATGTTATCAGTTCTAACCATACCGCATAGTAATTCTGAATGTGAGCGCATATTCAGTCTGGTTAAAAGGAACAGAACCCAGTTTAGGGCATCTATGTCAGCTGAGACACTTGAGTCAATTTCAGTTTTGAAGTGTACATGTGCTGGTGTTTGTCATGAAGAAACTTTTACTTCAGAATTTTTGCAAAAAGCGAAGACAGCGACTGCTAAACACTTGGAACAAAGCAAGAACTTTGATTAGATGATAATACTTTCAGATAATGTAAATACATCTATACCCACATGTCTAAAAGGTACGTCTGGCTGTTGATTTCAATGTATGTATTATCTATTTACTTAGACATATGACAGCAATTCTTGGGTGATTTTTTGTGTTGTGTAAATTTATCACTGGTTTTAACTTTATAATTAACTTAGTGTTTTTTAAATCATGAACATCAGCTTGACTTTGAAGCAAACATGTGGCTGCAAAAAAATATTTTGGTGTTAGGGATCTATTTCCTATGTATATTTCAGGCATAGATACATGAGTTCATATACTTAGTTATGTTTAGTTTTCAAGCAAGTAATTAAATGCCTTAAGGATAAACACAGGTTAATTTTCGTAACATTAAAATTGCTGTGTATGTTGTATGCTGTATTTAAGAATTTTGAAAAGTTTTACTGATGGGTCCTTTGAAAAGTTGGCAGGTGTGACTTTGTGAAAGACACACGCCAGTACTCTTATAGAAAAATATAATTATATAATATTAGTATTAGGGGTCACCTTTGTTTTTTGCTTGAAATTTCAGTTTTTGCATAATTCTACAAAATTGGCTGTTTTGTAGAATTTATAGGCAAAAAGTGACAGATAACACCACATGAATTTTTTATATGTTGACGCCGGCTAACAGCCAGTGGCGCTAGAGCCCATGATGACGCTCACCATGCATGTGTCACATGTCCCGCACATGCACAAAGAGGCCAATAATTTTGAACTTTCGTATAAATGTTATTTTCGGTGTCAAATGTGTTCTATTGTATTTGCAGTGTTTAATATGTCTTAAAAAATTTAAAGTGTTTGCACTAATTTTAAATTATTAGGTTATAAAATTCAAAGTGCCCATGGCACCGAGATTAAGAACACTTAATATTCTGGCATGAACGCCATCATAAAGAGACACTAAAATAATATTGAAATTCATAAGAAAATTATAGAAATGTAAAGCAATACTTAATTTAATTTGTGCCATGTATTTTCAATGATAAAATATTTTACTCGGCGTGCATAGCACTTCCGCTTATGTGAACCCCGTAGGCAGCCAGGGTAGGCCCATGCGACGCTTGTCTCTAGACAGTCTGTCGAGGAGAGCTGGTGAGGTAAGACACTGTCACGTACACACTACAACTTTTATTCACTGATTTAGGTTTCCATAGTTAATTTAGTTTACTGGTTAAACTTTACTTGTGTACGTTTTTGGCAACATTTTCCCCAGCATTATGCTTCCAATTTATTAATTTCTTGTGCCCTTGCAGCATTTTTACTTAATCTAGGAGAAGGAGAAGAAAAATGTCTGAGAGGTCATGCGACCCACGCAACTTGAATCAGGCGCTATCTGCCTATGTTTATGGCATTTCATTGTAACTTCTGCATTATTGCTACACACAATTCTGAGAGCTGTATTTTTATGTATGCATTTGAGGGTAATTTTCATGTTTGAATATTTTACGGCAACATCACATATAACCACGTGGCCGACCGACGCCAAGTCTTTGTATACGCCATCGTTGCGTTTGATAGCTTATTTATGTAACATCGTATGTGCAACAATTTATTTCAGGGTTCAATGTATTTTTGACGTGAATTGATGCTTTTTGTACTTGACCACGCAGTCATATTAATATTTGATTTTACCGCCATCAGGCATGTTACACACCTGCAACCTGTACAATCGTAAAGGGAATAATTTTCACAGCAAGAATAATCTTTTGTCTGAATTTAATTTGGCGATTCCACCCAGAAATATTGCATTTTCACCTGCACTAGGTGATCCGCTACGAACTTCATCCAGCGGCATCTGCGCCATCTAAGCTTGTTTGTACACATGTGTGTTTATTGTGAACATTCATCTCGTGTCCCATCTTGTTTCATGTATCATTGAAGGGTCTATGCAATTTTGTAATTAGTGTACAGTGCAATTATTCCCGTTCTAGCCGGCTCTGTGGATAGGCCGTCACCACACTACCCACGTGCTGGAGGGTGAGCCCTGACGAGTTTGCGTTAGTGATACTGAGTAATCACACGTGTTAATATGTATCAAGGGTTTCATTTGTAATTCACCGTGTCCTGTCTTCAGGTAAAAAAAACTGTCAGTCCACCCTAGCGGCTGTCGGCCCTCTTCCCTTGTGAACGCTATGCTTTCATGCTCCTCGGTGAGATCATCCATCTAGGCGTGTGCTAGAGTAATTGCGGGCGGGGAGCACCCAAGCAGAATTTGCTAGTCATGACCAAGATAATAATTTTATTGACACGTTGTTGTGTATGCATAATAACAATTAATAACAATAAAAACAAGTCTGCAGTGAACTTAATTCTTTTATTCAGTAGTGACAGTATCCTAGCCACATATATTTTATTCAGTGTTTATTCCAGTGATGTTTAGTAAAATGTTTAGTATTGCCTACGTGTTTGTAAGTACTAACGGGTGAGACGGACACACAGAACCTACAGCATCCCTGAGAACCCTGAGCCTCAATAGTGCGGTGATTACGAAACACCGCTGGCGCCCAAATTACCAGTAAGTATTTGTGTCATCGTTCATCTTGTGCCTCACCCGACGGCATCAATGTTTTTCACTTTGTTCTATAATGAGTACTAAAATGACATTGTGTTATTGTGAAGCAGGAAATATTTATTAAATATTTTCCAGGTGTACATTTTGTAACCTAGGACACTGGTGCTTATCTTATCATTTCCATCTGTTGCTTCTGACTACTTGGATTTTTTATTACTCATATCCTGCTGTGAAAATTCCTGGCTCATCCATTCCATTATCATAATGTTGACAAGGAAAGTCAGACCACCTCAAGTCAGTGTGCTGCTGTATTCAAGCTGTGTAGGTTCAGTGTATTAATATTGTAATGAAGTAACAGGGTTTTCATCTAGTGCAGCTGCACTGGATGTTTACAGCATAGGAAATTATTTGCAAGGTGGTGTGTGTCACAAAATGTATACAAAACAGTGTGGTTTCTATTTGATGTTACAAGATTCCTGAGGGGTATATCTGAGTTCATGAGTGATGGAGGTCTTAAAATAAGAGGACTAAATTTGATTTTAATTTTTTATTCACACAGCTATTATGTACAGCATTAATCAGTCTATCTCCACTATTACTCTTTTTATTGCTCAATGAGTACATTATTTAATGTATATCTCAACTCTAACTAAAATGCTTTTCTATATGTCTGTTCTGTTATAGTCAATTAACTCAAAATCATCATCAACATATGTTCATTCTGTCTTTCGCCATCATTTGAAATGTCTTTCACTAATGCATCCAGTTCAGTAGTCCAGCCTGCCATTCACACTGATGGTGGTCAAATGTACGAGATAGGATCAAAATGATGGTTGGTTTGCGTGATGGAAAAGTCCTGCAGGCGGGTGACATTTGACAGCATCAACTGGACGGACAGGGTCAAATTGGCCTTAGGAAGTGGTAAAGGCTCTGCCACATGCTCAGGAAGCCATTTTAACATTGATGGATTGTTGGAAGTGGGTGCGGCGGTGGGTAGAGTAGTAAATTTGATATGGTGATAATAGGTTCCAGGAAAATCTGGGGAATTTTGGATATAGTTAACCGGGCCCAGGCATCACTAGCATGATGCCATACTCTGGTAGAGCAGGCTCTTGTAGTCTCTGAGTCGTTCGGCCAACGACCAAGGCAGTATCCTTCCTGACGTACTGGTACTTCTCGTTGATTAATAATAACTGATGATAAGTAAGTTGTTTGTATGCTACGCCGTAGCCTATTCGGGCTAACCATATGCCCCAATTACACTTGAAAACAGTACGATGAATTAAAATACACAAAAGCAAACACACTTGATACGATAGAGAAAGGTTACACTTTGGGGGAAAGTACGGCCTGCGCCCTTAAAAGTCTGTAGACTGACCTGAAATAATAGACACAGTTTCTTTGACGTAAGATTTATTCAGGTTATGCTTATAGGTCCCTCTAGAAGACAACTCATTATACACGTGCCGGGCGTATGCCTGCCGGTAACGCTATACTGAGAAACGGCATGTGGCCAATAATGGTTAAGTTGTAATTAAAGCATCCCGAGGTGATGCAAGCACTAGGAAAGTGGAGGAGAGGTGTCCTGAGTGGCTTAAACGAAAGGGTTTATAAAATGAAGTCTATTGTAGATTAATGGTTGGTTCACAAAAGTTGAAGTGGAGCTTGGCCATGAAACGCGAGACATGCCACGTACGCGACCTACTCCTCCAGACGCTGAGCTCTGACTAACTACGTAGACGTGATGCGCTGGCCGGCTTGCCGTGCCAGTGAGTCACGTGGAACTACGCAATACGCTGGACTTACCATGCTTACTGCATGCTAAAAAGAGACACACAATACCTCCTTCACAACACGCTTAAAAGTAACATGGAAAGAACAAAGTGAGTGAGATGTGTATGGTAACATGTGGAATGAATAAAACAAAAAATAATAAAAGACACATTACACTGTGAGTAATAAAATAATGGGCAATTTATTTAATGTCTGACCAAGTCTAATAACTGGGTATTGATTGACTTCTGCCTTAAAGCCTTACGTGCCCTTAAGAAAAAGAAAGTAAATTCTGAGGGTTCTGATTCCTTCTCGCCATGCGACTTGTGGCTTCTGTAGCCAGACACTGCATTGAATGACACTTACACCACGCTGCACTACCTGCATGATGTCTCACATACCCTTGCGCACTGGCTATGCAGGTAGAGTGCGGATGAACACTGTGCTGCTGGAGTGCTGAGCGGTGGGAAAATGGTCTTGGAGGGAAACACTGCTCGCATCAATACTCTTCACTGCACTGATGGACGTAGTCGCAGATTTTCCTCCCACTGGTCACTTCCGGCGCCACTCATTGCTCTATCGCTTAAGGCTGTACAGTCTCCCAAACTCCCGACTCTCATAAACTCCCTGCTCAGATGCCCAATGTGCTTTTATACTATCAGCAGCCAAGATATGGAATATTCCCAGCATACCGAGTTGTGCTGAGACAGGCAAGGATGATCAAAACCAGAACATTCTTCAGGTAAACACAGAAATTCAATCAGCTGTAGGTAAGAGCGCACGAGCCGCAAAAGGGTTATTGTGGTGGCATGCTTTTCATAACAAGATATGCACGCCTTATATTGTCGCTTGCCTGACCTTCCAACATTCCTCCATTCTTGGCGCCCAGTATCATATAACTAGTTTGTGCTCCACACACTCTGTTCACTTGCGTGAGACAGGTCAAATGAAGCAAGCGCGTAACAATAAGTAACCTGCCTCAATTTCAAAAAGATATTTTGCTTTGGAGGTGCAGAATACAAGATATCAGTGACACTAACATTGCAGTATTAAATTATATGAATATATGCTATAATAATTTTCAGGTGTTTTGTAAGAAGTATGCTTTTCCGCAAACAACATGCGATGACCCTTTCAGAATACATAGTAAGTCTTTGAAGTGTAGGTTACGAGAAGCAGAAATTTTTACCGTTCAGAAAGTAAAATTGGAAACAGGTAAAGATATGAAACCAGGACACAAGTTGTTCTTCAGATGTTTTCTAAGGTAAAGAATGAATAGGTAATCTCTAGCAAGGACATTAATACTTGATGGTTGTCAGGGTGGTAGAAAGGGGTGTAGGTTCCATAGAAAAGGCGGTAGGTGAGATTTCTGGGGCGATAGAAATTTGGGTTAGGAATTTTAGTGTTGTTACCCGACAAGGCAACAGACGTCGCTCAGTGTTGGCATCAATGATGATGATGATAATGATGGAGCGGGAGAGACTGGTGATATCGGGATTCTGTGGGCCGCTCACCCAGGTGTAATTTTCCGTTATTTATTCATGTGGCTCCTGCTATTGAAATATTTTTGTTGCTCTACTTTACTGCAGTTCCTAACTGTTGAGCTATTATAGCTGGTCACACGCCCTTGTGAAACGGAGATAATTACGTGACATAATTAATGAAGTGATTGAAATGCATCAGATCGGCTGCTAGATGGTGTCCTATTATGGCTGGTCACACACCGTTGAAAATGTGCACCATCACTCAGAGCACACACATTGCAAAACAACATATTATTTAACACTTCAGAAGAACACTTAGCTCTTGGGTGGTTATTTTAAGGGCCCATGCCCTTGAGAGCCATGAGGCTATGCATATAAATAAGATGCTAGGAGTTCATTCCACATGTATATTTTGTGCACTGACTAAATGTTCCACTGCTGGAAGCAACTTACATGAGTTACCGGGCACAGCCCGTCAGTAATGCTACATGGTACAAAATGGCGTGAAGTGATGAAAACATTCACTTTGAAATAATTACCCTCCCTGGGCAATACAAAACCACAGGGGAGGAGGTCAGGCATCTCTGGTGGCAGAAAAATGAAAAGGTTCCGGTATATTACATTGCACTATTGAAGTTAATATGATTGACATGCAAAAGTGGCTGGCTGCCAGAGTGTGAACAAGCTGCAGCCTTGTTCTCGCGTGTCGTGAATGCTACTGACTGTTCCTCCTTGGCATCAATCCGGAACTATTTCCTGTGACCCTTGCAAAACACAACACTTATTACTTGTTTACCTTAGAATTGCTAAACATGTACAAAATACCCTTGCATTTTACACTACACAGAATTACACTTGTGAATATGATGGGATGAAATGGGGATGAAACACATGATATGAAAACAATAGCATGACCAATAAACACACGTAATCATAACACTGCATAAAAATGCTTTGGTAATGACATCCGTGCTGTCCCCTTTTATAAGGGTTTTTATCGGCAATCGCAGATAGTCCTTTTACCAAATAGCCTTTCTTTCACTTTGCACTAATACGCTCTGGGGTGCTTTACCCTGCACTGGTGGTGCATGGCCATTAATACACTTAATGTGTTGCACTGTTATGTTGGCGCATGGGTGCATTACACAAGTACACTCATAGAGTGCTAACACTGGCTGTACTGGCTTGGTGTACAGCCGGGCAAAAGGTCTAATGATACGAGGGATGTAAACACACATCAAATGACCACCCTCCACCCCCTGGAGACAGTTTCCAGGCCGAGTGCTGCTATCTGCAGCAGGTGGGTTGTTTACCCCGCTGTCTTGGCCACAGGATGTACGGTCGAACTGTGTGAGCCACACATGGCTGAGGCGATCATTGGTGCTGGCGCAGCTGATGACCTGCTGCGGTGCAGGGCACTTTGAATGCCCCTGCACATTTTGCACACTGGTGGTGGGGCTGTATGTATCCGCCAACATGTCCGACGGAGGTGGAACGAGTCGGCCGACTTGCTACTGTCACTCTTGCAGTCACTACTTGCTTCTGCTCCACTATCCGTGTTGTGTCGACCATGCTGTCGCCAGGAGCAACCCGGGCTGGAAGCAACCGGGGGGTTGGGGGGGTTGATCACTTGCTGGTGACCCTCTAACCGGTGACGGCACACTTACTGTAGACCCGCTTAAGACGTCCATTTCCTCGTTGGCTATGCTCATTACAGAGACCCACTCTGACACTGTCGACATTATGGCAGGGGGACCCGGGTTGTCACCTGGTGCAGGCATCGTTAGGAATAATGGCTCTCTTGGATGGCGGTGGCATCACGGTGATGAATGTTATGACGTCAGCAGGTGGGTTCGCCACTAGAAGTGCTGGGGCCTTTGCGGGCCCTGGTTGTTGTGGGAGAGCACTTGTAGACTCTGCACCGTCAACAACACCCAGGTCGGATGTTAGGGACTCCATGCAGGGTGCTGGTGTGCTGGATGATCCTGGGCTTTCTGCCACAGCTGATGACGTGTTGCTGTGAGGTACTGGTGTATACTCTCCCATGAGACCATCTAGTATTCTGTTAACTAGAAAGTTGATGGAGCACATTTCAGTCCAAAATGGCATTGTACGAAATTGAAACTGTCTCCCGTCTGGGGCCATAAAAGCAGTTTTTTCCTGGTCCGCTAATTTAACTGGGACTTGCCAATACCTGCTTTTCAAGTCTAGCGAGGTAAGGATTTTGTCTCGGCCAAGTGAAGTGAACATGTCTTTCACACTGATGTATGGAGGAGTGCAATATGTGTTACCTGGTTAAGTAGCCTGAAGTTCACGCAGAACCTCCAGGTACCGTCTTTCTTTGAAGCTAACGTTATTGCCAAGTTGTACTAGCTATTTGTTAGTACAATCTCCTAACATTTCCTGGATTTGCTGTCAGATTATTTTTGCCTAGTGTGGCAAATGACTCTGCAGTGAAGTGCAGATAGGCCCTTCTTTTTCTAGCGGGATTTCATGTTTGGCCACAGTGGTGCGACGCAAGGCATCATGGGTGGCGAAAATGTGCCGACGCTCTTCCAACAGTCTCAAGGGCCTGATGTTCTGGCTGTATGTTGTTATCAATTTTTGTAAGGAAAACTGTGGGGGCACTATCTGCTAGGTGATGGCCTAAATTATAAACTATGCGCCGCTCTTTTGCACCGAAGTGAATTTTACGTGCCACGGGCTCTACTATGGTGTTCTGTTCCATCAGCAATTGTACACCAAGAATGGCATATTTTCTAATGTCCAGTGAAATTATGGCAGTGGTGGTTGTTTCAATATCCCGTACACATACAGTCACTACTGTTTGCCAAATCGCTTTGCTGCTATGTTGATTGGTAGCTAGCCTAATTACATGATTAGTAGGTACGACATTCGTTTCACTCACAGAATGTGCCTACATAAAGTTGTGATAAAGCAGTAGTATCAATCAATGTATGACAATGACGACCATTCACTGTGAAAAGAACGTGAATATATTTTGCAGTTGTGCTACTAACTTGGTTTATGAGGGCTTGTTGTGGTGTCTTTCCATGTTCACATTTCTGAGGGATTGAGGTGTCAGGAGCATCCGGACCCCTCGTGCCCGCTTCCCGTTTCTCAGTTGCTTGTGATCTTGCTATTGCGATTGTTTCAGGTGCAGGTTGTTAGGGCATTGACTATGCCAGTAAAAAACCTCCTTTTCACAATACCAACACACACGTGGTGGCGGTTGGCTTTTATCCCACTTTGCATTTGCACTTCCCGCACTTTTCACATTGCGATGTTCCTTAGGCTGAATTTTGTCTCTTTTGCCTGATTATCAGTTCCCAGATTAGTTTGGTGAATTTTGCTCTGGTATTGTCTAAAATATTTTTGGTTTTGACCAAATTGTTCTGTGCTTGGTTCTTTCCCTCTTCCGCTCGGTTGCTCATGGCGCCATCGTACAGGACCCGGATCATGGCGCGACTGGCACGGATTCCATTCCAGGATGATGGCGGCTTGCATCAGTTCTTCCAATATTCCATTTAGGAGTGGAATTAATGCAGTACTGTAATCAGGAAGTGCTTTCTCCACCACAACTTCGAGCACTTCACTTTCTGGCAGATGGGGGTGGAACCTCCGCACTAACTGTATCTTGCAGGTTTTGATTGCTGTCAAGGACTCATTGGATTGCTACTCTTCTAAAGTGAGTTTACTTTGTGCTTAAAGCGATGTAAACATGCCACCAAAATGACACTGAAAAGACTGGAGAAACTCCCTCCACTGCAATCCATAGTGATTAAGAGATTTCAACAAAGAATGGGCCTCTCCTTGGAGTTGATCTCCAATGAAACTAGCCCACTCTTCCTCACACATGCCGTATCAGGTAAGCCTGGAGGTGCAGTCATTTACGAAGGCAGTCGGATCCTCTGTAGGCGTGCTGGCAAATGTTGGCAAAGTTTGGAATATTGCCGGGGCCTTCATTGCTATCGGCTTTGGCGGTTGTGCTATAGTGATGGGTACAATGGTTTCATTTCCCCTTCATCTTCTTGCTGATGTTCGCTGACAGGTGGTGTCACAAAGTTGCTTGTTGAATATGGTATCACAGGCTGTATGGAAAGGTATGGTGTTGCAACAGTTGGTAACATTGGTTAAAATAGTGGCTTAGGATAGAGTGTCGGTAACTGTGGGTAATATGGAGTGGATGGCAGAAATGTAATAAGAGTTGCTGTCGGAGTGGGATGCGATGGTGCGGACTGGATGGGCGGTGCCGGTTTGTTTATGCTGGCCACATGATCGCTTTGGGCGGCAGCTGTGTGTTGTTGTTGACAGCTGTTGCGCAGTTGAGGCACATGGATCCCTCTCGCTCATTGCCATTTGCGCACCGCTCATGTGTACTGACTCCACAGTTGACATTGCCTAGTATGGTTGCTCTCCTTCCAATGATAGTCTATGTTGCTACTTACGTTGACTTGCAGTTTGCACCCTGTCAGGAAATCTTGCAATATTTAGCATGTAGTTTGTACACTTTCACTGATATTACATTGTAGACATGTAAATTTTATGAGTTTGGTTTCGTTCAGACATTCCTGGTGATATGTCATTTTGAATTGCTTGCATTTAAGAGTGATTGCTCCTTTACCATTGCACAGTAAATTACTGCACCAATTGGATAATTTATATTTTGGAAACTGTGGGATTTCGAATCTCAGGGTACTTGAAATTTGCGCTGTTTGTCTCTGCTGTAAATTTCCCACTTCACTGTCTCTGCCTGTTCCATTGTTGTTCACGGCACGGTTTTGTGATGGGCTGAGCTTACAGCTACAACAGCATTACAAGGTGTCAAGTTCATACTTTGATATTGTGTCCTGTGGGATTGGACACAAGCACTGAAGATACAGAGGTGCCTGTGCACATGTCTGCATCTTGCCAGCCATTGTTTACCAACAGAGAACCATGTGCATGGGTAACCAGGTGATGCGCATCATTGAAGGGGAGGGAGCACCTTCCCCTCTCTCACAGCAGACCCCTCTGTGCACGTCAAAAGGAGTAATGACCGTCCGATATAGGAGCAGAAGGGTGAGGCATGCTCACATGACCCACGCTCGCTGCAATCAATACTCTGCTCAGCTGTCAGGCATGGAAGAGGGGAGGGGGTTCTGGCACACGCTTGCTCCTTTGTTTGCTTGGTGGGTGGCTGACGTCATGCTGCCGTCCCAAGATGGCAGCTCTCCTGCATATGCCGACCCTTGCAGAAGCAATTGCAGCGGCCCTGTTGTTCTGGTGCACCTTTTTGATCAGACTACGTGGTGCACTTCCCGGCATCCTGGTGGCTTCTAGAAGGTGTCACAGTGCTGTTATCGGCTCTATTGATCATCCTGGCTGTTCCCCTATTGTGGGTGGGCAGGAAATTACAGGAAATACTCTGACAGGAATAAGTTTTTGGGGAAGGTTACCGAAAATTTTTGGCAGGGTTTTTGTTTTGGCAACTGAGAATTTTCGTGATATAAAATTAGGCCACACAGAAGGGCGACAATTTGACCTTTAAGGATGCCGGGGAGGGGTGCAGATGCTATAGAAAAGGCAGTATGTGAGATTTCAATGGCGATGGAAATTTTGGATATGAATTTTTGTGTTGTTGCCTGACTAGGCACCAGATATCGCTTAGTGGCTGCTTCAATGATGATGATGATGATATGGGGATGATGATGATGATGATGATGATGATGCTGGAGGCACTGGTGATCTCGGGGTGCTGTAGGCCGGCTCACCTAGACATCATTTTCCATCATTTATTCATGTTTCCCTTGCTATTAAAATATTCCTGGTGCTCTGCTTTACTGTGGTTCCTAACTGGTGATCTATTATGGCTGGTCACATGCCCTTGCAAAGAAACTGAGTTAATTACATGACATAATTAATGAAGTGATAGAAACACATCAGATCGGCTGCTAGACGGTAACCAATTGTGGCCAGTCACACGCTGTTGAAAGCTTGTGCAATCGCTCATAGCACACACATTGCAAAATAACATATTAATTAACACTTGAGAAAAACACTTAGCACTTGGGTGGGTATTTTAAGGGCCTATGCCGTGAAGAGCCGTAAGACTATACACATAAAAAATGCTTGGAGTCCATTCCACATATATACTTAGTGCACTGACTTAATGTTCCACTGCTGGAAGCAACTTACATGAGTTACCGGGCACAGCCTGCCGGTAAGGCTACATGGTACATAATGGTCCAAAGCCACGAAAATCTTTACTGTGAAATAATTACGCTCCCCTGGGCAATCTAAAACCACAGGGGAGGAGGGCAGGCATCTCCGGTGGCAGAAAAATGAAAAGGTTCTGTTATATTACATTGCACTATTGAAGTTAATATGATTGGTGCGCAAACATTGCTGGCTGCCGGAGTGTGAACGAGCTGCAGCCTTGTTCTCGTGTATCCTGGATGCTATTGACTGTTTCGCCTTGGTGCCAGACCCTTGCACGGTGGGGATAAGCGTGCCAGAACTGCTTTCTGTGACCATTGCAAAACACAATTCTAGGCACTTATTACTTGCTTACCTTAGAATTGCTAAACATTTACAAACTTCCATGCATTTTATACTACACAGAATTACACTTGCAAATATGATGGGATGAAATGGGGATGAAACACGGGATATGAAAACAATAACATGGGGAATAAACACTCTTAAACATAACACTGCATAAAAATGCTTTGGTATTGACGTCCATGCTGTCCCTTTTTATAAGTGTTTTTATCGGCAATCACCATTAAGCTCTTTTGCCAAATGAGCTTAATGCCCTACTTTCACTTGGCACTAACACACTCTTGGGGTGCACTACCCTGCACTGGCAGTGCACTAGCATTCATGCACTTCTTTCAATGCACTGTTATATTGGCATGCAGGCACATTACAGAAGAACACTCGTAGAGTGCTGACACTGGCTGCACTGGCTTGGTGCACGGCCAGGCAAACTGTTTTATGAGGCGAGGGATGCTTCTGTAGTTTCACGTAGCTGTTCACCACTGAAACCACATTTATATAGCAGTGAAAAATATGGATCATCTTATGGTAAAAGAAATTTCTATGAATCTGAAGTGGGTATGAAACGTAAAGTACATGAAGCATTTGAAATCCCAGATAAAGAATTACCCTCAGCTGAAAAACAATCAACTGCCTGTTCCAAATGTTCAGATCTTGATATTGTAATAAATTACCTTAAAGCTAAATATGCGTTATCAACAAGGCAAAAAAATCTGTTTTGACCTTTGCTCCTGCAAGTTGATCCATTTTGAAAACTGCTAAAGAATTTAATGCTTTTCAGTATGTAGTAAGACAAGCTATGAAACTCAAGGAAACAGTGTCATGTTGGTAAAGTTCTCTGTGAATAAATCAAGTACAAAGTGATAAGATTTTTTTTAAGATGATCTAAATTAAATAGTAGATCTTGCCCTAGGAAAAGGGCTGTGTGTCTGTGAAGATTGATGGTGAGAAAATACTCAAGCAGAGATGGTTGTTGTTGTGTAAAATTTCAGAGCTATGCACCTCATTTAAGCAACAAAGTCCCACATAAAAATAGACTTATCTAAATTTTTGATTTGAGGACAAAATAGGTTGTGCTTTTTCTTCCAGAGGAACACACAACATGTGCGTGTGTTAAATTCATCAGAATGCTAAACTTATGTTAAGTGCATCATCACTCTGACACCTAGATCACAAAGAAACCGTGAATCTTATAGTTTGTAACATTCAAAACAGTAATGTTTGTATGATGCATAGATCTGAAAAATGTCCAGGAAAGAAAAATCTAGGAGATTTAATGAAGAACACAATAACAGAGCAAATGGATGACAATGACAGTATAACATACCAGCAGTGGGTGAAAATTGAATATGCAGTGTCACTAATAACAAAGCAAGATGTCAATGATTTCATAGCGGCATGCTATGAAATGGTAGATAAATTGACAGCACACTGTTTTACTGCAACTGCTCAGATATCATATTGTTAGTGTCACGGGTCTGCGCAGATGTCCTTGGCCCGCCCGGCGTGTGAGACTAAGGATAACGGAGAGTCATTATGAGAAGAAAGCGGCAGGCGACCTGATAGTGGCGTATCGGTTTTAAAGCCAGGCTGACTAGATAACATTCTGTGGCACGATACTGTGTGACCCAGGTTATGGTGTTTTTCCTCATTTATTGAAAAATGCCCTGGATTACTGACCTAGGCCCTTGGTACGGCTCAGGTTTGTTGAACCTTCCAGATGGTCGCCCTGACTGTATTGAAGTATGACGGGCCTTGTGGCCGGGAGTTTTTGAGTTGGAGTATCTGAATGAATAACTGACGGGATTCTGAGTGAACAGCATGTTCACCTGTGGGAAAAAGAATGTGGCAATTGCGAGTGGTAATGTTTTGAAGGACATGGCTGGTGCTGGACTATTGGATTAAGTGTGTGAGTGAAAGACGTTATAACAGATAGTAACAGATAGACTGAACACATGCTTATAATGGGTATGAGTGAATTTACTGTAATCAAGAGAGACATTAAGAAGGACATCGATTAAAGTTGAAATAAACATGAAATAGTGCGCTCACTGTTAAATAGAAAGAATAGAAGTGGAGACAGCTAATTGGTGTTATACATAGTACAGACTAAATAAATTAGAGATCAAATCTAGTTTATTTTATTTATTTATTCTTATTATTATGACCTCCATCCTTTACGAACTAAGATACGCCCCTCAGGCATTATCCTTCACACGTAACACTGGTGTCAGAAGTGGGATGGCTACAATTATTAATAAATCAATTGTAAATAAAGGCAATAGGTTAGTAATTAGTAATATAAGGACTAATTAATTAATGTAATAGCTGTAGGTGAAAATAATTAAAATTGACTGTTTTATACAAATGTAGTAGTGAATGTTAACCAGAAAAATGTCTGCAGAACTGGAAGCACTTCGAGCACTGATTAAGGGGTTAGGTAGCCAAGTGAGTGCAATTGTTAATATCCTTGATAACAAGATTAGTAGTGTGAAAGAGAGTGTGAACAAGATTATAAATACCCAAATTAGTATTGTGAAAGAAAGTGTGAATGAAACTGTAAATAACCAAACTAGTTCAGTAATTGTAAGTATGAACGAGAATGTAAATAGCAAAATAGACTTTGTGGACCGGTAAATAAAAAGCATTAGCAAGATATTGAACACAAGAATTGACAGTGTGACTGAAATAGTGAACAGTGTAAACAAAAGAGTGGAGAGCATCGAGAATGAATTGTAACAAAAGATCAGTGCTTTAGAGAACAAACTACGGGAGTCTCTTCAGCAATATAGTTCCACAGCTACCACATTGGCAGACAAGAAAAATGATGAGGCAGTGCAAGCCGTCACCAACATAGCGGCCTCGGAGGATAGCAAGCAGTTCAGGAGCATTGGTGTCACGTAGCCATAAGTGGGAAAGGGGGTCTCAATTAAGCCCACCCCTTATGATGATGAGATGTCATGGTGGGAGTACCAACATCAGATTGAAATATTGGCTACCCTTAATGGCTGGACAATTGAACAGCAGGTTTACTACCTCATTGCCATACTGAGAGGCCCAGAACTGAGAATTCTACAATCTCTGCCAGAGTGACATTGACTGGAGTACCCCACACTGGTGTCAGCTTTGAAGATTTGTTTCGGCAACCAGTACCTGTGACATGCCCACTATGCACAGCTGCGAAGCTGCACCCAGCGACCAGGAGAGCCACTGCAGGATCTATGGCAAGACATTGTGCAGCTTTCCCACCTATGTCTGGAAGGGTGCCCTGAGGAGGTGCATGGCATCATAGCAGTCGACTTCTTCATCAATGCCATCACCGACACACAGGTTCAACAAGCAGTATGTCTGGCTTCACCCCACAACATGCAAGACGCCCTGGCCCGAGCACGGGAGGTAGAGTCTGTAAGACAGGGAGCCGCACCCCGACGTCCGGCACGAGCAGTGATGCTGACGGAAGATGACAAGGACAGCATCAAGAAGACTCAGAAGGAGATGCAGAGGTTTGTGAGAGACGTCGCTTCTAGGGTGTTACAGAGCCTCGCCGCCACCCACCTTATTGGCCGGGGTGTTGGTCGTATGGACAGCCGGGGCACCTGAGTGCCTACTAACCATAACAGCAGCAGCAGAAGCAGCAGCAGCAGCAGCGGGATAAGAGGCAGTGAGAGGCAGATGGGAATACAGATAATTCCGAAAACTTATAAACGCCGATCTTAGGGGGCGAAAGTTGGTGACTGTTGGAAGGAAGTCCCTAATGTTCTTACATGTATGGTAGGTAAAACAGGATTGGGATGCAATACTTGTGAAGGGGAGCCTGATTAATGTTCTTTACCAGATGGTCTATGACACTGGGGCGGCCATAACAGTAGTAAGTCCAGACATATCCTCTGGCCTTCCCCCCAGCGATTGCCCGACGACAACATGGAACAATGTTATTTGACTTCAGTAACAGGTGAGACCACACCAGTTAAAGGCAATAGCAAAGTGAAGTTGAAGCTTGATGACATAAACATAGAGCACAATGTTTACATAACTAAAATAGAGGACAAATGTCTTTTGGGGCTTGACGTGCTACATAGGCTGGGGTGCTGTATCAATACTTGACTTGGTGTGCTACGGGTAGGCAGTACAGAGTGGGTGGTATCAACACTGCATGATTTGTCCTCCCTATATAGTTGCCCATTAATATATGGTCAACCCACTATGCTGCCCACATCTAGTGAAATTGTCATTTCAGGCAGATGTCAAGGAAAGTTTGTCAGACATTTGAGTCTAACTGAGCCAGCCCAAAAGATTGGTGTCCTGTGAGGTAAAGTTGTTGTAGCAAGAACTTTGGTCTCTTCTAATTCTGACTGTTTTTCAGTTAGAATGATAAATTTGTCCGATAGTGCCATTCGTTTTGAGGAGGGGGCCTAGATAGGTGTTTGCAAGCAGGTCACACATGTACTTCCAAATGTTAAAGATGATTCTAGAGTATAAGAAATAGAAGGTCCTTTACCAGATGTATTGGATGAATTGATAGAGTGAACAAAAGAAAATCTTAACTGGTGACAGGAGAAAACTGTCTCTGTATTACTACAGAGAAATAGGGATGCCTTCTCGTGTGGACCAAATGACCATGGAAGGACTAATGTGACCTACCACTATATTGATACAGGAGATGTCAGGCCTATTAAGCAGCCAACAAGATGGCTGCCACTAATCATAGCATGAGGTAGTTGACGGTATTCTGAAAGAAATAAAGGAGTTAGATTTGATAGAACCATCAATTAACCCATGGTCATCACCCATTCTACATGTTATGAAGAAAGATGGCTCTCTGAGGATTCGTGTAGATTATTGCCAACTTAATAATGTGACAAAGAAAGACTTATCTGCTTTCAAGGATAACAGCCTAGCAGGTTCATAATAGTTTTCCACTTTGGACATGAAGAGTGGGTACTGGCATTGCAAGGTAGCTCCACAGGACCAAGAGAAGACTGCATTTTGTGTCCAAGGGAAGGATACCTGGCAGTTCAAAGTTATGCCTTTCGGGCTATGTAACACCGCTGCCACTTTTGAATGCTAGATGGAAATGTTTTACCTTTAGATATTTGTCAATCATATATAGATGACATTGTTGTGACAGGAAGAACATTTGGAGAGCACCTATCCCGATTAGAGACTGTATTCCAGAAAGTGGCCGTAGCAAACTAGAAACTGGTTCCCAAGAAGTGCCGCCTGTTTCAAAAGAAAATAACTTTCTTGAGACATGTAGTGTCGGCCCATGGGATTGAAACAGACCCTGAAGAGACCAAAGCAATAAGAAATTGGCGCATGCCAACTGACAAAACTGAATTGTGGAGTTTTCTGGGACTATGTGCATACTACCGTCTATTTATACCTGGGTTTGCCATGATTGCCAAGCCACTACATTAATTGACTGAGGCAAAAAGGAGATTTCATTGGACCACTGAGTGTGAAGATGCTTTTAAAAAACTAAAGAAAATTTTTTATATCCCCTCAAGTTGGTCCTTCCAGAATGCCAGGTTCCAGAAGTCTTAAAAGAACTGCATAGTGAGGCAGCCAGTGGGCACTTCAATGTTAATAAGACACATGATAGAACTAGACTGAGATTCTACTGGCTTCACTGTCAGGAGGATGTTGAGAAGTGGTGTCGATTGTGTGACACCTGCACTGCGAGGAAGCACCTAAGGACCAGAGGACAAGTTCATCTCCAGAAATACAATGTTGGAGCCCCATTCAAAAGGAAGGCAGTAGACATTCTGGGTCCTTTGCCTATCACAGAGAGAGGTAATATGTATCTTCTGGAGGCTCAAGATTATTTTACTAAGTGGCCAGAAGTCATTCTCCTCCCGTACCAGGAAGCATGTACTGTGGCTGAGGCACCCATAGAAAGGGTCTTTTAGAGGTTTGGGGTGCTACTAGAAATCCATTCTGATCAGGGAAGAAACCTTGAAGCTGCTGTCTTGCAAGATGTGATGAAATATCTGTCGGATAAAAAAGACTTTGACTACAGCTTTACATCCTCAGTTGGATGGAATGGTCGAGAGGCTTAACTGCACTAGTAGTATAATTTGGTTCCTTCATGCACATCTGCATCTGGTACAGGAGCCAGGAGTCTCCTGGCCGCCATATTTTGACATCACCTAACCGCCATTTTTCACTTTTCCCTCAGAATTTCACTTTTTTCTCTCCAAGTCAATCAAAAGAATTTAAAAATTACCCTTTTCCCAAAAAATCTTCTTTTTACTGAAACATTTTCCCTTTTTTCCCTCAAAAAAGTTAGAAGCCCTCTCGTGTGAAAACAAACCCCTGAAATCCAATTTTTGCCAATTTAATTAATTTGGGGGCTTCCTTCGGACCTACAGAGCAGTAGTGGCCATATTTGTTTTATAGGCATACCCTATGCCAAATTGATACAAGGTATAGAGGATAGGACTCAGACCTAAGCATCAGCCATCTTGCGTCCATTGACCCTGATCACGACCTTATACCCATGACCTTGACCTTTGACCTGAAAATGCAGAAATTAATTTAAAAAATCGCAAAAATTGTCATTAAAAATTAATTATTATAAACTATTTAAAAATATTTTAAAAACATTAAAAATTATTTTAAAAACTTATAAATTTTTTTTTATAAACTTACATTTCTTAGAACCATTAGCTCATTTGTTCCATCCCCAGCAGATGATGGACTCTCACGCACCCACTCCCCTCACCTATACTCACTCTGCCATCTTGATTTTGTAATTTGTTTAAATGCTATTGGAGGCAGCCATCTTTCTTTATATGTTACTGGAGGCTGCCATATTAGTTTTTCGTTCGTAATTTGTTTATATTTTACTGAAGGCCACCATCTTTGTGTATATGTTACTGGAGGTGGCGATATTAGTTTTTTTCGTACATCATTTGTTTATATATATTACTGGAGGCTGCCATGTTGGGAGACAACCATGTTGATATGCCAACTACCGCTCTGTAGGTCCAAAGGAAGCCCCCAAAATTAATTAAATTGGCGAAAATTGGATTTCAGGAGCATGTTTTTGCAGGAGGGGGCTTCTAACTTTTTTGAGGGAAAAAAAGGAAAATGTTTCAGGAAAAGAGATTTTTTGGGGAAAAGGGTCATTTTTAGGGTCTTTTGGTGGATTTTGAGAGAAAAAAGTGAAATTTTGAGGGGAAAAAAGAAAAATGGCGGCCGGATGACATAATAAGCTGGCGGCTTCTGGCTTCTGTGCCAGATGCCGATGTGCATGAAGGAACCAAATCGTAGTACTCGCACTCTTGAGCAGTACTTGTCATTCTTTTTTGGGGGACAACCAAAAGGACAGGGATTCAAAGGTGTCATTGTTTCTTCTTGCTTACTGCTCAGCAGTTCACGAATCCACAAGGGTATCACCATCAAGGATGCTGTTTGGAAGAGGCTATGCCTCTCCAGTGACGTGCTGTTTGGCCGACCAACAAAAGAGGAAGTTGCAACCCCTGATTATACCAGCGAATTACGCAACATACTTGTTGGCATTCATAATTTTGCTTGACAGCACCTCAGAATAAATAGTGACAGGATGAAGATATGGTATGATAGGAGAATGTCAGGAGAGGTATTTCAAGGAGAACAACTGGTGTGGCTGTACAACCCATGGAGGAGAAAAGGATACTGCTTGAAGTTACAGAAATGTTGAGAAGCCCCTACAGGATTCTGAAGAAGATCAGTGATGTGGTAATTTAGATGTGTAACCAAGGCTCTGGGGCAAAGCTGAAGGTTGTCCACATCGACCGAATGGCACTCTACGAAGGTACTGATGTTGCAGAGTCTGTTCGGGATGAACATACTTGAGAAGAGGGCAGTGTTCATATGGCGGGTCTGCGCGGCTGACCTTGGCCGGCCCGGCGAATGAGAGTGAGGATGATGGAGAGTCATTATGAGATAACAGAGGCATAAGTCCGAGCGGTGGCATATCAGTTTCAAAGCCAGCCCGACAAGATAATATTCTGCAGCACGATGCTGTGTGACCCTGGTTGTGATGTTTTCCTTGTTATCAAAGAATCCTCTGGATAACTGACCTAGGTTCTCAGCGCGGCTTGGTGTTTGTTGAACCTTCCAGATGGTCGTCCTGACTGTATTTAAGTGTGATGAGCCTCGTGGCCAGGAGTTTTTGAGTTTGAGTGGCTGAATGAATGACTGGCGGGATTCCGAGCGAACAGCGTGGTCAGCTGTGGGAAATGTACTGTAGCAACTGAGAGTGTCAATGTTTTGAAGGGCGTGGCTGAAGCCTGAACTATTGGATCAAGTGCGTGAGTGAAATACCCTATAACTAATGGAAACAGATAGACTAAACACATGCTAATAATGGGTATGAGTTAATTGACTGTAGTCAAGGGAGACATTAAAAGGGACATTAATAAAAATTGAAATAAACATTAAATAGTGTGCTCACTGTTAAATAGAAAGAGTAGAAGTGGATATAGCTAATTGGTGTTGTACATAGTAGCAGAGTGAAGAAATTAGAGATCAAATTTAGTTTGTTTTATTTATTTATTCTTATTATTAAGACCTCCATCCCTTACTAATTCAGATACGCACCTCAGGCATCATCCTTTAAATGTAGCAATATTTAAAATACTGTAAGGAAAGTTTGAACACCATTGAAATACTTATTGTGTTGGATTTCTCAGAAAATTATACTTTCATTATACAGGATGCAGTGCAAGGTTATTGGGATAACAGCCAGGCCACTATTAGTACATTTGTGGTATATTTCTATAGCGAAGTGGGGAAGGATGTACCTGTTATAAGTATGTTCGTATTCAGTGATCACTTGGTCCATGATAGTGTTGCTGTTTATGCTCACTTGCATTTTATGATACATTATATCAAGGAAATGTTTCCAAAAGTAACACATGTCAAATATTTAAGTGACGGGGCAACTAGCTGGCACAAGAATTCCAAGAATAAAAAAAAAAACCTTTGGAAGCATTGCCATAATTTTGGGCTACATGCAAATTGGAATTTTTTGCCACAACTCTTGGTAAAAACATTCATAATGGAATTTGAGGTATTATTATGCGTTTAGCAAGAAGGCTAGTGTACAGCATCCAACAGATGATCAAAACATCACCCCACATCAGTTGTTTTTATGGACTCAGATTTATATCAATGGAATTTAATCCTTTTTTGTGTCAAAAGATGAAGTTAAAGGATACGAAGAGAGTCAACATGAATGAATGAAGACAGTAAAAACTTTTGCAGGAACAAGAAGTCATAATTTCTTTTTACAAGTCAGGTGATGTGAACTCAGCATGAGTCGGTTGAGCTATCACTTTGAAACAATGGTAAGTGTTGACAGTAATGAATGTAGTTTATACCTTATTATTGACAGTGTTGAATCTGGGTGTCGTGTTGCAGTTGCATACAACAAATGGTTATCTTGGCTATGTAGTTCAGTGTAGTCCTGAGGAGTGGTCGTGGCCTGAATTTTATTTTTGCAAAACAAAGGAGAAAAATATGTTGCTTGATTTCATTAAACTGAAATGAAAATGAAAAATAATTTTATGAGAACATAGCTTTAACGAGTATTTAACGAAAATTTGAATACTATATTTCATCAAGTTTTTCATTAATATATATTGTCAACTAAATACTTGCACATAGTCAACTGAATTCATTAAAAATTACGAAATAAAACATGCCTAGTGTGATTAGTGGCCATACAGTAAAACGATATTCTCCTAAATATTTCCTTAATGTACATGTAAAAAAAATGATAGACATGAATGGATTGCATAAAGAAAGAATCAATGTTATAATAAAATTTTTAAACTTCACAAAATAGCTTTTCCAACATATAAAGAAGTTTCAAGTAATTATTTCAGTAACATTTTAGTAAACATAGAAAACTAGACAAACATACAACAATTTTTATTGCTATTCACTAAACAATCTGTTGACAAACACTGAATTCTCAGTGTATTTCAAATTTCCATTCCACTTAGATTTTCATTGAGTATATACTTAGTTTTCTTACCAAAATTGAAATAAAAGATATAATTTTTCTTAATAGCTTCAGTATACAGTGTTTGGAATTCTTCTTTTATTCTTATTGTATCCTGTTTACTTTAAATACCACTTACATTTTATATTCTGCCGTCATGATTCTCACTGTCGACCTTGGCTGTTGGCCACAACTACCAACTTATGTCCCTCAATGTCCCTTACTTGATATTTACAACACCTTCCATTTCACTGAGAATCTACTGAAGTGATTTTAACATCTTTACATGTTCTCTAGTTACATGAACAAAACTGTTATCACACACTAACTATTCACATTTAGGCGTACACACAGAAGATACACAAGACTCAATTTATCATAAACAACAGGACATTTCTAAGACTCAGTTTATAATAAACAACAGGACACTTCTAACTATTTACATTTAGGCCTACCCATAGAAGATACCCAAGACTCAGTGTATCATAAACAACCATTCTTTGAGTCCACCTTTGTTCACTGATATCGCAATGGTTTTATAATTCTGTAACCTGTTCTAGTGCTATAAATATTTTCAGGAGCTGTCATCATTTCTCCACTGTGGTCACTTGTTATGTTGCCATGACGCATGCTCTTATTGAATCCTTTAAAATCAGAAGAATTGCACTCCTCCACATCTGTATGTTTTCTGATCTCTGCTGCTCAGTTTGTCGTTCTGTGTTCTGATAACACTTACTGATTCCAGCTGTGCTGTCTTTGGAGCAGTAATTGGCGTAGTTTGTGTGGTTCACACTCATATCTCCCTGCTGCAATTTATGGAGTGATGACCTCATGTATTTAGTGTTCCTTCTCAGTATGTTGCCCGATTCATCTGCTATTACATATGACCGTACAGCTAAATGCTTCCCCAGAATTGTAGCTTCTTCTCACACTTTACCGTTTTGTACAACTACTGGTTGTCCTTTCTGAAATACTGGTATCTTTCTTGGAGCACTTTTGCCATAATATTCCTATGCCTTCTGTTGTCTCAACTGTTGTTTTACTTTTAATACCAGGTAAGATTTTTGGAATGAGGTTATTGGTGCACACTGCAATTCTCATTTTTACTAGTCGACTCATCAAGATTTGTGACGGTGCACACCCGATATCTGTAGGTGGGGTATTTCGGTATTCCATCAGAGCCAGCCAGTGTTCTTTACCTGCCTCTTTGCTTTTCATCAAGATATTCTTAAGCTGGGTTTCTACTGTGCCTTTTTCCGTGTGTCATGAGGTATGCCTCGAGACGCATGGTAACGCATGCACAGACGCATGCGCTTTTTCAGAGAAAAAGTGAGTTGCACAGGGACGCACGTGCAACCCATCGCTAGTGGGTTGCTCATGCGTCTTGGCATGCGTCTCTTGTAGAATTACCTCTGTGCAGGGCCAATTCAGTGTCTTTAGTTGCATTAGACGTTAAGATAGATTATAGGTTTTATATTTAAATATAGAATGGAATCAAGATGTATGCATAGCATATATTGAGGAATACCGTGGTCTTCCTCAGCTGTGAATGAGTGAAGAGATTTGGGTGGCTCTTAACAGCAAGGTCTTGAGAGCTGATGAGGGTGATTGAAGTGAATATTGAGCGGTGCTGGAAAGAAGGGGTGGGGGAAACAGGATATCCCCGAGAAAACCTGCCGACCAACGGTATTGTCCGGCAAGATTCCCACTTGTGAAAATCAGATGACCCGGCAGGGGATTGAATCCGGTTCGCCTTGGTGGGAGACGAGCGTGCTAATCGTTCAGCCACCATGGCCCCTCCTCAGCTATGGAAATTGAACTACAAGAACTACAAAAATAAGGTGATACGAAGTGATGCAGTGCAGGAGTTAGCAACTAAATATATTTGCTCACCGAAAGTCGTGCTCACCAAAATAAAAAGTCTGCAATTGTATTTCCACAAAGAACATTCCAATGTTACGTTGAGCGGCTCTCACAAAGTACACATAAAGCAAATGCAGAAACGTCACCCACTGCAGCAAACCAACTGACCCCTCCTACAAAAGTGAGCATTCTACATCAATTGGAATGTTTTGGAAAAAACGCATGAATTATAGGGCTGTGGATGAAGCTTATGACTTTATGACTGCCATGAAGAAGATGGAAAATAGGTACGAGGTCACTATTTTTGGCGAATATGTAGTCAGTATAATATGATGCCAGCTAAAAGCCAGCGGCGCTAGAGCCCATGATAACGCTCATGTGTCACGTGTTCTGCACGTGTGCAAAGAGGCCAATAATTGAAACTTTCCCTTAAATGTTTATTTCAAGGTAAAATGTGTTATATTGTCTTTACAGTGTTTAATATGTCTTAAAATGTTTTAACGTGCTTGTACTTATTTTAATTGTTTGTTTATGAATATTCAAAGTGCCTGCGGCGCCGAGATTAAGAACAATTAGTATTCTGGCATGAACACCATCACAAAGAGACATTAAAATAATATTGAAATTCATAACAAAATTATAGAAATGTAAAACAATATCTAATTAAATTTGTGCCATTTTATTTTCAATATAAAATATTTCACTCGGCATGCATAGCACTTCCACTTATGTGAACCTCGTAGGCTGCCATAATAGGTCTGTGTGATGCTTGTATCTGGACAGTCTGTCGAGGAGAGCTGCTGAGGTAAGACACTGTCACGTACTACAACTTTTGTTCACTGATTTGGTTTCCATAGTCAATGTAGTTTACCGGTTAATCTTTGCTTGCGTACGTTTTTGGCGACATTTTCCCCAGCATTATGCTTCTGCTGTACTAATTCTTTCACCCTTGTGGAATTTTTAACTTAATCGAGGAGAAGGAGGAGAAAGATGTCGGAGCGGCATGTATTTTTTACCAATATTCCTCATTTGCCAAAACACACAATTAGCTACCAAGGTACTTTTATTATTACTGCTCTCGATGAGTTGTCTCTATTAGAGGGCCAAGAGAGGCTTGGCAACAAAGAGTTACATCTAACACAAAAGTAATAGTGTTTAAATACTATTCTGATGGCTAGAGCATCTGGGTCACCTCCCACCTCGTGTTACCTCGGATTGTCCACTCACAATCCACTTACACTAAACATTAATTTTCCTGTTACAGTCAGGGCAGCGGCTGGTTCATGGGACGTCTGGGGTCCTATTCATTATAAGGAAATTCAAATTATTCCAAATTAGTTTTTACTACAACTTGAACAAACATTCCTATTTAACATATTGGTTACCTCCTGAACAAATTATTCACAGCACAAACATAACATGAGTTATAAACTGCATTAACAAAATTACCTTACCACATGAAACTACTCTTCAAGTACGTTAATAACGACAAATATTAGTTCTCCATAGCTTAACATTATTCTGAAAAACCTTATTTTCTACTTGACGTTAGTATTAACCCTTATTCCTTTCTACATTATATTACAAGGTTTGACTTTAGGAGGTTTGTCCCTAGGCCTTTGCCGGCTCTTTGTTCCTTGGATCACAGATATTACACCAGAACTCTGTGTGGAGTGTCACTAAAACCTGGCAATTGCTAAGTGTTTGCACCCTACTCCAATAATCTATCACCAAATCATCCTTCTCATAGGCGGAACAGGACTTAGACGTTACAGATACTCTGGGGGCTTCTACAGGCAAGATTTTATGGTATTGCTTAGAGAAACTTGCTGCAGATTAAAATATTGTACATTTTAAAATATTACAATTTACTTTCAAAAACCCAGACTTTTACAGAGAATGATGAGAGAAATACTTACATACGAGTGGACGGATCATCTCGCTGGCTTGTCAACTTCAGCTGCTTGACTGCAACTTATGATTGACTGAGGTAAACTGACTGACCCTGAGTAGTTCAATATCAGAGTTTATACAAGATGTACCTAAATCCCCATTACACAATGTGAAGGCTTGTAGTGGGGACCAAGATTGTTACGTTTTGCATAGGAACTTAGGTGCGGAAACATACTGTTTTCCCGCAACAAACAAAACACGACCACATCACATGTTGACCTCTCCCACATCTGCAACATACTGTACATTGTTTTTCTTCTGGGTCCACTTACAAGAAGGGCTCGATGGGATGACCAGCGACATCTACACAAACACGGCACCTATGTACCATATTCTGGTACACACAATCACATACCTGGAAGTCAAAGATACGCCGCAGCCATCATCTGCGCCAGCAGGTCTTCCTCTGATTCCACAGGGGTCTCGTAAATCAAGCCACAGAGGTCTAGTAAATCAAGCCCTTCATGTGGCCCCACAGGAAGTAGTCTAGCGGAGTCAAGTCGTGTGAACATGCAGGCCAAGCAATCGGGCACCTGTGAGAGTACGTGGAAGATAATGCGGGTAGGAACCCCTGTATTGCTGAATATGACGTATATTTGTATATAATTTAATATTTTTATGTACATATTATTAATAAAGAGGTTGTTTTGTAGTTTGTATGTTATTTTATATTTCCACTTTAATGCCGTGTGGTGGCTGGGTGAAAGGTGCAAGGTGGTTTTTAGGGCCAGTAAAGTTTGAGGTTAGGAAGTTTGTGGAAAATAACATTACCCGACAGGCGCCAGACATCGTCAGTGCAGTGTTGATCTGGTTGTAGAGCTGGAGACTCTGGAAGTTCTCAGGAATGGCTGGCCGATCACCCGGACGTAACTTTCCGTTGTTGATAATTAAACCCCTCATGATTATTACTTGCGGTGTTTACTAAACAGTGGGCCTATTAAAGGCTGACCCACATGCCTGATACTGAATTGTTGACTTATTGCGTGATTGAAATGACTACACTAGCAACACACTGCTTAAAAGTAAGGTGATTTTGGTGGGCTTCTAAGGGTCTCATTCCCTGATGCACCCAAAGGCTTGCAAAAGAAAAACACGTGATTTCCTACCAAGGTAGTTTTACTTGCTGTAAATGCTACACATCACTCTAGGTGAATACTTGACGTTAAGCACTGGAATTAGTCTGCCGGTCAGACAATGCTGCACAAATAGGACGCAAAGCCGATAAAACTTAAGTGTGTAAGTTATGCTTCCCCAGGTCATTTAAGTCCTGGGGAAAGAGGGCCGGCACCTCCGGTGGCTAAGAGAAGAAAACTATTCCTATTAAATTTAACTGAAGCTATTGATACACTATGTGGTTAGTCACAAATGTTGCATGCCACCGGATTGTGATGTGGCACGGCTGATCCCTCTGGATTCCAAGATGCTACTGACAATTTCGGGTGGCATGCGAAACCACTCTGGTAGGTTTGCTCTGCACACAGGCACTACTTTCTGACACACTTGCATTTAAAACTGATTAAAAACATTGAATACTTGTAAACAACATGATAAGCATGATGCTGAAACATAACATAACACTTGCATAATATATGTAAATGGAATGAGGATGAAACTCTTGAAACGTAAACAACCACTTTTGCAAATAAGCACTGAAAGGATAAAATAACTCTCTAGTCCCCTTAATTAGGTTAAGCCCTTTGTGGGTGCCCTATTTACACTCTGCATGAATATTCTGCTCTGCACTACACTACGTTGCACTGTTTCACTTTAGCACAGTTGAACAAGACATTGCTGAGTGCGGATGCCTGCTGTGGTGGCGGAGTGGTGCATGGCGGCAAACTGTCTGGGGGACGCAAACGTAGCACGAGTCAACTTGAAGTTAAATATGTTCTCAAAGGGTTAAATGATGTGTGTTAGTTTTCAAATAGTAAGAGCTTACACACATTGCTGTTGGTAATATTTTTATATTTATAAGGAGCAGCGGTACCTCCCACCAAGGCAAACCAGGATTGATTCTCGGTAGGGTCACCTGTGTTTTCAAATGTGGGAATCACGTCAGACAATGACGCTAGTTGGATTTTTTTTTGGGGAGGGGGGATCTCCTGTGTTCCCCGATCTTGCAATTGATGCTGCTCCTTTCTCACCTTGCTTCATCCTCATCAGATCTCAAGGCTCCGATATTAAGAGCTTCCCAAACCACTCTACTAGTTACTATAGTTAATTGTTTGCTGTTGTCCCTTTTTGGCATTTTTCCTGATGAACCATACTTTCTGTTATAAATGTTCATTTATTTTATTTACACTCATCATAAAAAAATACACTGCCAAACAATTAAAACAGCACACACTGAAAAAATTATTGGATGATACTGAAACTTCATAGAGGTAGTGAAACAGATGAGTAATACACATGATCACAAAACCAGAGTAGCATGGTAATTACATATGGATATGTTATGCCATCTGGTCACCTTCAGTAGTGAGTCACATCCCTGTGCAATGTGATACATGCTGCAACACAGTCTGGCACTACTGAAGGTGACCATATGGGATGTGAGTGCTAGTACCTTTGGCAGATGGCTACACATATAGGACCACATGTATGCAGACTGTTATGATGATTGTCCTAATCACCACATTAACATCGCCATAAACTTAGATTTTTTCATGACAGACTGTCATGGAGTAACGCAAAATGGAAGCAGGTAAATCAATGATGGGTCTCTCTTTTATCTTGGTAGCAACTACCAACACATCCATGTGTGGAGGGAATGTGGGCAGCACTGAGATAAATGGTTTACTGTCACATGTCCAGATAGTCTGATGTCTTGATGTGGAGTGCAATTTTGTACAATGCCCAGTCACCGTCTGTCTTCAGCCCAACAGTATATTCATGAGATCCTGCAACCAGTAGCCCTGCCATTTGTGAATGTTAACATCAGTTCTCTATTCCAACAGTAACACTTGCCTTATACTGCTACCATCTCAACAGAGTGCCTTGAAGCTACGGCTGCTCTTTTTTGGCCAGTCGTATCACCAACCTATCCCCAGTCGAAAATATGAGAGGTGCTATTTGCTGCTCTATCATGGCTCCATCATTATTGAAAAATCTGCAGGAACTGCAAGTGAACATTTGAGCTGCTTGGGATGGATTATCACAGGAAACCATTAGGGACCTTTACAACTCCATGCTGGCAGAATGTGTTCATAAACATAGCAGCCCATCATCATATTGGAAGATGTGTATTGCTCATACCAACCTCAGTTTGTAATCATTTCTTGTTCTTGGTTACCATTGCCTTCCTTCCATATAATATTGCAGTCAGACACATCATTATTGGTGCAGCAATTTTTTTGATGATGAGTGTATTAAAAACTGTATATTAAATGTTTATATAAAAAGCCCAAACCGTTGGGGTGTGTATATCTTTGTAAATATTAAAGGTTGTTTTAGATAGTCCTGAACCTACAAGATCCTAGCAAATATAGATTAAAAAAAAATTAAAACATTGGAAAAATTAATTTTCAAGTACACATGGTACACTGTTTTATTTTATACAGAGAGAATGTAAACTGCCATGATGTATATTTTGGAGTGTTTTATATTTTATTTTTTCACAGAACTTTGTTATATTATTGTTTGCCATACTTAAATATGAATTATCCATTACTTTACATAAAAGCATTTTTATTGACTTCTTGAATTTATCATAAAGTGGAAAAAACTCCCATATGAAGTATTGTGGCATGCAATAATTTGCAACTGTAGGGTTGGCGGCCTCATTATAGATGGCAGCACAGTCTGAGGTTATATGTGGGAACAATGCTACAGTATTTAGTTTCTAGTCTTTCAAGAATGTTACGCGTAGGAAAATTGTTTAGTGGCAAATCTTTCCAACATTTGAAAATGTCAGCAAATTTTTGTTTTAAGTAAAGGTCAGATGTTGTGACCTAATTTTCTGCAATATTTCTGTTGGACACATCACTATTTTATTTACTAACTTCACAGTCAGGAACTTTATTCAAATATATTACAATTACCACCGAAGTTGGTTCACTTAATAATCAGGGCCCTATTTCATAAAATGTGACAGGTGTGACATATATGACAATTATGTCAAATGTGACAAATTTATCAATATGCCGTGACAGTGTTATGTTTTATAAATAATACAAGTTTCCCTTATTTGACAGGCAGAAAAGCGTAAATTGTCAGCCTTAAAATAACAGTTTCATAAATGTGACAATTATATGTCAAACCATAAGTTTAATTTATTACACGCTAGATAGCTCTGAAGGGCGCTTACAATAATCCATCACAGCCTTATATGCGATTCCTGAACAGTCAATTCCTCCCACAAATAATTGAGCAGTAAATAATAATTCCACCCATATAACTTTGTTCACTCTAGCAACAGAATGTAGAGTAATGTAGATAATATTACTATATTAAACCTGATCCAAGAGGAAAAGGATGTGCTATTTGGCAAGAAATGTTAATTCACACAATACTGAAACACAATTGCACTGCTATGTTATTTAAACATTACAAATTACTGGTTACATAGAAAAGCTAGTCTGTCACTTTTGCAGTGACAATTCTATAAATTTGTAGATATGTCACTGAGTCATTATACTTATCTGTTTCATAAAACAGTCTGTAGTGTAATATTTGATAAATGTGTCAGAATTTTACCTGTCAGCTCAAAACTTTTATGAAACAAGTATTTGTCAAATTGTTATACAATTCTACAAATTTCTCATAACAAACTCATAAACTTGTCAGATTTATGAAACACACATTTATCGGATTGCAAACCTGTCTGACAATTTCCTGTCACCTGTTGAATTGTAACTTTTATGAAATAGGCCCCAGGGGTTTTTCTTTATGCAACTCTCTTCAGAGTCTCCAAACACCAGTTAACAGACACTAAATAAGCCAACCAGAATCCAGACATTTATGAAATAATTCCTTATTTGAATCACAAAGCCTATGTTGATTCTTTGTAGAAACTAAAAATAAATTATTGGTAAGACAGCCAAGCTAAGCATTTTCTAATATTACAATAAAAAAAACTCATCTAAAAAAATTTTTCAATGTGCAATTAAAATACATATTTAGTAGTTGTCACCATAGCTGTAAATAGGTACCTGCAAAATATGTGTTATTACTTGGCATCATGCTAAACTCCTCAGTACTGTTTCTACTCGAGCTGATATAATTATTCTATTGGCTACTGCATAGATGTGAAGCCATTCACCTTCTGGCTGCATTGAACATGATTGGGGCACATAGCTGTAAAAAATTAATTCATGGGTGTAGAGCTACCAAGGGAATGTCAAACTATGGTGCAATGAATTACAAACGTGTTTGCAAAGATACAAATATTTAAAATTTAATGTCTCATCAAATAATAATGCAACTTTAGCTAGTCTGTAGCTAAATATTGTAAATATATTTTTATATGTGGTTTACTGCCAATCATTATAAAAAAATATATAAAAATGACAGATACTTTATGTGTTGCAAATATTACTTTGGTTCCCTTTAATACTGAGCATGGTGGCACAGTGATAAATCATTTATTGGTTTCACATTCAGAAGGATCCAGATTCAATTCCCAGTCCGGACATCCTGATTTCGGTTTTCTAGACGAGGTGAAGGTGAAGAGATTTGGACGGCTCTTAACAGCAAGGTCATGAGAGCCAATGGGGGTGATTTAGGTGAGAATAAAGTGGTGCTGGAATGAAAGGGTGGAGGAAATGGGAGATCCCTGAGAAAAGCCGCCAACCAAAAGCATCGTTGGGCACAATTCCCACTTGTGAAAATCTGGTGACCTGGCTGAGGAGGTTTTCTAGGGTTTCCTGAAATCTCTCCAGATGAATGCTGGGATGGTTCCTTAAAATTGACCCTAGATGTTACCTTCTTCCTATTCGTAATCTATAGTGTTCCTTTATCAAGGCTTAGCCACTGTTTGGGAGCACAAAAAATGCCAAATAAATAAAATAATAAAATAACTTTAGCCCCATATATAATAGAGTTAATGGTCAATAAGGCCAAATACAGGTTGTTCCGCGATTCAACCAACATACTTTGGCAGCATGTTATATAGATCATTGGCAACAAAATGTCATATACACAAGTAGGATATACAGCCCCATTTCAGAGCTACACTGGGACATTAAAAACACAAATTGGAATTACTGAATATATTTAATTCAATTGACTACATTCATGTTGTAAATACCAAAAAAAACTTTTCAAAATGTTCCCAATCTGACCGTAAGCAGACACTGCTAGTGTTGCTGGCATTGCCAATCTTTGAAAGTGTGTCGAGGCGACTGATTGTGCAACAATGCCAAGAATGTTTACACTTGCAGAGTACGCAGATATGGTGTTGTTTATGGATACTGTAATGGAAATGGGTATGGTGCAGCAGCTGAGTATTCACATAGGTGGATTGGAAGAGATGGGCCTGTCCCATGGCGGCACACTCTCCAGACCTCTCCCTGCTGGACTTTTTCTTGTGAGGCTGCCTGTAGAGTAAGGTTTACAGCGGACAGCGATCAGACACACAATACCAGTTGCTACAGGTGATAACTGACACCACTAATCAACTCAGAAATGAACTTGCCGGCATGCAGTGTCACCATGCCATGGTAGGCTACAATGTATCGCAGCCTGCTTACGGTCAGATGGTGCACATTATCAACAGATCGTGTGAGACATTCAACATGTATCTAGTCAGTTGCATTAAAGACATTTAGTAATTCCAATTTCTTTTTTATTGCATTTTAATCCCTGTAACTCTGAAATGGGGCTGCATAGCCTACATGTAAATATAATATTTTTGTTGTTAATAATCTATATAACACACTGCCGAAGTATGTTGGTGGAGTCCCGAAACACCCTGTATTTGGCCTTATTGACAATTTATACTCTAATATATATATATATATATATATGGGACTAAAATCATTTTATTATTTTATTTATTTGGTATTTTGAGTGCTCACAAACAGTGGCTAAGCCATGATAGAGGAACACTAGAGATTAAGAATAGGAGGAAGGTAACATCTAGGGTCTATTTTAAGGAACCATCTCAGCATTCATCGGGAGTGATATCAGGAAACCCTAGAAAACCTCCTCAGCCAGATCACCAGATTTTCGCAAGTGGGAATCGTGCCCAACAATGCTGTTGGTTGGCGGCTTTTCTCTGGGATCTACCATTTTCCCCACCCTTTCATTCCAGCGCCACTTTATTCTCACCTTAATCACCCCCATTGGCTCTCAAGTAAGACCTTGCTTTTAAGAGCTGCCCAAATCTCTTCACCTTCACCTCATCTAAAAAACCGAAATCAGGATGTGCTGTGCTAAAAGACAGCAGTTTGCATGGAACAGCTGTCATACCATACCTTTGTGATATCACATCACATGGGCCATTCACTTTTACCACAATTTTTAGCTGCAGGATTGGCATTCCTTTGCCCTCTAGTTCCCATGGTAAAGTTCCAGTCATAAAGGTACTGCAAATATGTTGTATTGAAAATAAAATTATTTCAGTTGTAGTAAATATTTTAAAATTTGTATTACTTAATTGCTGACCCTCTTCTAATTCCAGTTTTTTGTTGGGTCTGATGTCAGATGACCCTCTTCTAATTCCAATTTGTTGTTGGGTCTGATGTCAGATTTCCCTGATTCTTCAACCAGTTGTTCACAGCTCTCTATATGGTGGCCAGTTTGTGTTGCTAACAGCTGGCACATGCTAAAACATCTTTCTGATAAAACCTTGCATGTTGTAATTGATTTTTATTAGTAATGAAATATATAAGTTTTTAAACAAAATTCGTTTTAAAATGGCAGCATTTAATTTTTAGGTGATGTCTTCTGTTCTTGGATTTTCTGTGTCCCGTGGCCCTAGTAAATTGCAAGGTGGTGGGACAGGTGTTCTCATGGCAGAAGGCTCTGTTGATAGAGGCACTGTCATTTGTTTTTATCCAGGTATGTATAAAAGTCTCTATATAGTCCATTCAGTCCATTCATGGTTCCTTCAGATGTTTTTAAATGAACCTTTGAAAAATCACCTAAGGAGTAACATGTCAAACTGTTTCTTTTTTAAAACTTGTGTACCACAAATATATAACACTGTGATTAACTTTTAAGTATTATTTTTTGTAGAAATGAAACTTTAACCTAGTTTCTTTTATAACTTGTAATATTTATTTTGTATTCAATGCAAACAGTTTTTCAAATACAAAAAAAAATTATAACGATAATAGTAGGGTTGAAAAAAAAAACATTCATGTAGACCAATTTTTACTTAATTAAATGCGCTGACTGTACCTGGTGTATACATCTATTATACTATTCTTTTTGCCATTTAAAATATGTCAGTACACACTGGGGCCAAAGTGCAAATTGGTGGGTGTTACGGCACAGAACACAGAAATTTTTTTACAATGGCTATGGGGGGGGGGGGGGGGGATGTTAAGTTGCCACCCGACTTCTACTTGAAAATTAAAATTGCTTAAGTGGACTGGAAATTTTGTGATTACGAGTTTGAAGACTACCTAGAAAGCACAGGTCAAGACAATGCCATTGACAAGGTTATGATTTCCCTTTTACGGAATATAATGGGCAGTGCATCATCTCACATTCTGACAACCCCCACAATTCATGACAAAGATCCCAACTACTATCTGAAGGTCAAATAAGCCATCAAACTCTATGTCCATCAAGAGGTTAATGAGGTCATTGAATAGTATATCTTTACACAGTGATGTCAAGAAGAAGGGGAAAGTTTACTTCACTATGCCTGCTTGTCAAGAAATGCAATTATAACCAGAAATATGCTGAGAATGCAAAGACCAAAATGCTGCGTGATCAAATTGTTCAATATGTCTGAGACATAGCTGTCCAAGAAGCCTTGTTATGGATAGATAACCTCACATTGGAAAGGGTGACAGCACATTGCAGAGCATGTTAGCAGAGCAAACAACAGGTGCACCTCATACACAATAAAAGTTGTGATAGCAAGTATGAAGTTAAAAACGTTTTCCAATGAATGGAGACAAAAGCGAGTAAATATCTTAGATAGCATGAAGACTTAAAATGTGGGCAATATTAGTCAGTTCATGGGCCTAAGGCACGCCCAACATATGGGAGGAAATGTGCAAAGTGTGGTATCTTGTATCACTTTGCAAGGTCATATAGTATACTGAAGGAACAAGAAAGTCTCAGTCATGAAAGTCTCAGTGTAACACTGCATCCTGTTATGGTTAGGGGTGAGGTTAAAACTGCCATTAAAAGCTGTGTAACATACCCTAATGAATGGTGAGAAAAAAAACCATTGAAGAGGTAAGCATGGCAGTATAACTAGACACAGGTGCTCAGGTTAGTGTGTTACCATTTCATATTTTTAAAGAGTCAATAATATTTTCAGTTAAAACCCACAAGGGTTAAGTTAAAATTATTGGGTGGGATCATTACTCTAGTGAATAAAGTTACCTTACTGTGCCCAGCTAAGGGGACTGATGCTAGTATTAACTTCGGTGGACCTAGAGTTGGTGTCACTGCTGGGATTGCCTGGCTGTCTAGCACTCAACTTGGGTTAGTAAGTCAACTCTGTGGTCAGTGAGAATGCTAAGGATAACTTGGTACTGAAGAACAAGAATGTATTCAGTGGTCTGGGCTGCTTTCCTCAGGAAGGTAAGATTTTCACAGACATAGGAGCAGAACCAGAGTGTTAGTGCTCTAGAAGGGTACCCCAGGCTTTGCGGGTGCTCTTGAACAGGTTAGAAGAAAAGAAGGCAGTGCAAAAAGTTAAGGAAGTTGATACATGCGCATGGCTAAGCAATTTTGTGGTTATTAAGAAACCCAATGATAAACTTTGAACATGTCTTGACTGAACTAATTTAAATAAACATTTCAAATGACACTATCATATGGTTCCCAAACTCAGTTACATCAATGAAAAGTTGTTAGGAAAAAATATTTCTAAGTTTTTTATTTAACAGAAGGATTCCATGAAATTGAGCTAGGGGAATAATCCTCCCTGAAATGTTGTTTCTCAAGTCCGTTTGGCATCTGTCAGTATCTTAGGTTGCTCTATGGAATAGCGAGTGCACCAGAACTCTTTCAGCATTTATTTGAGAGCAACTTTGCAAACATACCTGACACAGTAATAAACTTCGAAAATTTTCTCTGCATGGGGAAAACTGAGGCCACCCATAATGAAAGAGTATGCCAAGTTATGGAAAGGGCACGAGCCAAAAATATAAAATTCAACAAATATAAACATCAGTATAAGAGAATCAAATGGCAGTGATTACCATCATATCAAAAAGTTTTTAACACCTAGAAACCTGAAAGTATCATCGGCACTTGTACTAGCACTGTTGGGTACATGGTGGTGATTTGGCTCGCCTCTTGCGAGTTCTGTGTTGCGCTTTGTTGACATTTAACATCACACTCACTGCCCTACTAGTTTCCCCAAACCCTTTCAAACTCTCTTGCCCTACTAGACTCTCCCCTGCGAGAACTGGAAAGCCTCTAAAAGGCATCTCCCTTCACATTTGGTATCAAGGTTTATGTTTACACTTTGGTTACAACCAAATTCAACTGTGCCCTGGGTAAACCCCTTAAAACTCAACTCACTGGCATAGGTTGTGTTGAAGTTTACGTGTACACTGGTATTACCACTTTCTTCATGTACACTTGGAAACCCCTTAAACTCGCACAGATTCATTTTGTTTTTACCTGTATTAACAGAATAACCCAGAAACGGTGTTGCAGTTTTACTTGTTTCCAGCTCCTCACTACTAGGTGTTGAGTGTTCAGTCAGTGCAAAACCCTTAAATAGCAGTTCATTACTTTGGCTGGGTTTTCCAGTGTTAGTGTTGTTCTCCTCAGTGTACGTGTTGTTGCTCTCCTGTGAACTCCCTGGTGAAGTTCTCCGAGGCCTGCGGTACTGGGCGTAATGTCGTCTCCTTACCTCTCTTCCCTACAGGCGGTCAGGCTATCCGCAGGTCGTCACGGTGCAGTTTCGTGATACGTCTGTGTCCCAACTTCACTAGATACGTGGAATTTCCCATCTTTTCCACTACTTTTACTGGCTCTGCCTATCTAGGTGCCAGTCCAGCACAGTATTGCTTCACCCCGGCCGATAACGGGTTTTCTCGTACATAACATACATCCCAGGTACAAGTTCGGGTGGCGGCCTCTTGCTATCCGGTACCCACACATTACAGTAGCTGAGCTGGTTCGCCCTGGCTTCTTCATGTACCTGCACCTGGTGTTCGGCGATTTGTTCAGGTGATCTGGGAGGGTTATCGTGGGGTGCTCCGGGGCCATGGAATTCGCGGCCTTGTTCCATCTCGGCAGGTGTTTTGCCGGTTGCAGCATTCACTCTATTCTGTAGGCAAAACATTATCTCCCACCTAGTATGATCCTCACCTAACCGGACACGTAATTGGATTTTTACATCCTGGTATCGTCTCTCGGTTGGGTTAGCTCTGGGTTGGTAGGCTGGGGTTGTACGGTGTTCTGTTCAACACCTGGTGCAGTACTCCCTCCATTTTCGCCCTACAAACTGTGTTCCATTGTCCGTCAACAAATATTCGTGGTGTCCCCACCTCGGGAAAAAACTCGTTCTGCATTATTTGTGCCACTGTGTGTGCACAAATATTGCTGACTGGAAATGCTTCAGTCCAACGGGTAAACAAATCCGTGGCAACAACAAGCTGTTGTGGAGCATCGCCGTTTGCTCTCTGCGGCTTACGGGTGTTACACGTGACACAGCTCTGTACATATTTCCTGACATCTACCTGAATCCCTGGCCAGTGAAAACATTTCTACACGTTCCTTCGTGTCTGCTCGGATCCCAGATATCCGTGTTCCAAACTGTTGAGTGCTTATTTTAACACGTATCCTATTTCTCTCTCGGTACATACGTTTGCTATCGCGCACAAAAGGTGGTTTGGTTTGTATTTCCCTGTCCACTACCCTCCAGTGTTCTGTATAGCATGTGGCACAGTTTTTCGGCATTGCGCTGCATCTGGGGAATTTTCTTGTGCAGTGTGTATCTCTTTTAACACGTCACATACTTTCAATGAAAGAAGTTCGCCAGGTGGTGTGGCAACAATGTTTTGTACAACAAGGGTTTGTGTTTCTGTAGTTGGTATTGCACTGCACGGCGGTAGCACCTCTTCCCATTCCGCATCGTCAGTTACCGTTAGATTTGGGGAAGGATTCCTGGACAAGGCGTCCGCGAGCTCGTTGGTTTTCCCGTCACGTGTTCTACCTTGAAATCATACTCCTACAGTAACAGCGCCCAGCGGGCAAGTTTACTTTTCCCGTTATGCATTCCCTCTAACCATACAAGGCATCATTTGTCAATTTTGAGTGTGAACTGCCTTTCTAGCAAGTATGGCCGGTACTTCCGCAATGCATGTACAATGGCCAAACATTCTTGTTCGTTAACATGATATTTAAGTTCTGCGTCTCCAAACTTTGCAGTGGCTAAGCCTTGATAAAGGAACACTATAGATTACGAATAGGAAGAAGGTAACATCTAGGGTCTCCAAGGTATTAAACAACAAAACATTTGCACAGCCCAAATGTTTTCTTGACTAGCATCTGTACGACAATAGATAATTCTGGCTTGAATTTAGACAACGGATTACAGTTCTGAAATGCAATTTTTATGTGTTGAAATGATTGATCAGCTTGCGGTGTCCTGACAAATTTACGTTTCTCACACATCAAAGCAGTTAACGATGCAGTGATTACGCTAATGTTTGGGACATATTCCCTTAACCAAGTAATTAAGCCAAAAAACTTCCTGACTTGTTTACGTTAATTGGGTGTGGGTTTATTTTGAATATCCCGTATGTGTTGGTGTTCTGGTTTGTGTCCGTTTTCTGTTACATAATGCCCTAAAAACTCCATTTTACTCATACCCAACTTACACTTTTCCACTTTGCACATAAGTTTATTATGTTCGAGCCGTTCAAACACAATGCTCAAATGGTGCAAGTGCTCTTACCAGCTCTTAGACCAAATAAGTATATCATCCAAATACGCCATCGCAAATTCTTCAATAAATCCATCCAATACATTAACCATTAAGTTCTGAAATGTTGCAGGGGCACACTTTAAACCAAATGGCATGGCTACAAACTGAAATGTACGTCCATCTGGGGTAGTAAAGGCTGTTTTCTTTCTGTCCTGTGGGCGGATAGGTACTTGCCAATATCCAGACTTTAAATCAAATGATGTGAATACTGAAGCTGGTCCTAATGTTGACATAGTGTATTTCTTGTTTATGACTGGTGGCGGCATGTTTACGGTAATCTTATTTAGGGATCGAAAGTCGACACAGAATCGCTACTCGTCATCTTTCTTTGGAGTAAGGGTAATACCTAATTTATAGAGACTTTGTGTAGGTTCAATAACATTATCATTGAGCATCCCACATACCTGTTGGTAAATGACATGGCAAAAGAAAATACCTGGATCTCGTGGCTTGGATTACACCGGGTCCTCGTGCGTGGTGACGATCGCGTTCTCCGGCACATCTGTGCGCTGCAGCTTTCCCTCAGTGTGGAACACACTGGCATGCTGGTCCAGCAGATGTTGCAGACGTTGCTGATGTGTGGCGGGCACCTCATGCCCAAAGTCAGCAAGCGGCACATCAGTTGTTGTTACTGGTGGTGTTGCTCCCACAGCGTAAACAGTCCATCTGCCACATTTCCCTACATGCAGACGATTCAGGTGCGGTTCTATCACGGCATGGTTGTCAACGATTCATGGCAGTCCCAAAATCACTTCTTCACCTAAGTCCGGCACAATGTAGACATTGCACTTGGTACGCAGCTCTCTAATTCCTACTGTTACGTGCAACACACTTTTAGCTTCTCCCTGGTGGTGGGTGGTAGCGAATTGCAGACATCTCGGTGGCACCCTAGTCGTTATTGCTTTAAGTAAAACCTCATGCATAAAGTTGTGACTAGCGTCAGTGTCAATAACAGCTGTGACATTTTTCCCTTCCAAGTTCAACACATACTCGTAGTGCTTTGAAGCTTCTGTCAGTTATCTCACACCCTTTTGCGTGCGTAGTGTGCTGGTTTTCCTGCTGCTGCAGCAATTGTGTAATCTGCATGACAGGGAGCGGCGGTCACGTAACATCGGTAACCAGTGTGGGGGGTACAGGCAGTGGGGATGCACTTTGTCGGTCCGGCATTTATTCTCTGTGTTCCGCCTGCTTATCTTGTTCGTAGGTACGTGCCTCTCTTGTAAACAATTCCACGTTTTCCCAGCAGGCTCCGGGCAACAACAGCCTTATGTCTGGTTTTGACAATATCTAAATGATTTCTAAAACGCCTCGTGTCGGCTGATCTGCATTAAAACGCTTAAAAAAGCCTAGCTTACGTTGTATAAACTCTTCAATGCCTTCACGTTCATGTTGCTATTCATGGTACAGTCGCACTTGTCCCTGTATAGCATCTCCATCGGTGTCAAATCGACCTAGCACTCTCTCACAGAACTCCTTCCATGTGACTCGATAGTCCCTTACCAAGTTCCACCATGTGGCAGCGGTTCCACTTAACCTGTTGGCAGTTACCTCAGACCAGTCATCCCTATGTACGCGATGCCTATGCAATTTCTCTTCGCACACTGCTAGGTACGTACCCGGGTCTTCTGAGTCGTGTCCCGGGAAAGTTGGCAGTAATACTTTGCGATCTGGCCTGGTTAATCCCTGTGGTGTGTACGTAACAACTACTGGCGGCATGGGTTTCACCTCTGGTGTTGGTGGTGGCGCGATCTCAGCACAGATTGTCTTATGGCACTCGTCACAGTTTATAACACAGTCGCGGTAGGTGGTGAACACCGCAGGCCCTATGCATTGTAAATGTGAGTCTTTCCTACACTGTTGGCACTGTGCTCACTTGGTTCCCGTCCCGTCAGATCCGGTGCGCGTGCACAGGTGTTGCTCTGAAGGCGTAGAGACGTTGGACGTACATTGACATAAGGGTTGCTCCCACATACTTCCCTCGAACGAGTTAATTTCACTCAATCTCCCACAATGCATGCAGTGATCGATCGGCATGTCCAAGTAACTCGCGCTCGCGTTCTTGGGTTTCATGGTTGCCGATGCGGATGTCTTGAGGGCTTCTCACGGTCAATCAGCTGTGGTGTACGTCATCTTCTCACGGTTGATGCGGATGATGCAACGCGGATGAAATACACTTGGCCCCACTTGGGAACACCAATTGATGCCGTCGGGTGAGACACAAGACGAACGATGACACAAATACTTACAGGTAATTTGGGCACCAGCGGTGCTTCCCAATCACCGTACTATTGAGACTTAGTGTTCTGGGGGATGTTGTGGGTTCTGTGTCTCCATGTCACCCATGCATACTTACAAACACTTTGGCAATACTAAGCTTTTAATAAAATCACTGAAATAAACAATTGATAAAATATATGTGGCTAGGACACTGTCACTACTGAATAAAAAATTGAGTTCACTGTATACGTGTTTTTATTGATATTGTTCATACACATCAACGTACCAATCAAATGGTTATCTTGGTCATGACTAGCCAATTCCGCTTGGGTGCTCCACATCCCGTAATTAATCTAGCGCATGCCTAAATGGATTATCTCACCGACATGCGTGAAAGCACAGCCTTCACAAGGGAAGAGGGCAGACAGACACTAGGGTGTACTAACGGTTTTTCCCTGAAGACAGGACACGGTGAATTACAAATGAAAACCCTTAATACACATTAACACGCGTGATTACACGTCATCATTAACGCAAACTCATCAGGGCTAGCCCTCCAGCATGTGGTTAGTGTGGTGACAGCCTATACACAGAGCCGTCTAGGATGGGAGTAATTGCACCCTACACTAATTACACAATTACGTAGACCCTTGAATGATACATGAAATAAAATGGGACATGAGATGAATATTCACAATAAATACACACATGTGTGAAAACAAGCTTAGGTGGCGCGGATGCCGCTGGATGAAGTTCGTAGCGGACCACATGGTTCAGGTAAAATTGCAATATTTCTGCGTGGAAATAGCAAACTAAATTCAGAAAAATTTTATTAGTGTTGAGCAAGTGATTCTCTTTCTATTAGAATCATTACAGGCTTATAACATGCATGATGGTGGTGAAATCAAACATTACTGTTACCGTGTGGTCAAGTACAAAAGCATCAATTTATGTGAAAAATACATTGAACCCTGAATAAAACTGACATAGAACCCTGAAATAAATTATTTCACATACACTGTTATACAAATAAGCTCTTAAAATGCAATGATGGCGTATACAAAGACTTGGCTCCAGTCGGCCATGCGGTTATGCGTAATGATGCCGTAAAATATTCAAACACGAAAATTACCCTTAAATACATACATAAAAATAAAGCTCTTAAAATTGCGTCTAGCAGTTATGCAGAAGTTACACTGAAATGCCATAAACATAGGCAGATGGCGTCTGATTCAAAATGTGCGGGTCGCGTGACCTCTCTGACACATTTCTCCTCCTTCTCCTCAATTAAGTTAAAAATGCCACAAGGGCGTAAGAATTAGTCAAGCGGAAGTATAATGCTGGGTAAATTGTCTGGCAAAAATGTACGCAAGCGAAGATTAACCTGTAAACTACACTGACTATAGAAACCTTAATCAGTGATCAAAATTTGTAGTGCGTATGTGACAGTGTCTTACCTCGTCAGCTCTCCTCGACAGACTGTCCAGATACAAGCATCGCACAGACCTACCATGGCCGTCTATGGGGTTCACATAAGCGGGAGTGCTATGTATGCTGAGTGGAATATTTTATATTGAAAATAAAATGGCACAAATTTAATTAGATATTGTTTTACATTTCTATAATTTTATTATGAATTTCAATATTATTCTTATGTCTCTTTGTGATGGCATTCATGCCAGAATATTAAGTGTTCTTAATCTCGGCCTCCTTGCGCATGTGCGAGACACGTGACACGTGAGCGCCGTCATGGGCTCTAGCATCGCTGGCTGTTAGCTGGCGTCATTATGCTTTATGTAGCTCAGACATTATTTTCAAAATGGTGGTCATATAGCTATTTTAGTTTTGTATGTTATATTGATTAAACTATGTAATAAATTCCAACGCAGTTTTTATGTTGACAGTATATGCGTATTACAACCATTAAAAGTGTTCACACCAAATCTTTTAGTCTGCCATTTTGTAAAATAGTATCACATGACAAATTACGCTATATCTCCTGGAAAAAACAACAGATTTTTACAAAATTTGGCAAACAAGTAGCACTATAGCAGGCCATGTAAACTGATAAACTTTGAGAGGGTCACACACACACACACACACGTTTTCAAAATGGCGGCCATGTAAAAATTTTAGCTGGTAATGTTTTATCTATGAAACAAGAAATAATTTTCAACTTAACTTTGTATGCTCACTGCATATGTTATATCCATCAAATTTGTCTATGTGAAGCAATTTTTGCCGCCATTTTGTAAGAGACCCCCACATGGAATAATATATTTTTATGTCGTATCTCGGGAAGCAATCAACTGATTTCTTTCAAAGTTGTGGATGACGTACTGTGGTAGGTGCAAATCTCTTATTTTCCAAATGGCGCCTATACAAACATTTTAGCTTAATGTGCTTTATCTACGAAGCTATGTGACAGATTTAAATTTAACTTTTTATATTTTATTTATAACAATCATTGAATTATCTAATACTTACCTTACTGTCCTGTATTTATGAAGATTGTTACATGAACAATGGAGGTTTTATGCCATATCTTGAGGGCCAATGAACCAATTCATACCTATATTTCATGCAAGTAATGTTACAGTGGGGTATCTAAATGAACATGGGTTTTGTGCAGCAGGTATTTTTAAAAGGGGATTATATAAATAATTTAGATTAATATGTTATATATGAAATGTGTCAACAAAATTCAACCAAAATTGTATGCAAACAGTATTTAATAGAATCATCATTTACGTGTACAGAAATCCTCATTTGCTAGATTTTTTTTTTTTTTTTTTTGCAAAATAGGGCCAGGTGAATAAATTGAACATTTTGCCATATTTCTGGAACAATTAAACTAATTTCCACTAAATTTTACACACCTACGGGAAGCCATGTAAAGTTACATGATTGAAATGGAGTCAAACATTGATTTTCAAAATGGTGGCCATATAAATATTTTGATGTGTTTGGCATATATATTTAACAATTTAACAAATTCTCTCAAACTTTTTATGGTAAGAGTACTTATTAGAAACATTGTGTATGCAGCTTCTTTTTAGGCAGTTTTGTAAGATAGCCTCATTTAAGAAAATAAGGTTTTTATGACATATCTCAGAGACCACTCAACCACTTTCCACCAAATTTTTCACACAAGTAGTGTTACGGTAGGCCATGTAAACTTATGTGTTTTTAGTGGCTTTGACACTTATTTTCAAAATGATCACTATGCAAATATTTAAGGTAAGTAAACCTTATCACTCAAAATGATAGAATGATTACATCCAAAGGTGGTTCTCCGAATCCTATCACAATGATGCAGTTGATTTCGCGCTACTTTGATTTTGTGGGTTTTTCTGAATTTGAATCCTGGGTAAGTCCCTTGTGTATTTTAAATTAATAATTTCTTGTTTCAAATGTGGTTGTTGATGCAGACCATAAGGCACTAGAAGCAATTTTGAAGTAGCCACTCCAGACCAAAGTGGTTTAGCCATTACCACACTCCTGTTCCTACATTCACACACCTTGGAAAAGATACAGGAGAAACTCCTGGTTCCTCAAACCAACAAGTGTATCATCACCCAAGCATATCCATCTGGAAGGGCAGGAGCCTAAGGGACCAGGAAAAGAATCCCCTGAACCATCTTTCCAGACAACAGCCACCACTCACTCAAGTAGAAACTCTCCCAACTTCCTAGGTTTCAGTGAAGAATCTCATGAAATAAACTGCCCCAAAGAACATGAGTGGGATGGAAAGTGACCCCCCCCCCCTCCCCTCTTCACTCAAAGAATAGATTTGTAGGCATTGTATTAATCACCACTAGCTTAACGCATCATTCTATGGGAGTAGTGTTTGGTGTTAAGCACCCTGTGTTTGAGTGCTTTATCAAGCTTGTTATCTTTATTTAGTTACTAGTTATCAATGTATAGTGTTTAGTACTTTGTATCTTTATACACTATCGACCAAAAAGTAATTGGGCACCTGTCCACAATGTTTGCTCGGTGCTTGTCACCCCGTTAGAATCTCGTAGGGCCACCTCTTGCGGCTATAACAGCAGCCACAGTGTCTGGCATGCTCTCTACAAGTGTTTGCAGAACATCCACGAGGATTCGTCGCCATTCCTCTTGCAACCATTGCATGAGTTAAGCAATGTATTTTGGCCGTGCCTGACGAGCCCTCACCTGGTGATCCAATTTGTCCCAAAGATGTTCTATAGGGTTGAGGTCGGGGCTCTGGATGGGCCAGTTCAATCGGCGAACATTGTTGTCGGTACCACTGCATAGTAGCCCTGGAAGCATCACACCTGGTTTTGTCATCCTGGAAGTAACACGAGTCCATTCCGTAAAAACGCCACAATGTTGGGAGCATTTCATTTTCCAAAATGTTACAATAGGCCTCTGTGTTCATGCTACCACGGACAAATACCAGCGGTCCTACGCCGAAGGCCATGAAACAGCCCCACGTCATCACTCCACCACCACTGAATTTCCTAGTTGGCACTATACACTCCAGCAGAAGCTGTTCCCTGGGTAGATGTCACACCCATACACGTCCATCGGAACGGAATAATGTAAATATAGACTCATTACTCCACAGAACCGATTTCCACTGCTCCAGTGTCCAGTTTGCGATGGTCCAAACACTACCTGAGTCGCCGAACTTTATTGCATATCATGATATGGGGTTTATGTGCAGCTGCTCTTCCAAAATATCCAAGTCGGTGGGCCTCTGTATGCAATGTTCCAATGGAAACAGATACTCCTGTAGCTGCAGGAAACTCCTGTTGGATGGTAGCCATGGGTTATGCCGTATTTTTGACAATTTCACATTTCAGGGTTCTGCAATTTCTGTCGGTCAAGATTGAAGATTGTCCAGAACATGCAGCATTCTGAACATGCAGCATTGGCACAATGCCAATCGACCTTCCACTTATGCAGGACGAATGTGACCATTGAGTGGGGCATGTTTACCTTACATGTAATCACCTGGCTAGACAGCCCACTGAGATGGCAGCCCACAATCACGCCCTTATAGAAGTCCGATAGCTCTGCCTCGTGCCATGTCCTTGTCAACTGGTTCTACACCGGCCTGCAGCATATGGTGGCCACCCAAGTCAACTGACGTACTGAATTACCTATGTTCATGGGTGCCCAATTTTTGGTAGATAGTGTATGTTTACTGTTATCAGAGTCCTGTCACTTGTGCTTTCATGTTCTATAAAAGGAAAGATATCACAGATGCTTTATGATGGCAGCACTGTAACAAGTCAGTTCTAAACAAACATGACTGTAGTAGTATGTGTTACATAGCTCACACTCACGAATTATAGTTAAATACATGTTATTTATCTTGTCTGAGATATAATTACTATGCTTTCACAATATTACACTGCCCTTAAAATGTGACAGCCTTGTTTTCTTCCTGGATGGTTCCACAGGTGATATCTCTTGCAGGTCTTGAAATCCAATGTTGAGTTGTTTTTTGGCCTTTGATTATGATAATTTCATTTGACGTTCTTCACATTTCTGGTGTTTCTCCAAGGAGCCTTGTGGAGAGAGAGAGCCTGTCACCAGGAACAAAGTGCCAGCTCTGGCAGATGTGGAAGTTTATATTATTGGAACATCCCTGATATCTCTTAGAGTGATCACTTTGGGTGGACCATTATGGTCAAACCCATCATCAATTTCATCATTTCCAGCCTCCTCTAGCTCCTCAAGTGCTCTAGCTGCAAAATTATGATTTTGAAACACATCAGGGTTAAATATATGAATCCCAGTTACTTTACACCCATTCATGGCAGTTTCAAATATAGTAGCACAAAAATAGTCTTCACAAAATAAATACAAAACCTAAAGTTTTCTCACAATTCGGTTCGGGTTATTAGGTAACAATTGTTCAATGACCTTTGCATACAGAGTTTCAATGGGTACATGAAAGCTGCATCTAAAGGCTGTAGCTAGCCTGTTGAGTGAGGAAGCAGGCAAGCTATAGACACTCTTCCCTTTCCCGGTCAATAACTTCCAAATGTAGGAATAGTGAGCATCAAGGTTGAACACCATCACTGGCCCCTCTTTTGTGGTCTTAACAATTAAAATGAAATGCTGAAACGACTTAATGAATATAGGACCAGTAAATTGGTTTCCTTCCAAATTTGGCAATTACACATTCCTTGGTGAGTGACCAGACTTCATGTAGTCTTTTATGGTAGCCCTTGGCACACTGAATGCTTTAGCAGCTGCTTTTTTTTTCCCAGTCCATTGTTTCTCACAGCAGTGATAGCCTTCACCATGACATCAGTGTGCCAAGATTTGCAGGGAGCCATCTGTGACGAACAAAGTAAAATTAATATACTAATTATATTACTTTCTGAAGTTAATTTTATTGCATCACTGCCTAATTAGAAAGGTTCTGTCACATTTATTAGATTTATTAGTATATTTTTTAATATTTATGTTTACATAAAATGAAGTTATAGAATTTTATTGTTTTAACTGAATAAATTAATTAGTCTATGAGTAGAATTAGGTTTGAGAATAGTTTTGAACAACATTATTGAATGTTGCATGTTGCATGTATAGGTGGTAACAGGTTTTTACAGTATGAAAAGAGAGAAGAAATATACATCATTAATAAAAGGGACTAATTTAAGAAGTATTGCATTGTTGGGCTCCTTGATTCATCCAGGGGACAGCACAATGATGAAACTGGCAGTGTATGGAGAGCTTGTGCAGAAAATTCAGGCTGTAATGTACAATCAGCAATCATAACATGCTGATGAATGTACCTTGAGGCAATAGAATAGTGTTCTGAAGTTGAATGACCGTTATGTACAGCTTCTCCTCAAATTATCATTGTGAAAGATGGTGGTAAAAGACAGAAATCTCTACTATCTAACTGTCAATGCTTTTCTGAAGTGTTTCACTGCCTTAATAACAGGTGACGGCATTATCCAAGACACATCTGTGGGGGGGATTTAGGCGAGGGGAATGTATTTGGACACTGTACCTTATAGCTTTGGGTTAGTCATATTTTGGATTCATTTTATATTTTAACACTCCTTTATTGCTAATAATAGCATTAATAATAATAATTATTATTATTATTTTTGTCTTCATTGTTTAGATGTAATGCTGTTATTAAAGCCTTGGTTCATATATATTAATTTTATTTATTCATCATCTCATCTGACGCGTGCTGCTATAAGGTATCTACTGGGTGTGACTACCTTTGAAGGTAGATCAGTGACGTTGACTATCCTGTCAACCTAGCTTGGCCTACCACAGCGAAAACTTCTAATTCTATTAGGCCAGTGGGGCGTAAGGGGGTTAGGCGTAGTATTAGCCACTTGGGGGTAGGTTTGCTACGGGCTGTAGGGGAGTCAAACCCCAAGGTGAGGCAGATAGACATGGCTGCCCGTCCAGGGAGCTCGATCCTCCTCACTTACAGGGTTGCCAATATGTGGGATGCCAGTAATCCCAAATGGGTGAAAGGTAGTGAAAGTTAATCCAAGGTGGTGATGGGGGTGCGTGGGCTGGCGGGCGACACCTTAATGGGTCAAGTAGGTCGGCGTGTTGGGACAAAATCTGCAGCTGGTGATATTTCATGGGGTCAGTTGTCTGGTTCGGCCGGGAGTCAAAACTGAACTACTTTTCCCGTTGCGAGCTTAATTGAGCAAAATCTAGGTAGAACAGTGCCCTCTGGGTGAGTCACTCTAATTCGTCTACCGGACTGCAGTTTAATATTACTGGTAGTCTTGGGGATTTACCTATTGGGGTTGTTGTGGTTAGCCTCGTCCTCCTAAGCGAGTATTTTAACTTGGTCCTCGTAGTCAGTCATGGGGTAACCTGGCCACTGGCCATAAAACAGGTGATCTAAAGGGGAGGCAACCTCTAAAGGAATAAATGGAGAGATAGGCTGTGGAACTAACTCTTGGCTCACAAACTGCGGTGCGTCCTTGGTGGTAGAGTGAACGGTTGCATGCGCTAAAGGACGACGTTCCCTACATCGTTGTTTACTTGGTAAACCACCCTTTCGACTGTACATCTGAGTGTTGTAATTACACAAGGCTAGTTCAAGGAGTTGGCTAGCTATGAATACCAGAACACAAAGTAATAAATTCGACGTTGTCGTTTATTGAGGGATTCGTCCCTTGAGAGAACCAAGCAAAAGAAATTACAAGTACAACACATAAATATAATTGCCTTAGCAAAATACTGGGGAATACATAAGAACGTGAATGATGGGTCAGGCGAAGGCAAGCCTGAGGAAGCTATGGCTATGCAACTTTACAATGGCTAGTAAGAAAATATAAAATGTATAGCAGCGCAACTTTACAGCGGCTTAGCAAATTGAGGGGAATCTAATCAGTTAGGCAATACAAACGATGACGGCTTGATACTGCGGAGTCTAAGGAAGTTGACTGGGGTAAGTAGTACTGTGTTTAAGGTGAATTATACCTGTAACTGATGTTGGTGTCTCACTTGCAGGTCTTCGGCGATGTGCAGGTCTTGAGAGAGAGTGTCTTCACGGACTGACGATGGCCTTAAGGTGCAGGGTAATGTAGGAGGATTACGGTGGGAAGTAGGTTGCCCTTGATCAGGTAGACAGGAGAGTCTTCACAGACCGGATAAGCGGAAGTCAGGAGGTAAGTAGAAGAGCTCTTTCGGACTCGAGGATAGGTTAATTCCTTGCGTACTGCGGAGGATGAGAGTGAGTTCTTGCGGACTCAGGTTAGGCTGGGAGTCTTGGCAGACTCAAGTCTTTGCAGACTGGGGTGGGCTTGCGTGACATCACAAGGTCACGGGGTGCTGCCATCTCTCGGGATTTTAGGAACTACTTCTGGAGCTAGCCAAGTGTAGTAGGGTTCTCAATACTATTTATTCAAATCGGGGGTAGCCTTTTTGCATGCTTAAATCTGAGTGGGCAATGGTCATTGTAATTACGCACATAATATATAATTATGTAAATGGCTACCCAGGCTTGTGGGCTTCATTAGCGCAATTCATTTATTCGGAATTGCCACTTATATATTCCGCCCTTGAGTGCACTTGGTTAGTAGATGGGGTGAAGTCGTCCATAGAGCGTGCAGTCTCACTGCACAGCAGTCTGGCATGCATCACATTAAAATCATGATGTTTATACCTAATACATCAATATTTATGCACATAGAAGAAATAATATATAATAAAAATCTAATTAGCTACCAGTACCTCCCAACATCATTAATAGTGACAATTTTTTTTTATTTTCCCTTTCGTTCAAAGACCAAGAAATGTAATATAATGCAAACATCTATAGATTAAGGGATACATTTTGAAAATATTTTTTGACTAAAATTTGTTATAAAAAGATTGTAGAATAACTGCTTAATATAGGGCATATATTAATCAGTTACCAGCTATTCAGGAAAACAGGAACACAGAGTGTGTGTTTTGTATAGATAGAATTAAGTGGGAAGGGGGGAATGATATGTAAATTAACACAGAATGACACTTCAGTTAGCACAGGCCCTGCGTTCTGATAAGCTTACCTATCTTTCAGGGAGTAGGCTAACACGTTTGGGTAAAAAAGACAATATTATTACCAGATATTGTTATAAATATGAATGTTATAACAGGATTGTACTGTAATCAGATTTAAAAACACTTTTTTGGCATGTTACACTTTTGATTGATTTTGATTTACCTATTAACTACGGTGATGAACTATGATTACAAAGAGCAATGCTTTGCTGAGCTATTAATATTTGGAGGCTCATAAACCTATCTTTGGACCATTAGTTACATACTTTTAAATAATATTCTTTGTGACATGTATGTATGTATGTATGCATGTATGTATACATGTATGTATGTATATATGTATTTATTTCAAAATTACTTTTCAGGTATATACTATTTGTATAGCAGTTATCCATATACTACTATAATATTTGTAAAAATTAATCCTGATATTTCATTTTTTTGTACTTGTGATATAATGTATAATTTTTCTTTCACAATTTTTTAGGTACAATCTATAGATTTATGGAGCCCATTTTTTTCCCCTCTCTGGGGAATAAGTTTGTTTTTCGATGTCTTGATGGACTACATGTTGATGGCAATGACAGAGGATTATCGAAGATAATTTACAAGTAAGTAGAAAAGAACTATGACAATGTTTTTATTATTAGCATTATAGAGTTAGTTTTTAATAAATATATAGTTATAAACATTATTTTGCCATGGCCTTTAACATACATCGTCTTCCAAATAGTTTGTTGAACCATGCAGTTTGCATTTATACAGCACATGTTACATGCCACCACCACTCAGAAGTGGCCATAAGCAGTACGGGAAAGTGCTCTGCTAACTTGTGATTACTGTAGCATACAATCACAGAACACCCAGTAGCTGGGTGTTCTGTGAGAGCACTAGGAAATTAACGCCTAGCTGGGATTGACGTGGTGAAGCCCAAGTGTGGGCAGGCCGATTGACTGCTAACGGAGTGGTCACAGTGTCTCGAACATAAGTAATAAATGTCTGGTAGATGCCAGCTAACCAACAAGGGGAATCCGCTCGGGTTAACACAAGACTTTTGAGGTGGACCATGGTCGAAAAGCCCGGGCTAAATGACCCAGTATCCCCTGGCGTCTGAATATGGTGATGTCAGAGAGCGGCTTAGATTGGTTCACTGTAACATCTGCACTCGAGCTGGGATATTTTGGCTTCCCAACATGCCTTACCAACACGCCTTACCAACATTGAAATACACTTCAAGCAGTTACACATACAACACTCAAAAATTTACGTGGTGGCAAACACATTTCAGGTATCACGGAAGTAAGGTCCGTCAGCCTTAAACCTCCTCGACAAGTGAGAATAAATATACGCAAACACATCAGTTAAATAAACTTGATGATTATTCAGCACTGGTGATATGGTAGTACAGGATTGAAAACGTAAGCGGACATGTGGCTCAAAGCCCCGCATAGGCTTAAGCTGCGAAAATGTCTGAAGACGTTGTGCAAATAATTTAAGTAATTATATGTCGGAGGGGCCGTGAGTCTGCTCTGAATGGGAGGTTTACTTGGAGGTGCCCAAAAGAACTAAGAAAACTTTCCTATTGTAGTTACATGCTGAGTGCTAAGATGTTTCACCTCCGAGTTGCATGAACGTAAACTGCCCTAATGCCCACTAAACCAAGTCTGAGGAGGGTGGCATGGCTTCAGTGACGCCTGTAACTGATGCTGCGTCAGAACGTAACTGATGCCGTGTCAGAACAGAAAATCCCCCGGACAAAATATTTTATGTGAATGGTGTGAAACATAGCACCGGATGAAACACATATCACATGGCATGTTATACAAGACACTTGTACAAAACATTTGAATAGCAAATAAAAATTACGTTTCACTGATTTTTATAGTTGAAAATATTTTTGTACCTAAAGTCTTTCTTTTAGCGGGAAGAGAAAAAAAAACGTAAATACCCTTGCAATTTCAAAGTAAAGATTCTGCATTAAATTTTCACCTTACAATTTAATGTACACATTTTATAAAAATAATTAAAGTAATTTTGTTTTGCATATTTTGAAGTGTGCACGTCACACTAGTGACATTAAAATGACAATTTTAGCAATTGATTACTTTGTTGCAATAAAAGGACTCACGGCTAGTCTTTAACTTCCCTTATTTTTGTGACTCTGATACACTAATCTCTTTTTCAAAAGAATACAGGATTACCGAGATTCTTGTGCCTACGTGGTCGAAACTTTGAACTATTACTGCTACGTGGATGTAATAGGGATTTTGTGACATTCATTTACTGGTTGCTATTTTATTGTGAGGCTAATTGTAATAAATGTAGCACTGCAATCAATGCTCGTTAAGAGAAGTTACACCTTGTGGCATTTATAGTCGTTGCACTGAATCACTTAGCGGTAGGGCTGGTGGTGGCCTCTGGCAGTGCCCTGCATGGCCAGCCCTCTACTGCAGGAAGTTCTTACCTGGACCGCTAGATAGTGCGCACTGGTCAACAAGGGCTAGACTGCTAGCCACGGCTGGTGTTACCCCCCCCCCCCCCCCCCAATTTGGGTGCTCTTTCGACCCGTGCCGTCTCCTGATGTCCCGCAGCAATACAATCCATGCCAGGAGCATGGCTGCAACTGGTACTAGTGGGTGGTGATGTGTCTGGATGCTGAGGTCGAGGCACCTTGCTGTCTCGTTATGACTGGTATGCTTTGGCGCTGCCCTGGTCGGCGAGGTTGGGATGCCATAGAGAGGCATTGCTGCTGTCCCCATCACTGTCCCTTGGTGATTTGCTGTGACATAATGAGTTGGGCCAACCACCCATTTCCCCGCCCGTACTGAGTGCAGAGGTCCCGTACTGAGTGCAGAGATGCCGGGCATCTGTGCAAATGGGGGCTGCTGTGTTGCAGCTGTACTGGTGGTAGCATGCTGCAAGTGGCCCGTGCTACCTGGTGTGTCCTCACAGACCTTTCCGCTGGCTGACACCACTTCCTTATCGCACATCATGATGCCAAGCAAAGGCGCAGACAGGAGAGTGTTGTTCAACTGCTGTATTGTCGGCTGTAACATTACACTGACTGGCAGCAGAGGTGCCACAGTTGAAAACTTCTCACCGTCTTCTTGTGTTGCTTCCACCGAGCCCATGTTGTGTGGCTGGGCCCTGGGCATCAGTGCAGCTGATGCTCTCAGGATTGAGTTTTCCGTCAGGGCTTTGGGCACTCTGGTGCTGGCAGGTAGAATTGCGCTTGTGGGCAGTGGGGAAGCCGTTGGCAGAGTACAACATGCTTCGTCTAGCTCTTCCATAGGGGAAGAGCTAGACGCCAGGCGTCGGCAGAGAGAGATAGACAAAATCTGCGGTGGTGCTGCACCTTGTGTTGTTGCCTCTGAAGCAGTTGAGACTGTGCCCCCTTCCAACAGATCCCTATTGAGCTTCGGGACGCCAGGCATTGGTTATGAAGACGGCTTACCTACAGCTGTTCTAGGCGGCATTTGTTATGTTGGGGCTTCATTTAAATTTTCTGCCACTTCACTGGAGTTTGCTCAATTCCTATTGGGTGTCGAGACAGCGCCCTCCAATTCTGGGACTTCTAAGTGAACTGGTTGAGCAGATCAGCAGGGGGGTGGCACGTCTTACATTTCCTCACCTGTTGCCCAAATGTTTACATGATCACTTTTCTTGCACTCACTTTTACAGTGTATGTTGTGTTTCCCATTTGGCTGTCAATGCGATAGTGTCTGCTCCATTTGGCCGCTAACCCAGCACAAAAGTTTTGGTGCCTGCTGACTGCGGGTGTTAGCGAACATAAACAAGGTATCCCACCTGAAGTATTTGCGGGGGCCGTTGCGTAGTTGGTAGCCAGGATTTGATGTAGTGTTCCTGCTATTCCTGCACCTGTCACATCGTTTCACTGCATCTTTCTTGCCTTGCCGTGTTTACTGTTACGTTCCCGGTGCTGGCCAGCTCTCCCAGGCGTACGAGGTTATGTTCCTGCAAAATCTTGGCTAGGGTTTTTCCTGTGGCTTCATTGACACGTGTTCCAGACATGCCAACTTTTACGATTTTTCTGTAAAATGTACGGAAATCTATCCTTTTTACGACTTTACGGAAACACCTTCATTTTTCTGAATTCCGATACTGAAATAAATTTTTATGTGATTATTTACTTAAGAGATGGGACTATCGATTCTTAGATACCTCAATATCAGGACGTTTCGAAAGTATCAAGTATTCTGATGTGCGTATTGATACATTTGTTCAATGCGTGAAATGTTATATTATCGACATGAGAATGGCTTGGTCCACCATTTTCCCAGTTGTCACGAAGCAACAGTGTTTTCGTTCTGCAGTGAGATTACTAGTTTCAAAAAGCTGATGAAATGTCGTATTTATTTATTGATTCAGCTTATTAATTTGTATCGATGGCAGTAAAATGTATAGTAAGAATGTAACATAACGTGTATTCAGGAGTTGCAAATAGGAATTAACAAACAGTAAGTCAGTGTGTATTGTAAATAATGTATTTTGAAATGGTTATTAAAATGTTTGAAATGTACGTGGCGTAGAAAACTATTATTTCAGATCTGTTTTGCAGTGTAAAAATAACACGTTTACTGTATGTAAAACTAACGTCGCCAAAAATATTTATGTCTCAAGCATGTTTAATATTCGGATTGGTACTAACTATATATTTATCACATTTTCTTTCGGTTTAAAACTTGACTGGTTATATAATAACTTGAGGCCGTGGCCAAATTGACAATTTTTGTTAACAAAATGATCACGTATTTTGTATACAATTTTGTATACAAAAATGGTGACGTATTTGGTAATTTGATATTTCGTATTTTGTATCTAGCGGATGTTAGCAGAAATACAAAATGAAAAAGATCAGTGCCATGTTTGTTTTTACTTTAAAAACATGCAAATGCGTAAATAAAATGATTTTTAAAATAAATTATGTATAAAATACACTGGGCATGTTTTAAAAAGCAAGTAAGTGTTGGGCTATGTTTATATATTGTGAAACTAAATCTTTTAAAAGTTGTAATTGCATAGTTTATTATTTTCTTATTTATTAACGTATTCGTAGCATTCAAGTGATATTTGCAGAAATATTACGACCTTTTGAATCGTTAAGTTTAGATAAAAAATATTTTCCACTGTTAATGTAATAATGCATTGCTGCGAGTGCTAAACAAGTGACTGTAGACAACGTCACAACTGATACCTATCAAATCACGAATTTACAAAATAACGAGGAAATTTTCAACTCTTCCATTTAAAGAGTGTATAATTAAAAATTATAGTCTCGTAAGAAGAGGTGCAAAACAATGCCGTCTCATGAAAGATGTTAAACTAACGAGTCTCTCCCAACCCCATCCAATACGCTGTCAATAAAATTAACGGAGCCCCATAAGTATTACTTTGCCATAGCAAAAACAAGGTAGGTTGGAGTGATAACCTACATTGGTCACAGCATTTGTTTATGCTCATTGTTTTCTTCATAGACAGAGCAGCTGTTTAACAAGGAGACATTGTGGCCGTGCTACGTTTCTAGAAATCTCAAAATTTAGTTATCTTATGTTCGGTATTCTGAATGCAAGTACACTATTCAATATTTTACATGCCATTTCTGTTTACAAGCGGTATTTCATATTTATTTTACATGTTTTGTGTGTGTACAATCTGGGAAAATGACTAACACAAAACTACAAACAGAATAATTAATTTATCATACTTCAGGTAGCAGTAGAATTGCTATTGTTTTTCATCTGGTGGTAAACAATTCCCACATTTCCTCTGACTTAATCCAGAAAAAAAAAAAAGGAATGCTTGTTTTTCTAAATAAAATTTGTAAACTTTCTTAGTTCGAAACTTGACATGTGAGTACATGCACATTTTTTATATAAAAGTTTTAAATGTTATTTTTTAATTTCAATTATTGCAGAATTGAGATTTTGTATTTTACAAAGTGAATTTTTAATACTTTTATGGTATGTGTATTAATACTATAAACATGAAAATAAATACGGAATGGAAGTTATCTGAAATTAATGTATATTTCACCCAAGGCAAGGAATAAGTATATTTTTGCTTTGCAAACACATTTAGATGATATATAAGTCTTCTCTAAGGGAAATCATAGTTTCTGGTCTGAAGCACTGAACAACTATTAGATTATATTAAATTTTCATTGTGAAATTGTGGAAATTTTATTACTTGAAATTACGTGTGAATGTTAAGAAAATTAGTGTATGTGAAATTTCCATGGGCAATTTACACGTGTTTGAATAGTTTTTATCCATTTTACTTATTGAAAACTTTAAAAGTTGGCAAGTCTGGTGTTCATAAACAGAACAGAGAGGCAGTGTTTTTAAGTCCTGGTTTCTTCGCTCAGTCGGATTGGCCCTAGGGTGTTACTGGGCTGTAGCGTGCTGTTCCGCCTTCCTTTTCCCCATAATAGTTACGCCACTTATGACTGGTGAATTGCATGCCATTATCGGTTGGAGGACACTGAAAAAACCCCACCGGGGAAAAAACTCACTTTCCAAGACTTTGGCAATGTTGGTAGCTTAGGTGCTGCTGACAGCATAAACTTCTGTCCACTGAGAGAAAAGGTCCGTCACCACTACAATGAACTGTTTCCCCTTGTGGGCTACGTGGGTAGGGTCCCATTAAATCTAGGGCTTCTGTGTCAAACAGTTATGTTGGTACTCATGGTTGTTGTTGTTCTCCGTCAAAACAGCATGCTTTGTGGATATTACACATCTTACACCATTTTGCGTGGTTGCGTTCTTCAAGTGTAATACCGGGCCAGTGATACTTGATTGCAATTTAACACTGTGCTTGTTTCAATCCTGGATGTCTGACTAGTTGGTTGTCATGTGCATACTGGAAAACTCCGTGGCGAGCATCGCTGGGTACATACATTTTCCAGTTTTCCTGGTCATCTGGGGAAAGTATTTCTAAGCGGTCGTTTACTCTACGCCAGATTTTTTTGCAAACTTTGCGTGCACTCGTTATGCCATCATACTACTTCTGGCGTGATCTGTTGTGATTGTAGAATGTGCACTTCCAGCTGTAATGCACTTAACTATACTTTATTGTTTTCGTCTAGCTGTATTGTGTTGAGTCATGGAATCATGTCTGTGTTACTGAACTTAGGCTGGCTTTCGGGTGGCAACATGTTTTCCCATTCATCTGGATCATTTTCGCATATCTCTGGGCCTGAGGAACATAAGAGTGCATCAGCGAGTTCGTTTTCTACTTCCGGGAAGTGTTTGACTATGAAGTCATAGGTTTGCATGAGCATGGACCAGTGTGTTAATTTGATTCATGATTCCTACATTTTATGAAGCCATACCACGCTGCGGTTGTCCATCCTGGGCGTGAACCATTGGTATTCCAAGAACTGCCTGTACCATTTCAGGGCCCACACGATAGGTAAAGACTCCTTCTCGTTCATGTCGTATCTCCTTTCCACGGGGCCTAACTTTGCACTGCCATAGTCAACAATGTTACATTCTCCACTGTCACTCAGTTGGAATAACACTGCTCCTAACCCTTCCTGGCTCGTGTCTGTCTGTAGATACAAGTGTCCAGTGGGATATAGGTGTGAGAGAGAGATACACTGGTGAAATATTCGCTTGATTTCTGTGAATGCCTGTGCAGCTGCTTGTGTCCATTAGAATTTGTTTTGCGTTGACATCAGCGTGGTAAGGGGAGCAGTTATGATGGCAAATGCTGGATGTATTGGCGTAGCCAATTTATTAACCCAAAGAATTTACGCAGCTGTTTCCTGGTTTTTGGTGGTTCCCACTCTTTAATAACTTGTAAAGAGTCCTCACTAGGATGGTTTCCTGTCTCATTTGCTATGTACCCAAGGAAATTTAATTCCATCTTGCCGATGTGGCATTTGTGGTTTGCACATGTCAGGCCTGCGGTCGCAAAACGTAGTACCAAAGCAAGGTGTTCCAAATGCTCCTCCCAGCTGTTTGACCAAACAACTACGTCATCTAGGTAAGCGGTGACGAACTTGCCAATGTAACCATCTAACACGTGTACTATCATAGCTTGTAAGGTAGTTGGTGCACATTTCAAGCCAAAAGGCATCTTGAAAAACTGATAACATCTGCCATCTGGTGTAGTGAATGCAGTTTTATGGGGGTGAATGGAACTTGCCAATAGTCTGAACATAAATCAAAACAAGACATTATTTTCGTGGATCCGAGCAAGCTGAGAGCACTATTGACATTGATCACTGGTGGGGCAGAACTTTTTGTTATTAAGTTAATGGGGCAAAAATCAACACAAAACCTCCATGTTACGGTTTCTTAGGGGCCAAAGTTATTGCTATATTATAGTTGCTCTCAGAAGGTTCAATAACACCATCCCTTTACATCTCACTAACCTGTGTGTCAATGATGTAGTGGTGATATGGTGTGTAGTCTCTGGGGGCGGGTATACAGCAGCTCCTCGTGACTGGCTGGTATAGGTGGCTCTGTAATGCTGGTGCAATGTAGCGGGTCCCCACATGAAAACACATCCTTGTATTCGTTTAAGATGGGTTGCACGTCACTTGAAATTTTTCCGGCACTGTATGGTCGAAGTCATGTAGGTCGATGTCCAATACGGTGGGCTAATGGTATCTCAGGTGGTATATGGTTTTTATCCATGACTTGCAGAAGTGGATGCGGTCACGGGAAATCTCGATGACAACTTGCTGGTCGTTGAGCCACAGCACTCCCAGAATGATATCTTACCTGAGGCCTGGCATGATAAGTACAGGAACAGGCATGCATTAATCTTGAATGTTGTTATTCACTGTGGCAGTGCCATTAGTGTGTTCGTTAACATCACGTTTGGCGAGTTGCACTGTTTACTAATTTTGCTTTAATAAAATTATGTGACACTGCTGTGTCTATGAGTGCCACTGTTGAAATGATGCTTACGTTGACAGGGATGCGTAGCAAACTGTTGTAGTCTTGAAAAATCTTGCCTAGGTAGATTGAGTTCTTCGGGTTTGTTGTTGTTGTGGTTCCCAAGGTAGGAGGCATGTTCCCTACTTCTGTCCTCCGTTTCCCGACTAAGTGTGGTAAGGCTGTGGGTTGGGCTGTCTCTGTGCCAGTGCATTTGCTCACCAGGACAATATCTGCATGGGCAAGGTGGTGATCTGTCAGACTATCATTCTCATGTGGTGCAGGCCACTTGTTGTTTTGGCATGGAGGTCTGTTTACCCCTGAACTCTCCACGGACATATGCACAGCTGCGCTGCTCGCGTGGTCTGTGGGTGTTGGACCTCTAGATGCAGTGTTGTTATTGTTTTGATGGCTGGGTGGGCATGGCAGTGTTTACATTTGCCGGGCCACGTGGCGATGCACCTCATTGACTTAACTCAGCTGTGTCACATGAGATTCCGGCAGCTGTCCGCACCAAGTTTTTGAACCCATGGTGGATGGCCAGTCGCAAAGCAGCTCTGTATTTTGGTAGCACTGTCTGGATAACTGCTTCTAGTACATCTGCCGTGGCAACATGAGGGTAGAATCAGGTGCCTAAGTTCACTTTTTGCCGGACGGACATCTCCAACTCTTCATGTGGACATTGCTGCTTGGTAAAGATACTAACTTGTGTTTGTATTGTGACTAACATGCTGGTGTACCGTGTGGAAAACTTTGTGACAAACAGTTCCCAAGTCATCTAGTATTCGGTAATGGTCCTCCACCATACTCATGTGTTACATGTCAGTTGGGCTCCTATGACACTCTGCCATTCTTATATATAACACCGTACCTCTGCAGTCATTGCACACACTCGTCGATGAATGCCCATGGATCTTCCGAGTTCTGTCCTGAAAAGTTTGGGAATGTTTGGAATCTCGCCGGTGTTGTTAATGGGATGGCGTAAGGAACTGGAGAAAGGTTTGGTACAATTGATGAGGATGCAGCAGCAGGTTGCTGTGTTGGTAGGCGTAGCACATTAGGTGTGGGTGGTGGTAAGGATGCAGAATATCTTTGTTTGATTGGCTCAGTCGCTTCACGTGTCACTGTTGTTTGCACTGGTGGTGGTGCGGTTACGTCACTCAGTCCGGTACGTTGCCTGTCCGACACTGGGAAGGTTGTTTCGGGAGTTTCCCCCACTCACATGTTGTTGTGTTGTGCGGAACGTGGCATGTGTTGTGGCTGTTTTGACAGGTGGCTGCGTCCCCAATGGTTTGTCCACATATCCTTGCACCACAGGTACCTGGCACTGTGCGGTCCCTCGTGACAGCGTAGTCCACTTGTGTTGAGCGATTACTATGAGTCCACCTTTGGGCAATGCAGCACTGGTAATACACAAACTGTAAAGTCCATGCACTAATTCTCTCCCCAATGTTGAGAGTCCTTACCAGTTGTTGGTTTCAGCAACGCGTGCAGGATGCCAGATCTCACTCTGGTCCTTCACATCGCTATCGGTTGTCAGTCACTGCACATGAATATCTGGCTGCTTGGTTGTATGGAATTGACATAGATGCTTTTGAAGTGTGTCCTGGAAGGCACCAGAAAAATTTTTCTGTTGGCTCGTATTTTGTAAACAGGCCTCTGTCATTTACTTTTCTGTGATTTCTGCACATAATTGCATGTAAACACTCCATTGTGAACACGTTCACATACGCGGATGCACGACATGGCTGCTTGGAGATATTCACGGGGCTACAGCCCTCCTGTTAGCATAGTTGTCCCACACACATGGATAATGTTTATGACTGTGTTTGTCGCAGCTAGTGCAGGGGCCAGTCGAACACATGCTCAGTTCCCTCCCTGCAGTACGTAGTGCGGATGACAGAGAAAATACGTGGAAACAGTGGAGGGTGGGGAAAAGTACCCGTTACAGTTCCTGGAATCCAATGCCAATGATGGCGACTTCCTCGCACTCCACGTTCGCCAACGACAGAAAATGGCGCTTCTATGACTGGACACCCATGGGGTCATGTCATTTAGCCACACGGATGTTTGCCAATTGACGGACAACAGATTGGCGCCCACAAAGAAAGTCCGATTTAGTCATATGGAGGGGCACCACTTGACACCTAGCGGGGATCGGCGAGGTGAAGCCCAAGTGCGGGCAGACCAATTGAATGCTAATAGGGTGGTCACAGGGTCTTGAACATGAGTAATAAATGGCCAGCAGGTGCCAGCTAACCAATGAGAGGAATCCGTGGGGGTTAACACAAGACTCATTAGGTGGTCCAGGGTCGAAAAGCCCAGGCTAAATGACCATGTGTCCCCTGGCATCTGAATACGAGGTTGTTAGAGAGCGGCTTAGATTGGTTCACTGTAACATCTGCACTCGAGCTGGGATATTCTGGCTTCCCAACATGCCTTACCAACATTGAAATACATATCAAATAGTTACACATACAGCACTCAAAAACTTACGTGGTCACAAATACGTGGCAGGTATCTGGTGGAAGTAAGGTCCGTCTGCCTTAAACCTGGCTTCCCAACACGCCTTACCAACATTGAAATACACATAAAATAGTTACACATACAGCACTCAAAAACTTACGTTGTCACAAATACGTGGCAGGTATCTAGTGGAAGTAAGGTCCATCTGCCTTAAACTTCCTTGAAAAGCGAGAATAAATGTACACAAAGACATCAGTTAAATAAATTTGACGATTATTCAGTACTGATGATGTGATGGTACTGGATGGAAAATGTAAGTGGGCATGCGTCACAAAACCCCGCATAAGCCTAAGCTGCAAAAAGTTTGAGATGTGGTGAAAACAAATTTAAGTAATTATATGCTGGAGGGGCCATGAGTCTGCTACGGATTGGAGATTTATGTGGAGGTGCACAAAAGAAATAAGAAAACATTCCAGAAATTTAAGCCTATTGTAGTTACTTGCTGAGTGCTAAGATGATTCACCTCCAAGTTGCATGAACGCGACCTGCGCTAACACCTGTTAAACCAAGTCTGAGGAGGGTGGCATGGCATCGGTGATGCCTGTAACTGACACCACGCCAGAACAGAAAATCCCTTGACCAAATATTTTATGTGAATGATGTGAAACATAGTTCTGGATGAAACACATTATCACTTAGCACATTATGCAAGACACATTTGGATAACATATAAAATTACCTTTCAGCTGGAAGATAAAATTAATAAACACCCTTGCAATTTCGAAGAAAAGATTCTACATTAATTTGGCAGCTTACAAATTAATGTTCACATTTTATAAAAATAATTAAAGTAATTTTGTTTTGCGCAGTTCAAAGTGGGTGTGTCACACTAGTATCACTTTTTCGAAAGAATATAGAATTGCTGATATCCTTGTGCCCACGTGGTCGAAACTTTGTATGTACTATTACTGCTACGTGGATTTAATAGGGATTTCATCACATCCATTTACTGGGTGCTAATTTATTTTGATGCTAATTTTAATAAATGTAGCATTGCAATCAACACTCATTTAGATAAGTTACGCCTTGTGGCGTTAATAGTCATTGCATTGAATCATTTAACAATACGGCTGGTAGTTGCCTCCAGCAGTGCACTGTATGGCCAGCCCTCTACTGCAGAAAGTTCTTACCTGGACCACTAGATAGTGTGCGTGGGTCGACAAGGGATAGACTGCTAGCCATGGCTGATGTCAAAGTTCGTTATTATGAGATTTTTAGATGAAAAGGAAAATCTTCAATTTTTGTGTATGACATTGAGAGGAGTTAGAAGGGAGATGTGTAAGATTTCGTAAAGTGTGTAAATCAATTTATCATATATCAAAAAAGCAATGGGGAAATTGTTAGTATGTAGATGTTGCCAGCAAAACTACTGTTTGTGAATGGTATAAGGTTAGCAGCACTTGTTAGCAGGTGAGACTGTCACATGTGATGTCCTTTTGTTTGTGATGGCTATCCCTGCACATAGAACGAAAGCTAAACCGAAGGAACCGTATGAAATTGAGAAAATGTTGGCCATTTGGGACGGCTTACCTTTGCTGCGACTGTGGTTCGTTTGACGAGCTCGACACCTCACATCCACTGGGTGGGCCTGCCGATCTGCAAGTGTGGGCTCCGCGGGGCTGCTGCAGCCCGCGAAAACTTGGACTGCCTTCCCCTTCCTTGTACATCACCTTGACCATGTGACACCAGCCATCCAGTCATGTACCACCAGAGTTCCCTTCCAGGATTTCTGGATATCGACGGAGTGAATATCATTTTGTAATGTTCTCCATTGTTTTCAATAAAATATAAATGGAGGTGTCTTGCCCAGGTTCGGGGAGACAGGCAGAAACTGCTGTTCCATAAACATTTTAAGGGGGTTGGGGACCTTGCTGCCTTTTTATGTTGAGTATAATGTATAAGAAAAATATTGAATGTAACCTGCATATAGCTGGAAAGAATTGTAGTTTTGTAAAATGTAAATGTTTTTATACAGATTAATATATATATTTTGATATGGGGGGAAAAGCTTTGTAAATTATTTGAATTTAATACAAACGCCAAGCAATGAATAATTCTAACTTTTTCACTTGAACCAACCCAAATCCCTTTTTTGACATCATTGGGGGCTCTCTCAGCCATTTTCAAACTTAAAGCACCTACATTAAGGAAACACTGAGACAAAGTCCTCATTCTGTGTGTGTTGCCAAACATTGTCACATGTTTTGTGTTATTGTTGTCTTTTTCATGGTGGTGCTAATGTAAAGAATAATGCACATATCGGCCGGGTTGCTAACCGGTGGCCTATCGGCTGACCACACACCCTTAATACTGAATTACACGTTGAATACACACATATGAAATCAAAGGAACTATACTAGCACTTGCAAATTACATGACACTGGAATTGGGTTATAAATGCCCATGCCCTGAAAAGCCTGGTGACCAAACCCATAAATGAAACACGCAGAGTTCTTTGACATGTTTATTTAGTTCACTTTGTTAACACTTCCCTTTATAAATAACTTTACAAAGGTGCCGAGCACAGCCCACCGGAAAAGGCTACCTGTTAGAAAATTGGTACAAAGCCATGAAAAATGGTTAAGTTGCAATAATTACGCTTCCCTAGGCAATGCAAACCACAGGGGAGTAGGGCAGGCACCTCTGGTGGTAGAAAACGAATTGTTTCCAGTATTAATACATTTCTTTTGAAGTTAAGATGATTGGAGCAAAAAGTTGCTGGCCGCCGGAGCGCGGACGAGTAACACAGACTTGTCCTCGTGAGTCATGGATGCTACTGCCGCTCCCGCTTGGCGTCGAAAACTACCGGGTGGGGGGTTGACGCACCAAGTTGGAACTACTTTCTGTGACACTCGCTAACTATCCTTGCAAGACACATACAAGACACTCTCTACCCTTGCAAAACATTACAATAAATTAATTTACATTCATAACATGACAAATAACACTTGCAAACAGATGTGGATGAGGTGAGAGTTGAAAACACGTGAGATGGAAACAGATACTTATAATTAACACTGAGGGCGATTTGTGTGGCATAGGAAATTACTGTGGACATCTTTCTCAGTTCCCTTGCTTAGGATAAGTTTGGCTGTTGCCATTAGGCCCTTGTGAATAGCACCCTACTTCCATTCTGCACTACACTTGCACTACTCTGCACCTCTGGCTCATTGCACTATCACACACATAGCTCTGCACTGGTAAAGTTTGGGTACTTTCTGCGCAGCTCTGAGGTGGATGGCCGATTAAACTCTCTTAAGGGTGAGGGGTACATGCTCACGTCAAATGCCCCCTTCCTTTTCGAGACTATTTGTGGGCCAGACGCCGCTATCTGCAACAATTGGGTTTCCCTGTTGTCCTCAGAGTCTGCAGGGGGTATGGCCCTCCTGGTTGGGTCGCATCTCGTTGTGGTGACTGTTGATGCTGGTTTTGTAAGTGACCTTGTGTGCTGCGGGGTATCCTGATGCTCCTGCACTGATAACACTTTTGAGGTTGGTGTGCCCATCGACGTGACCGGCGGAGACAGAACGAGCCAGCCGACCCACTGCCTTTTCTCCCGCAGTCACTACTTGTACTCTCCTTGTGGCTGTTGCTCTCCCGCAGGCCACGCTGCCTCCGGGAGTTACCCGGGTGAACAGCGACCGTGGGCTGGAGGCCACTTTTCAGTGTCCTTTTGGCTGGTGATGTCTTGCTTGCTGCTCTCTTACCTTGTGTTGTTACTCTCTTGCCAACGGTTGACATTCTCGAAGACTGCCCTGAAACCGTCGACAGTGTGTCAGGGTGTTCCAGTCGGTCACCTGGTGCGGACGACATTGGGGATGTGATTTCCTCTGCTGCTGGTGATGTAGAGATGTCGGGCATCAGGACATCAGCAGGGTGGTGTGCTACCGGAAATGCTGGTTCCTGTGTAGGCACTGGTGATGAAACAGTGGTGCTCGTAGGTGCTGCGCCATCAGTGTCATCCGGGCCATCTGTCTGATGCTCCCTGTGTGACACTGGTGTGCCAGGCAACATCAGGCTTCCTGCCCCAGCTGATGGTGTGCCTCCTTGAGGTACTGACATACCCTCCTCTCTGTTGTGTGCTTGCTGGATGTTGACATTGAAGTCGCCAATGTGGGTCTCCGTGGTACTCCGTGCAACTGCGTTAGTGACGTTACCATGACAGCATGATGAAGCCCCTGTGGACCCTGATGGTACCCGATGTACTCCATTGCTGACTGCCATTGGATGAAGTGATGATGATGAAGGACATGCTGCTGTCTGGGTGGCACGGCATTTGCCGTGGACGTTGCTGTCACATTCGGCATTGTGGTTAACATGGGGATTGAATCCATGGTCGTGAGCTGATGATGATGAGGGGTGGAAGTAGGGATACAGCTTCCCTGCCCATCGCACTGTGTTAAAACTGCATTGTTGAAGTGGGGTCACAAGAGGAGGGGGGGGGGGTGACTCGTCGCCCGCATCCTATCACGTGGCAGATCGATGAGTGGGCTGAATGTAAACAACCACCTGTGGCTGCCAGTGCGTGCATTGTCGGACCAAACAACTAGGTATAAATGAGTTTGAAAAGACTTACCTTGCCATGATTTTGAAAAACATCTTCCCGGGAAAAAATTTCACAATGGTTACATTTGGAAAACACAATATTTACACTTGCAAAAATTACAATTTTTACCCTTGAAAATTGATATGTTTACACTTTCCTTGGCCTCTGTGGCCTAAACACTAACTTAATTTTGATATGCCGATACATACGTCATGTATGTGTGAGATAACGTGAGCAGTGTTTACCAATAAACAATGGCGCACTGAATTCCCAAATTGCCATGGCAATGCGGCAAACTATCATGCACAATTGTTTGTGTGTCCGTTTGCTGCTATTTTGCAGTGAATTTTTAAGTTTAAGATTGTGTAGCGGTAATTGTGCATTTTGCACAGGCTTTTTGCAATGGCGGCATATCAATTTTTTCATGTTGTTACTGTCCACTAACAATGCTGATCTGATGTTGCATACTGTAGTTTTACACATAGGTGGTGGGGTGAATGAGATGTTTTTACGAGTGAACACTTGGTCTGCGGAGACCTCACACACAGGGACTTGTTTCACAGTTGCCCTTTCACTCACCTGGTCAAACTGCATCATTGTATCCCTGATGGTCTTGCGGGCTGCTCGTGGCTGGTTACGGCACCCACTGTGCCAATGGTACCATGTTGTGGTGCAGTACCTGAAGGGATGAGGTGGGCGCGACATTTGTGCTGGCATCCTGCAGTCCGCTGCACTGCTGCGAAGTGTGGTGTGAGTTGGCCCACTGTTGCTCTCAGGCACGCACTGCCACGGTGCATTTTGCCAGCCATTATTAACCAAAAAAAGACACATGCTCGCGGCATAGTGCTGCCCGGCAGGGCTATGCAGATTTGGAGGGAGGGACTGACCTCTCCTCTCATGGCTGACCATTATGCATGCACTGAAGGAGGCAACGACTAGCCAATGAAAAGGCGTTTGGGGGGGGGGGGGTGAGCAGGGTTCTCACGTGACCCGCTCCACTGTCGATTGATAATGCACTCAGCTGTCTGGCGTGGCTGTGGGGGAGGGGGGGACCGCTAGCATGCTTTCCTCCTGCGCTGGTGAGTTGATGGGTGGTCTGACATCTCTCCACCACCTCAAAATGGCCGCTCTCCTGCAAAATAGCATGACTTAAACATTGAAAATAGTCTAGTTTTTGTTACCAAAGAACTTACAAAATATCTAAGGTGCTCTCACATGAACTGCAACGTGTATACAACCCTGACAGTGGCATTAAAACTGTAAAAATAAAAATTCAAAATTCGTCTGAAAAAGGCCTTTACAAAGTGTGCACAAAAATATGAACAACTCACTCAAAAATAAAATTACGTTCAGTCTACATAAACACTCTAGAAAATTAATGTTTTGAGGCATCCAATTACTTTAGACTGCAAATAACTAGCGCACAAATAATTACAAGTCTTATAAACAGCAAATACCGCAATATAAACAAACCCAGCATTTAGCTAAGTTCCAACACAAAACCATTATATTACTAGATTCATAGTGAAAATGTACGCATAAATATTATAGGTCTACCTACATCTCGACACTGGAACATCATAAAACTATTTTTTTACACATCACAAAAAACTAGACACTGGGCCAGGCAAGTCGTCTGTACACACCAGGCGATAAAAGCATGTAGAAAATTCATTCGCAAACAAAACTCTCACACAACATGATTAATTTAAATAATAAACATTTTAACAAAAACACAGGCACTTAAGTTAAAATAAATAAAAACACTGTACCTTAGTTGCTGGTGAACATGGTTGGACACAAAACAAAAAAAAAAAAAGTTATATAGTAGTCCAAAAATGTCACACAAACAAAAAAAATATTTACCTGCATAACTTTTATGGCTTAAAATTACAGATCCTTCACCAATTGATCAAATCATGGTTTGTAAACTCTCACTAAATTTTAATGTAATCAAAACCGTGCAACTGAACTGTGACTAAACAAATTCCAAACTTAACTACATGTAAACGATGCACGCCAAAATTACATGTGAACCACACTCAGAACTACCTTTATTGTACTGCTACCACTCTTTAATTAACATAAAAGAATCTGCTACCCTTTATTTACTGATGTATTACTTCAAAAAAAATAATTTTTTGAACCAAGCTAAGCGTACGGAGCAGTGGTAGAGTACCAATATTATTACTGATAAAAATACAAATAATAATATGGTTAAAGGGGTTTAAATTATTGCAAGGATCAATAGTAGGGAATTTTTCTTTTTTGAATACAGTAACAAATTTATATCACATCCACAGATGTTTTCTTTAAATTATTCATTAATAAAAAATATTACTGAATTACCACATACTTCAAAAGAAGGCTAGATCACTGAAAAGATTGGGGGCCCTGCGCATGAATAATTTAAGTAAAGACAAAAACATTTTTGTTTTTATATTTTCAATTGTTACTGCCTTGGTGACTTTCATTGCATCATCCATCAAAATTAGTGAGTTAGGCTAATATATTTGACTCTTCTTCCAAACAATGGAAAACATTAAAAATAAATAAAGAATTATGAGGTTATATATTTATAAGTTCATATCACTCAAGAAGCATCTACTCGTGAACTGTTAAGAAAATTAAGGTGCTCATGTCCGCATATAGGTTGCTCGTGGCCGTGTGCTAATTCCGTCATCACAGCAATCATGCTGCCAGCCAATGCAAGTTTTCTGTTGATGCGATTACCAGCGAGGGAATGAGAGCAAAACAATACTGCACAATATAGCTGAGAGTTGCGGAGAAACTTGAAGACTACACTTAAAAACGGAATTTGAACTTGAATTTGAAACTTGCAAAGAACTTGCATTTGCAAGTTGCACCCTCTGTGAATAATTAAAATACACACCAGAATTAATTATTAACACATCCTAGCCACGAGAGAAATGACTAACCAATGGAAGTAAACTTACCCAGTTGGAGGGATTAGTAAGATGTTAGGTGGCAAACATACTGTCGTCGATGCCCAGTGATTTTATCACCAACACCACAAAATAATTAAAAAAACACTTTTGACTACATTAGCTAAACTATATAACAGTGAAGCTGGCTTCAGGGTAGTTGGAGAATCATCCTAACAAATTACATCCCGTCGTGCGTTGGCAGAAAAGTGGAGCGATGAACTTTCATGGATATCCTGTCTGCCGCGATCTCAATAACGCCACGTACAGTCGGTGCCTCGCACGCAGACGCGCTTGAGATTGATTGCTCAGTGTTGATAAAATAAACTAAACTTAGTTCAAGGGCACATCACTAGATGACACTGGTATCACGAAAAGTCACTTTCACGTAGTTGTTAAGACATTCTTCTACGAAGTCTCGAGCTGAGAACAGGCCCGTCAACATGAGTCTACCACGTAGGAGGTTAAATTCTGCCGAGCTAAGTCGGCATTGTAATAACACATGACTTTGTTACTGAAAGCGTGAAACGATCATCTGTACTCTGATAACATGCGTGAGGATGGCACCAACACCACTCTTATGATAGCCGTCTTGCCAGGGCCGGTTAGGATACTGAAGCTTAACTGGGGCTGCAAATGAAACTAGTAAAGTTTCAACAAAAACACCTTTTTTCAGTCCCTGTCAAAAAAACTGAATTAAAAACTCTAAAAATTATTACTCAATTACTAATTTGACATTCTAGTAAAAATTAACTCAAATGAAATAAATTGCGCCTAAAACCTTTCACTATATGCCCCATAAATCTCTTAATGAAAAAGGAATTAAATTTACCAATGAGTTAAAATGTACTTGCACCAATATGTACTTATTAAATTGCACTAAAGAACTTTTAAAATATTACGACTAACTCAACGAGAGATATTGCCCTAGTTGTAAACAGAACTTTCCGCTGATCACTAATAAAGATTACAGATAACTATATTTATCTCAAAAATGAAAATAAAGAAAACTAACAAATAAAAATTCTTAATAAAATCTATTATCTATGTGTTTATTTTAATTCACTGTCTAGCTTGGGACAGTAAGTATCCTTAAAATACTAAATTAACATCCATGCATACTTGCAGCATTAAAACGAGGAACCCTCTGGACTACTAAAAAAGGTGAAACTAAGGGATACAGAATTTTACCATAAATGTTCCTAATCGTCCATCCATATTAATTATATACAGTATAACCCTGCTGTAACGTTCCTGCGTACACCATTATTTCATGGTCCCATCATTTCTCGATAAGGCCTAATGGTTTCATTTTCTGCCTACAGCAATGTTCATATTTGTCAGTTCCTGCTTATAACATCAGTATTTGTTCTATACCTTGCAGTATCTCAAATGTAATTTTTCTCTTAATTAAAATTTCACACATTTAACAATGCAGTAGCCTACAAATAGATATAGAAAACAGTTTATACTTGAAATATTAAGGATTTTAGAGATAACGATGCTGAAAATTACGAAAATAACCAAGAGTATATGAGTGAGCGAGGATCCAGAATGCACGTCACTGTGCATTAATTGATAATGCTATAGTCTATGAAATTGTCATATCACTGATACTTTTGCATTAAATTATTCAAATGAAGATTATGTCCTTCACTAGCTATTTATATACAAAAATTATTTTATGAGAATTTTGTTTCACTTGATGTGTCCCTGCAGGTGTAATACTGTTTCCTGTTTACCGTTTATAATATATTCCTGCATATATCATTTTATTTTACTGACACTGACCCCTTGAAAAATGTTAAATAGGGTTCTTGTGTCTCTCTCTCTCTCTCTCTCTCTCTCTCTCTCTCTCTCTCTCTCTCTCTATATATATATATATATATATATATATATATATATATATATATATATATATATATATATATAAACACACACACACACATATCAAAGTTAGGAAATTAAAAAAAGTTATGTGCTTTAAAATTTTCTTTAAAATTTTAAAACTGCACATATTTTATGGGGACATAGTATTAACAGCCTGTCTGAGGCATTTATTTTGCACCACCTGCAGTCTTTGAATGTGATATTTATCACATTAGGCCCAGACTGGGGCCACATACGTAACTATGGGTCAAATCATTGAGGTATAGACTTGTATCCCATTGTGTAGCTGAAAGCCAGATCCGTGTTTTATTATAGGATATAAAGTTGACAAGCGAGTTCGGGCAAAATTTATCTTGATCTCCTTATGGCCCTGCCGTGTCAGCCTTTTATCTAGAGTGACACCTAAATATTTCACATCATATTTATATGGAATATTCTCCCCGAATAGTGTGAGCTGGGGGGATTGGGGTGAGATGTGTTGTTGGCTAAAGACTACAGTCTCACATTTCTGACATTAATTTTAATTCTCCACAGGCAGAAACTGTTTACCAGCTGATTTAGCTGTTCCTGTGAGCACTGAGCAGAACTTTCAGCACGACGCGAGCGGGTATAGATGACTTTGTAATCTACATATAATCCTAAATTAATGTGCCCAGTAGGGGTTATGGCAAATTATGAGTATACAAGTTATAAAGGACTGGATGTAGTATACTGTCCTGAGGGACCCAGGCTCAGATTTGTTTAAAATCGAAGTCGCCTCTTCTGCAGAGACTGCAAAAGAGCGATCAGCTTAGGATGAGATTAATTTGACATAACAGTCGGGGAAATTATTTTCAAATAATTTGTAAACTAAGCCTGCACAAAAAACCCCGTCAAAGGCTTTTTCAACATTTAGGAAGACTGCAGCTCTGTAATTTCACCAGTTAAATGTGGTAGTTATATACTCAGTGAGCCGTACTAATGAATTAACTGTAGAGTGGCTTTTCCTGAAGCCAAACTGCTCATTAGGAAATATATTTCCGGTAGTTATATGCTGTTCAAGACGACTAAGCAGTACTCTTTCGTGGATCTCAGAGAGCACACTAAGAAGGCTAATAGGATGGTAATTTTGTGGCAAAGTTTTGTCTTTGCCAGGCTTGGGGAAAATAATTAGTTTTGCACATTTCCAGGGAGTAGGAAAATGGGCAAGAGTAAAACTTGCATTTATGATGCACTATGCTATAGCCTCAAACATGCTATTGGGCAGCTGTTTAAGAAATTTAGCGTGTAGGGAGTCAAAACCGGGTGCTTTACTGGTATTCATATATTTAATGATGCATTTTACCTCGTCAGTATACGTTAATTCTGGTTGGTCAGCTGAAGGCGTGCAAAGGTGCACTTGGAGGTCACTATAAATGTGAGCTGTGGGTACAAGATCGCTTGGATTTATGTTCGGCTGGAATATTGATTCTAAGTATGTAGCTACAGCCTCAGGTTTCTGCTGTGGCATGTAAGCTACCCCTGCGTTGCCTTGAAGAGGCGAGATTGGATCACACATTTTTAAATGCACCTTAGTTAAGTGCTACAAGCTGTTGTCAGCAATATTCAGTTGTGATAATTTCTTATCCCAGCAGTTAGTCTGCCATTGTGCTAATTCTCTATCAATTTGTTCTCTAACACCATTTATTTGAGTTCTAGATTACATTGTAGGAACTCTGGAATAGTGCCTGCACAGTCTATTTTTCTGTGTGATTAGCTCCCTGATATTGTCAGGGAGGGAATCAGCAGGAAGTTGTGGAGTTTTCTCCATAATATAATTACTAATCCCTGACTGAATTAGCTCTGATGTGGTTAATCACAATTCATAATTTTTCAGGGGAGTCTATAGGAGATGGCAAGTTCACCTATTCATCTAAATAATCGTGAGAGCCATGCCAGTTCTCATGCTTATAATATTTAATTTTTCGCTCTGGCATACTGTCAATATCCAGGGAATTAAACAGTATATGGACGGGGTAATGGCTCGAGGCCAGTTCGTCGAGCACTTGGAATTTAAATGTATAATTTAAACCCTTGCTGAGCACAATGTCTATATTGTCTTGTAAATGATTAATATTAGAAGGTTCAAATGTTTATTCCAAGGGTGCATGAACATAATAATTATGTTGCTCCTGATGATGAAATAATGTGTTGTCATTGTTTGTTCGCAAGCTGCAAGCCCAGGCAGAATTTTATGCATTTAAATCGCTAACATCCAATATGATTGGGGCAATATTCATTTAAGTCAGCGTGCAAAAGTGTACGTGTGTTATTTAACTTAATTTCAACTCCCACAGCTTCAACAGTGGTGAGAGAGCGGCCTGGTAGCATAGCACTTAATAGAATTATGAACTAAAATTAAAACTCCGCTCCTGATGTTATGCTCCCTACCTTTGCAAAAGCATTGATAGCCAGGGATGGAAAATCTGTGCTTTGGTTATAAATGTTTCGTTGATTGAAAATATTTGTAATTTATGATGCAGGTAGACTGCCAGCTCCTACTTTTTTTGTGAACGTCTCAGACATTCCAATAGTCTTCATTAAACCTAAGGGAAGGCAGTGCAATTTTCGCCTGCCTATTAGCAGCCATTAGGCTGCCCCTAAACGATTGTGAGGGCTCCCTCAATTAGGACTTAATGTTTATTGTCTACCCCCTTAGTTGGGTCGGCCCAGATGTCTAAGAATGTGCAGAGTGCCTCAAGCACTCTGCCCAGGGCGAGGTATATTTGATTGAGGGGATTGGCTTTCATTTTTGGCAGCATTTACTGCATGTCTGCAGGCTGGATAGCACTCATGGATGCCGGAATAATTTTCTCCCCATGGTAATGTTGGGTTTTGCCAATAAAGCAGCAGTCACTACTAGGGCTGCGCTCTGGTTGGCTGTTGAAACTGATGAATCAGAGGCCGGCTTGGGTGTGGAGGGGGCAGCTGGCAGCAGCGCTGTCTGACTGAGCTGATTTTGCGAAGGCTGGGAAGTTTTAACACCTTTCTTGCCAGTATTTTTCTCCTTCTTTGATTTTGTAGGGTTGCGTGGCTGCATCTTGGGGCGGTATGGATTCGTTAGAGGTGAAAATTCCACCTCTGAAGGCTGGCAATAGTATGCCAATGGTCCATAAGCATTGGCAACAGAAACTGGGCGATGTTGTGCAAACTGTTACAAAAAAGGTTGTGTTTGCGATCTGGTTTGTTTTCCTTGGACAACAGTCCAGCTGTCAGGAGCCTGGGCAGGGGTGCTGGTGGAGGAGGGGGGTAGGGGCGTGTCCAGGGGACAACAGGCACAACGTAGTTCACGCGGGGTTTGGCTGCCTCTGCAGAGTACCTGCTCTGTTGCTGGAGTTTTCTGCACTCTTCAGGAGAAAGGAAGCACCACTTTTCCACCTTGTAGGCCTTGTAAATGGCAGCATGGTTGCCTCCGCAACATATGCATTTCCTATGTGACTTGTCTTCCTTATCCGATATGACGCTGTCGGGTGAGACACGAGACGAACGATGACACAAATACTTACTGGTAATATGGGCACCAGCGGAGCTTCCCAATCACCGCACTATTGAGACTCAGGGTTCTCAGGGATGCTGTGGGTTCTGTGTGTCCATCTCAGCCATGCGTACATACAAACACGTAGGCAATACTATACTTTTACTAAACATCACTTTGAAAGAAACACTTAATAAAATACATGTTGCTAGGACACTGTCACTACTGAATAAAAGAGGTAAGTTCACTGTAGACTTGTTTTTTATTATTATTGCTCATACAGATCAACGTGCCAATGAAATTACGATACTCTCGGTCATGACTAGCCAATTCCACTTGGGGGCTCCCCATCCTGCAATTTATCTAGCGCACGCCTAGATGAATGATCTCACCAAGGTGAGTGAAAGCACAGCCTTCATACGGGAAGAGGGCCAATAGCCGCTAGAGTGGACTGGCGGTTTTTTCCCTGAAGACAGGACACGGTGAATACAAATTAAAACACTTGATGAAACATATTAACACGTGTGATTACTCTGCATCACTAACGCAAACTCGTCTGGGCTCACCCGCCAGCACGTGGGTAGTGTGGTGACGGCCTAATACACATAGCCGGCTAGGACTGAAGTAATTGCACCATACACAAATTGCAAAATTACGCAAAATACATAAAGACCCTTAAAAGATGATGATGGGGCACGAGATGAGTATTCGCAATAAACACACACATGTGTGAAAACAAGTTTAGGTGGCGCAGATGCCGCTGGATGAAGTTCATAGCGGACCACGTGGTGCAGGTGGAATTGCAATATTTCTTCTTGAAAACGACTAATTAAATTCAGACAAAATATATTCTGAGAGAGAAAACTATCCTCTTTACGATTTAAATGATTACAGGCTTGTAGCATGCCTGATGGCGGAAAAATCAAACATGAAAGTGACAGCATGGTCAAGTACAAAAAGCATCAGTTTACGTGAAAATTACACGGAACCCTGACAAAATTGAACATAGAACCTTGAATAAAATATTGCACATACAATGTTACATAAATAAGCGCTCAAGCACAATGATGGCGTAGACATATACTTGGCAAGGGTTAGCCACGTGGTTATATGTGATGTTGCCGTAAAATAGTCAAACATGAAAATACCCTTAAAATACATACATAAAAACAAAGCCCTTAAAATTGCACGTAGCAATAATTCAGAAATTACAATGAAACGCCACTAACATAGGCAGATGGCTCCTTATTCAAGATGCGCGGGTCGCGTGACCTCTCCTACATTTTTCTCCTCTCCCTCGATTAAGTTGAAAATGCCACAAAGGCGAAATAAATTAGTTAAGCGGAAGCATAATGCTGGGGAAAATGTCTGGCAAACGTACGCAAGCAAAGGTTAATCGGTATACTAAAAGTGCTATTGAAATCTACATCAATGAACAAAAGGTTGTAGTGCATACATGACAGTGTCTTACCTCGCCAGCTCTCCTCGACAGCCTGTCCAGAGGCAAGCGTCGCACTGACCCACTGTGACCGCATACGGGGTTCACATTAGCAGAATCACTATGCACTCCGAGTAAAATATTATATTATTGAAATAAAATGGCACAAATAAAATAAAATATTGTTTTACATTTTATAATTTTCTTATGAACTTTCATATTATTTCAGTGTCTCTTTATAACGGCGTGAACGCCGGAATATTAGTGTTCCTAATATCTGTGCCGCGGGCACTTTGAATTTCATAACCAAACAATTTTAAAATAACAACAAATGCTTTAAAACATTTTAAGACATATTAAACCCTGCAAATACAAATCAATTTTACACTGACAAATAATACTTATGTGAAAGTTCAAAATATATTGGCCTCTTTGCGTACGCACAGGACACGTGATGCATGCGTGGTGAGCGCCGTTATGGGCTCTGGTGCCGCTGGCTGTTAGCCAGCGTCAGATAAGTCACAGTTCGTTGTGGAATGGTCTTTGCCACAGGGGTGGCATACATGGGGGGAGGGGCGGCAGACCTTGGGGGAGTAACAGAATCTTTGGCAATTGCTGCATTGAGCAGGACCATCTGGGCGCTGAGACTCTTCGACCTTGATGACAATGCCTCAGAAACAGCATAGCTGGTATGTTGCCTTGGACAGTTCATTGCTTGGCAGCTTCAAAATGAACGTGTGGAGGGGCTGCGTATTCTTCATGGAAAGTTTGGGGGCAATGGTAATTGGCTCAAAGCCAAGGCCTACTAGTTCCTTGCGGATCCAGTCCACGGGGAGCAATTTGTCTAGCCCATTAAGGGCTACTTTCATTGGCAGTTGTGGGGAGTTAGGACTGAAAATCCTTCTTTCAGGGCCTCCAGAATGTTGATGGCTTTCCTGTAATCTTCTGTTTTTGATGGCAGATATTGTACACCTTATGGTACAACTCTGTTTACTGTTGGTTGGGAGACGTTCTTTCGGAACATTTTACACACAGTGGCGTATATGCATGCCTTTTGTATGGTACACAGTAATAGGCCAGAGGTCCGGCTTCTTTTTTCGAGGTGGCTGCGCCTACTGTGCATTCTGGTGGCTAGAATTGGAGCTTCCTTACTTCATCTGCTCGGGCAGGGTGGAAGGGGAGGGGCAGCTGGTTTTTTCACCTTCCTCTACTTGTTTCCTGTGTCATTGCTTGAACTGGCTGGCTGCTTGTAAGCCATAAGGAGGGGTAATTCCCTCAAGGGAGGCCTGACACCTAAGAGATCTTCTATCCTGCAGGAAGGAAAAACTAAAATAACCTAAATAAAAATACAGGTCCCCACAAGTTAGACTCTCTGACTGCTTTTCTCTACCAGAAACGCAGCTAGGATTGACCAACCACTTGACCCACAATTAAGCTACCCTGGCTAGGGGTTTACCTGGTTTCGAAGCACTATAGGAAAACTCGAAACTGATTTTGCAGACTGGACGTCCTCTTCTAACAGAAATGACACTTGTTCTCGCAGTAGCAGTACACAGACAAATCACTCGCACAATATAACAGGGTTATCCATGCAGCCAATAGTTAAGGACGAGTCCTCGCATTGGCTCCTGGACAGCCAATCATTGTCGGTCGTCTCTGATTGGCTATTATGGTGGCCAATCACTGTCAACCTCTTCTGATTGGCTACTGTGGCTCCCAATTTGAATCAGGGTTACTTTGATTTGTGGCTTGGCAGGTCTTTTAAAAGTTTATAATTTCCTGGAAGGTTTTTGTATGGTGTGGATTTATGTTTCTTTAGTATTCAGGTTATTTTGTTGATTACCCCTTGAAAAATGCAGAATAACTGCGTTTTTTAATTCTTCTTTTTTCCCCTCAGTTTTTGCTGATTTATTGGTGATTTGCTGTTTGTCTTTCTTCTTGTAACCATTGGCCTGTAGCACTGTGGTGAGAAGGTTTAGATCCTTACAAATTTTGGATTGCTCACAGATCTTGCTAGCCTGATTAACTAGAGTGGAAATGACTGTTCTTTTTTGTGTGTGTAGGTGATGGTAATTAGCATTCAGGTATCTATGTGTGTATTGGTTTGTGGTAGACACTGTGTCCTAGTTGACCATCTGGATTCTTAGTTACAAGGACATCCACAAAAGGTAGTTTCCCATTTTTCTCTAATTCCATAATGATGTTGATGTTGGTGTGCAAGCATTTTATACATTCCAGGAAGAGCTCTAGTTTGTCCTTGCCATGATTCCAGATTTAAAATGTATTGTCCACCTACCTGAACCAGCAATTAGGTTTGTGTTGGCTGGATTGAAGAGAGAGCAATCAAATCAGATCTGTCCTTGGTGTTGAAAAAATATTTCATTCTTTGTCTTGCTGAGTTCTGTGTGTGTGCAATTTTTATGTAATCTTGTGGTCAGCAATGGACATGGTCCAATCATACCAAAATAATAACATGAATTTCAATATTTTTTATTTTGATTGCTACAAACTTAAGCTAATAAGTAGGTGCTAGTGTTTCAGTCTGTGCTGTTTTAACATGTATTTACATGATCAAAAGTGCTTACTTTACCATAAACAGCCTATAGTAGCATTTTTAATGTGCATTTATTTTATTCTTACATTGCCCTTGGAAATCACAAAGAAGTATATATAGTTATTTTATTGTACAATGAAAATTGTTTTTATCATGGTGTCTACTCGCTGCTTGTAGGTCATGAAATGCATCATTAGTACTGTACATAGGTGAGATATGCGCATACGCTTGAAAGGCAGGGGTAACTAAGGTATTTTTACATTTTTGCAATGGTGGGGTTATTTTATGGTCATTGAGCATGGTGTTGCGCATGTTAACAGTGTATGTTTTTTTTAGGGAAATGTCACTTGCGACTTATTGTAGTTAATCCAGCGTTTATGTTAAAGGCTGTGCATATTTGTTGAGTGAAATGGCTTCCATCTCAGAAGAAAAACTTAAAGCAGGTGTTTCAGTGGCAAGGCTACTCATCACATCACAGCACTCAAAAGGCCACAATTTATTGAGCAGTGGCAAAAGTGCTTAAAATGTATTTTAAAAAGAGAGATGAAACAGACAAAATGCCTGCCTGTTGTGACCTATAATTTTTACCTGCCTGACAGCTGTGCCCGTGAGGCATGACAAAGACATAGCAGGCAATCAATAATATGACCAGAATCTGTCAAAGTCAGCATGTACAGTTGCAGCCTAGCGAACATGGTCAAGTGTGGCATGGCCCCTTACATGACTGATAGTTCTGCTATATATTTCATGTATAAATATATATGTGTATTCCTATTATTGTATTCTTGCCACTAAAGGCCGACCAGAACAGTACTTAGAAAAAATGTTCAAGTGGTACATGGTTAAAAATGGAATTTAACTGTTACACTCTCATGTTCACAACTTGGGGTAGGGATGGTTCACCTCCTGTTTTAGTTTCCAGATTGTTATGTAAAAGAGCGAATAAGTTATAAATAATAGAAAATATAATCACAGGAGCATAAATTTTGACAAGTCAGAGGATGCAAAATAAAATAAAAGGACATCACCAGGCAAGTTAACGTGCTTGCCGCAGATATTACTGAGCCGGCACCCAGAAAATATGTGAAATACACATGCTCAAGCTGTTCCTTCCTTTCCCTTGGATATGTGACTGCTGATTGTAAATTACCAGAAATCTTGCAGCTCATTGTCCCTCCTGGTTGCACAAACATCTTTGCCACATTGAAAACATTAACGCTAAAGTGAGCCACTAAAATATTGCTAACTAATTTTTTTTTTTGGTACTTCACTATTTACCAGATTTTCTCGTTTACTTGACGATACCCCCCCCCAATAATACCTGTAAACAGAGGCTTTACTGTACAAGGTCACAAATCCACAAATTTCATCGCTTTGATTGGTCATCTTTTTGTTTTCAAACAAAATTGTGTAATGTCTGGTGTTTATTGATATTATATTATTTTAGTAGTCGTTTGTTTTAATGATTTTTGCCTCATTGTTCTAGCTTGCATTTTCATTTATTCATAACGTAACGTTAAGTAGCAAATTATATATTTGTTAGAGGCACAATGTCATGAAAACACACATCATTCCCACCTTTGGAGAAATTCAGAACAGCTCCAGCCAAGAAGAAAATTATGATGGTGGCCTTTTGGGATCGTAAGTCCATGCTTCTGGTTGATTTCCTCACCAGGGAAGTATAGTCTCTAATGACCTCGCTGTCGACAAGACGTTAAGCCCAACTACCTACCTGCCACCAGGGAAGTGACATTGAATGCTGCCAGTTATCATCACATGCTGAGGCATATGCAGGAGTCAATTTGTATGAAAATGATGTGTACTTTCCACACTTAGCTATCGGCATGCATGAATTGTTACTTTGTTTCTAATGGGTGGTACTGGACCTATCTCTTACAACTTCAACATGGCATGCAGTAATTTCCATCTTTTCAAACCAATTAAAAAGCACCTGGGTGTCAAGCGTTTTACAACAGATATGAAAGTTCAGCAAGCCGTCATGATGTGGCTTCAGGGACTGGACACAGATTTCTTCTATGCTGGAATCAATTCCTTGGTATATTCTTGGTATTAATGTTTGGACGAGCAAGATGACTGTGTCAAAAATTAAAGTGTACCAGTGTCATATTACTATGCCTGTAGAATAAAGTTTGTTCATTAAAAGTCTTGTTACTTTACTTTTCAATCACCTTCATACTTCAGTTTTTATTTTACTTAATTCAGCACTGATGTGAACAATGTTATTAAGGAAATCAAATGATTCTTTGCCAAAACATATATTATTCATAATGCATTAAATCTTATTTCCTATGGTTATAGCAACAATGATTTCACTATATTGCAACTTAAAATTGAATAGATTATATTTGAACTATGAGGAAATCCAGAAATATGAATAGCATGACCTATATTTTCTGAATTGTTCCCTTGTAAAGTGTGTGTGTGTGTGTGTACACACACGCATACACACACAAAGTGAACCATAAAATCTGACATTCTGTAGAATTTGAACGTAATAAAATTGAGTTTCTTTTATTGTGTACAGATCTTGTGTTCAGCGTGATTCGGCATGGCCTCATGAAGCAGCTGATATGACTTGGCTTACTGATAACGCTGCTGTACCCTGGAATATTGACCAGTATGTTAATAATCAAACCACAGGTGAGGAATGCTAAAAAGTACATTCATAATTACATAGTGGGATATCAAAATTTAATTAAGTTATATTGAATAAATACATGTAACAGTTTGGCCTTTATCTTAAAAATTAAGATCAGAATTAATTTATTCAAATAAAATTTTTACATATAATAATTTATTCATTTATTCAATTTATTCCTCACATAGTAGGATTAATCTGTTGATGCCCTGATGATCAGCATTCAGGAGAAATCATTACATGAGCAGATCTTAACACTTAGATTTTTCATTAACTGTCATTTGAGTTCAGTACCTCACTGACACATTGTCCATGCTTAAGATTTTTCATTAACTGTCATTTGAGTTCAGTACCTCACTGACACATTGTCCATGCTTCAACCTTATCCTCACTGGAATTTGTTGTAAAAATACAGGATGTTGGGATATGTTGGTTGACCCTCAAGAGATCATCTTTCCATACAAGCAAACCTAAAAGAGATGTGAATGATTACCTTGGTGGCAGTTCTGTAACTGACTCCTTATGACATCCAGCTATTTGTATCCTCTGGCTAAATGTGAGCTGCTTGGATGACATTGGATTACATGTGATCTTCCACACATTAGATCTGCTGCCTGCACACCCTCTCCATAGCAGCAGTCTTGAGTGCTGAAGGTTCATCTGACTTGCCATTTAAAACCCCCACCTTCCAGTAGGCTTAGTCTTCTATTATCATCCAGACCAACCAAAGACCGAGTCTTTTCTGAGCTTCAGGATGAAGACGACATTTTTTTTAGTGGCATACTATACTATTTATTTTATACTGACAATCCAAAATTAAATGTGACACGTTTGAGTTTTGCACATCTCAAAAGACTGGACTTGACCTACTCTTGCATCAAGAGCCAAGACAAGAAAATTGACAGCCTTTGACCTCACCTTAAATAATCCATCCCCAGTGCTATTGTGGGGAAGTGTTAGTAGGAGAGACTGCAGATATTGTATATAGGCCCTACTGGGCATTACTCAAATTATAGTGTATTGCTATGCCCTCCCTTTCACTTTCTCTAGTGAATCATCTGACGGCGTTTGGTGACATGGAAATGGGTTAAATTGGATTTTTAAGGCAATGAAGTGTGAGGTCTGTGGAATCTTGGAATTACCCGACTAGGCATCAGGCGTCATCAAGGCGATGCCATGATGGTGTATGATGCTGTAGCACGATGACTCTCAGTGATCTCAGTGTGCTGCAGGCCGTACGCCTGGACAAAAACTTCCGTTGAATTGTTGACCTCTGCCTTCTACGGCCTTAGCTGTAGAGATGCTATTGTTGGGTGTTTACTAAATGGTAACCCATGGGCTGATTACATGCCATAATACTGTAGTGTATTTTGGTGGCAAACTGATCATTACTGTTACGTCTTGCAATGTGGATTATCAGGGCTATCCACACACCCATACAGACACAGTGCAATTAAAACACTGTACTCATGTTTACATTGAGCCCTGATGAAAACACTTGAAAATTAAGAGGCGGGTATTGTTAGTGCCCGTCCCCTTAAATACCTTGCAGCCACCAAAATAACTTACTCGCTGATCAGTTGGCAGGGTATTTATTAGGTTTGAACGAACACTTCCCTCAGGAAGACACTTTACATGCGTAGATGGCTTAACCGATCATCGCAGTAACACTGCTTAAATGCCTTACGCCATACAAATGACTTATGGAAACTTAAGCTTCCCCAGGCAATGCAAACCACTGGGAAGTGAGGGTGGTGTACCGGGCAGCGGAAAATGAGATGTTTATTAAAACATTAAGCTATGGAAGTGAAGTGATAATTCGAAGAGGATGCATGCCAGACACTTACTAACCTCCCACCCCGGCTCGAGAGTGGGTGAAGGCTGGCTTGCACGCCAAGGCGTGGACTACTTCCAGCACTACATGCCAACTCCTGTTTTACCTGTTGAAACATAAGGCTACAGGTTACATGAAATCACATAAGAATCCTGGATGATACACGTATACAAAACACTGGTGAAATGAGCATGAACACAGCATCACAATAAAAATGGAAAATACACATTTGCAGAAGAACACAACAAAACACTGGCACTACAAAAGGATAACAGAATAATACTCTTTATTAACATAACAATTAACAACTGTAACGGCTCTAGTCGTAAGCCCTTTGACTCTTTATACTATATGGTTCTCTTTCATGTATCACTGCACCACATGGAGTCCTGGCTACTTGGCTTGGTAAACGCTGGCTACGCTGCCCTGGTGTGCCCTTTATTGCCCTTTCACACATCACACACTGCGAACTCGCAGTGCGCCCTGCACATCTGCAGAGTGCACATCCTCGCTACAGTGGCGGTGGGTGCTTGGCCGAACAAACTGTCGTAAGGAAGGGGAACATGGCACATGTCATATCTTATCTAGCATGCATAGAACTGCTAGGTAGGGGAGTTGCCAGTCTAACCCCCCCCCCCCCCCCCCCAACAATTTTATACACACTGCTATATTTCTTATTTGCCATGCTCTTTTTACAAGAATTGTTTCCACACAATGTGTTCCTAGTATGAGACTAATACTATGTTAAATGTTGGTATGCTGCACATACATTTTACATTGTCGACTAAAGTACAGGAAGAACATGTATTCATCAACTTTGCAAGTGTGGATATGTATGGAAACACTTGCATTTCATGAAACTGGATTGAGCCTCGTGGATGAATGTCACAGTGAATAAGAGGTGTTGCATTTTGTTGCTCTTTCTGTCATATTGACTATGTTTGAAAGGAAATGTTTTGTGTGTTTGATTATATGCATGAAATTATGCTCATTATTGACAGTTTTGAGATGTAGACTGTCACTGTGAAGGGATATGCTCACAGCCATACACAACTGTCCACCATCTTGAGGGTGAGCCCTGATGGTGGTTGAGAGATTCCTCAGTATACCACTCAACTTCAGAGAGCTGATAATGTACTAATTGCTGATTTAGAGTGGCTGGGCTGACACTGACATCCTTTGTCTGAACACATAACAAGGAGACTATGATTGACGCCGGCTAACAGCCAGCGGCGCTAGAGCACATGATGGTGCTCACCACACACGTGTAATGTGTTCTGCACTTGCGCAAAGAAGCCAATCATTTTGAAGTTTCCTATAAATGTTATTTTCAGTGGAAAATGTGTTCTATTGTATGTGCAGTGTTTAATATGTCTTAAAATGTGTTCAAGTGTTTGTACTAATTTTAAATTATTTGGTTATAAAATTCAAAGTGCCCGCGGCACCCAGATTAAGAATACTTAATATTCCGGCGTGAATACCGTCGCAAAGAGACATTAAAATAATATTGAAATTCATAAGAAAATTATGGAAATGTAAAACAATATTTAATTTAATTTGTGCAATTTTATTTTCAATATAAAATATTTCACTCAGTGTGAATAGCACTTCCACTTATGTGAACCCCATAGGCGGCCATGGTAGGTCCGTATGACGCTTGTATCTGAACAGTCTGTCAAGGAGAGCTGGTGAGGTAAGACACTGTCATGTACCCACTACAACTTCTGTTCACTGATTTAGGTTTCATAGTCCATTTAGTTTACCGGTTAACCTTTGCTTGGGTACACTTTGCCAGACATTTTCCCCAGCATTATGCTTCTGTTTCTTTAATTTCTTGTGTCCTTATGGCATTTTTAACTTAATCGAGGAGAAGGAGGAGAAAGATGTTGGAGAGGTTACGCCACCTGCGCAACCAATGTTTGGTTATAAATTCAAAATGTGCACTGCACGAATAATAAGAACGTTATTATTCCGGCGTGAACGCTGTCATAAAATACATTTAATGAATTTAGAAAATTAGCAATTTAAATGTTTAATGTAAATCATTTATGTGCCATTTCTTTTAAAAGATAAAAAGTTTTACTCTGCGTGCATAGCACTTCCACTTGTGTGAACCCCGTAGGCAGCCATGGTAGGTCTGCATGACCCCTGCCTCTGGGCAGTCTGTCGAGGAGAGCTGGTGAGGTAAGACGCTGTCACGTACGCACTTCAGACTTTTTGCACTGATGTAGATTACAATAGCTCACTTTTAGTATACTGGTTAACCTTTGCATTGCGTACATTTTGCCAGACATTTCCCCAGTATTATGCTTCCGCTTAACCTAATAATTTGCGCCCTTGTGGCTTTTTAAACTTAAACAAGGAGAAAGGAGGAAAGATGTAGGAGAGGCCACGCGGCCTGTGCAACTTTGAATCAGGTATCATCTGCCTTTGCTGAAGGTTTTTCAGTGTAATTGCTGTTTAATTGCTTAATGCAATATTAAGGGCTTTATTTCTAGATATGTATTTTAGGGTTTTTGTCATGTTAAATTGTTTTACAACCACATCATTTGCAACCATGTGGTTAACAGCCACCAAGTCAGTATCTGTACCATCCATGCGCTTTGAGGGTTTATTTGTGTAATATCATGTGCTCCACAATTAATTTCAGGGTTCTATATATTATTTCATTCAGGGTTCTATGTATTTTCATGCGATTGATGCTTTGTATATATGACCACGCTGTCTCTTTCATGTTTTATTTTCCTGCCTATAAATGCCTACATCTTCAGGGGAATATCTTTCCCAACATCACTAACAATTTGTCTGACACTAATTTGCCGTTTTTACGGAGAAATGCTGCAATTTCACCAGCACCACATGATCTGTTACGAATCTTATCCAGCGGCATCCACACCATTTAAGTTTGCTTTCACGCATCTGCGTATTTGTTGTGACCATTAATGTTTTGTCCCATACTGTCTGATCTTTATTTGTGTCATTTGTGTAATTTGTACGGTGATATTATTTCCGTCCTAGCCAGCTATGTGTAAAGGCCGTCATCACACTTACCACGTGCTGTGAGACGCGCCTCGACGAGTCTGCGTTAGCTATGCCAAATAATCACACATGTGTACTGCGCATTGTGTAATTCTTCGTGGCCTGTCTTCAGGAAAAATCTACAGTCCATAGGCTGTAGTTCCCCTTTCCTTGTGGAGACTGTGTTCTCTAACACCACGGAGAAGTCATCCATCTAGGAGTGCGCTATATTAATTGTGGGCTGGGGGAGCATCCGACGGAGTTTGCTAGACACGTCTGAGTTCTCAATCATAAAATTCATTCTGGCACAATTATGTATGAGTGGCAAAATAAAAGCAAGTCTAACAGTGTATAAAGTATTTCTTTGTAGTGACAGCCAACCTCTCGCCTTTTTCAGTGTTAAAATTTTTAGTAATGCAAAGTGTTTTGTACGTATGTTTGGGTGAGACGGACACACAGAACCCACAGTATCCCTGAGAACCCTGAGTCTCACAGTGTGGTGACTGGGAAACACCGCTGGCGCCCACCTACCGTAAGTTTATTGTGTCACCATTTGTCTCATGTCTCACCCGATGGCGTCATTATAAAAATTTCTTTGAATAACAAGTTAATTTGCTCTACTTTTCAATGCTCCATATAGCCTACAATGTTAATTTTAATTAAATGTCTTGATAGCAAATAGTCATTACAAAGTAAAATCCATTTATGAAAATATCTTTATATATTAAATTCTTCACATTTATAAAGTAAATTCGTCACATTTATAAATGTCAAGTTGGCACACATTTATTACAAAACAAATTTTAATTTATGGAAATGCTTTTAGAAAATAAATTCCTCAACGTTATCACAATAGCCTCTACTAGCCCCAACAAAATTACTTTAAACAGAATATTGGATTGTATTACTTTGTGTTTCTCAATTTCTTCTCATATTTATTTCAATCAATATGGGCTAACCTCAATTTTAAGCATGTAAAGAAAATACATTCCAAAATTTACTTTGTATGAATGAACACTAATTGACTCATATTAAGCTATTATACAAAGACAATACATTACAAAATGATCTTGTGAGCATGAACAGTAATTAAATTATTAAATCATATTAAACTACCTGGAGTCAAAAACTATATTATGTTTCTTCCTCTTTCTTTTCCTCATCATCCTCTCTTTACCCAGTTTACACTTTTTCTTAACAAACTTCCTCACCAAGTATTTTACAATGTTCTTACACCTAGCCCTTACAAGGTTACATTTCTTTATTCTTTTACCATCCATTCTTACCCCCCTAACCTTTCTTTTTTTTTTTCTCTTATTTTTCCTTACAGTCCCTTTCCTGGACAATTAATGAACGTTAAACAAGTTTGTTACTTTTTCAACACATTTCCCATTTGGTTAAACCTTGTCACTGTGAGGTTTACCAATTTCCCAACTTCATTTTCTTTTGCACAACCCCCCATTTTCAAAATAATAATCGACATGTGTTGTGTTTTCAACAGTGTTACAAAAATCATAAGGCAGCGAAAGGGAAGGAACTATTGGCGCCTCCACCAATGTAACAGATAGCTTTCTGATGTCACTCCGTATACCCAAATTCACCTTATTAGGCTAGGGGAGGTGAACGTAATACAAGACAGGCTTCTACTTGAATGACCTTTATATAAGGTTAAATCAAACACACCTGAATACTTTCCTCTTACAATAACTGATTGGCAAGCAAGGGAGCCATGTCTCATAATTACAATTCTGTAATAAGTTAGCACTTTCCTCTACTTCGCAAATAAAGTCTATTTCATGGAACCTTTTCACCTTATTCGTCTGGAATGCAGAAGGCTGCGTCCAATCCAGTCTCGGTAGTGGCGATCACGGCACACCCCTCTCTCGTGTGTGACCCTTCTTGCGGCAGACCCCTCCAGTAGCCCATGATGACGGCGCTGACGAGCCACAGGCGACTGGCCCAGCAATGAGCTTCGCGCTCTCCTAAATCAGAGCATTCCGCTGTGTTGGTTGGCTACTCTGTCGCAATATCAACCTCTGCTGACTATGTTGCTGGAGTGCATCGATCGCTCCACAACATTACCTCCCCACTTTGAAAAAGAGCTGATCCTCCAGCTTGGAAACCGACATATGGGGAAGTGGCACTGATGTAGGGCTACTCGACCTCCATCTGCTTCGCGACAGCGGGAAAAAGGTTAGTTTGAAGTTGTCTTCAAGACGGTGGGGAGGCCAGGATAGGAGTAATGCCGATGCAAGGGAAGAAAGGTATGGAGCTGTCTAGCCTACTCTCTTGAAAGTAATACTGGCGACTTGCCGGTTATAATTGTACGGCGGCCCAAGCTGGCAATAAACAACTCGTCTGCACCCAGGACTAAGAACGTGGTAAAGTATGAGGGGTCCGCTAACTTCCACAAGGGTGACACGACAACGCAAACGAGATGCGGATGCATGCACGCGCAGCTTGCTTGACGCCCCAACAACTAACTCACTGCTTTGCAATTATGAAAATAACATTGAGTTATTGTTGCAATAGAAAAGTGAAACTTTAAAAATATATGAAAATTGACAATAAAATATTATGAAGTTGAAAAAAAAAGTGCAAATTTCCCCCATAACAATAGTTAATATGGTTAAACAATACATAAATAAAACCACGTGAATATATAAATAATCAGAAGCTGAAAGAGATGCAAGTAAAATAGGTATGAGGAACCATAACAATACATATTTAAAGTGTAGAATGGGTGAAATATTTGGAGCTGAAAGAAACAATATTAGACAGTTACACATACATGCACTGATATTTGTGAGAAGTATATACTATTAATCATAAGGTAATGCTACAATCAATATATTACACAACTGCTGAGTTATACGTTTAATGTTAGACTGCCTTAATTTATAAATACCAAATTCCTAGAGGTCATTTAGAAGGAATGGGTAGGAGTGGTGTAATGAAACGTAGTAATTGCTAAAGTAAAATTGAAAGATTAGTAGAAAATGCTTTGCAAAAAGTCAAGTCAATAAACCCCACTACGTTTCATTACTATGGATGGGAGGCAATGGATTGAAATACTTCACTTATAACTAGCTCATTCTTACCCTAGAGTATATATATATTTCATATTGGTGTGGACAAAATAGACTCTAAATGAGGCAACTCTATAATGAAATGTGCAAATTCAATAACAAAATTTATCGAACGACATTGTGACTAAGTACAAGAAAATGAGTATCCTCACTTGAAAATGGATATTGATCAGCAAATATAGTATGTTTACTTTGTGACAATACACGTTATTTCGAATGTAAAATACAAGCTTGAAAACTATTCAATTAAATATAAAAGTCGAAGACAATTATATATTGTAAAATTATTCACATTGGCACAATGCATATAAGGGTATGAGTATAATTTGCACCTCCGTGGACATAAAAAATTTATAAAAGTGGAACATTGAATATTGACAAATAGGCAATGAATTATATGGTGCATTGAAGAGTAAAACTCAATAGATAAAGTTCACTTAGTTGAAATGACCATTGGATTTATATTTTATTGCTTTGCATTAGGGAAATTTATGTCTGAAATAATTTAATACTCTACTAGAACTGATGGTACACAAATAAGGTGTTTGAAGGTGCCTTGTGTATATTTGTATTCACACATGTATATTGAATTTTGTATTCGTGTATAAATGTAGAAATTGTGTTCGTGTAAATGCTGGTCAGTATGTCAGTATTGGGTTCGTTCACAGTGTGGGAGTATGTGCATTTAAGAATGTTTGGTCCGGCCAGACAGTGTGAACGTGTGATGGGGAAAGTAATTGGTTCTGTTTTACCTGGTAAGGGAATGTAAGTGATGGACCGTGCACCACACTGCTGCCAACTGTGCGCTGCTTACCGTGCTTGTCTCGCAGTGTGCAACTGCGGACAAGAAGATATCTGTCAGATGAACGGCAAACCATCTACGAAGGTACATCGTTGCTGCTCAGGTGCCGTGTTGGACCCTGTAACACTTTCAAATGGGATAAACACGCTGACAAAACAATTCAACATAAAACATGATCCCTTGTGAATATTTAATTGTAAAATTGGAAGGATTGAGGTGGGTGGGAGGGGGGAGTTCTGAAATGCAATATAGGTATGAAGATACGCTATCCGTATAACTGCTGTGTAGATCACATGTGCGTTAATGTTCGATTAGACCACAGAATGGTAGTATAATATACAGTTATAGTAACTTACTGAAGAAAATTTTAGAGCTGCCTCTCCACACTCGGTTGTCTTACATTATACATAAATTGCTAAGTAATTATGTAACCTCCTGTATATGGGAACTTACTAAAATAAAACATCTTAGTGGCTACTACATATTCTTACTAAAAAAAATCTGTTTCGGACTGTCAATGGTTACAGGTTACTGCTTCGTACTGCACGAGTTCATGCACTTAGCATGAAAGTGCAGGAGATGCGAATGAGAAACTAGGTCACATGTGCTCCTTCGCATTTCCATGATATTGGCATAACATGCGCCTGAAGGCACCGTCACCATGGGGGGAATGATGTGAAGTGTGGATGGAAATTTTCTTTCTCTCTTTCTTTGTCTCTGTGGCCAACCGCCGCCAATTGTAATGTCATGCGAAAATTGCACGTCTGCGCGGACAGGATAATGTGTTGAGGGGAAGGGGGGGGGGGAGTTTGTCTCCTCCAGACAAAAGGCTGAGCATCGCGAGCACATTGCGCGCTCGTGGAGGAGATGATGAAGGGGAGGTATGTGGAGGGAAGTTGCTCCGGTTGTTTGCACGGCAACGGAAATTAGAGGTGCCCCTTTGTGAGCGGTAATAACCATGGTACTGTGCATTATGGTTAAGCCGGTCAGCATAAATGATGATTGGGTGGCGGTGTTGGTAGCCCCGTGAGGGATGATAAGAATTATAGGACGCGCTGTGTTGGGATGGCCCGTTGCATCGTGTATGGGTGTGGTCAGAGTTGTACTGGCGCTGTGATGAAGATTGCATTGTCTGATCTGTAGTGTTAGTCTGCTGGCCTATTGAAAGCTGCACAATCTCTTGTTTTAATTTTAAAATCTCGGACTTGAGACATTCCGACTCAGGGTTTGAGCGTGGCTGTGTTAATGTTTGCTGATAACGATGGAGGCCAATGTCTATTCGTTTAATGTTTTCTAACATTTGAGGCAATGTTTCTGTAGGAAGGCCTATTAATTTATCTGCAACAGATGGCAAAAGGGATTTCGAGACGACATTGATAAATTCCTGGTCTGACGTGGTGGGATTGTACTTATTCCTATAATATTTTAGATTGTCAATATGTCTGAGCACGTCTTCACCAATAACCTGACCTTTAGTGTATACAAGGTGTTTGAAGCGGTCGGCGTAGGCCGTACTGGTGAAGGTGTCCATTAAGGCCGCTTTCAATTTTGGCCACGTGATTGGTTGTTGGCTTTTGGGGTAATGTTTTCAAGTGAGTATTTAGCATTCCCAAGCAAATAAAATTTTATTCTTTTACATCTGTCCACCTCTGTCCATCGGTTTATGTCTGCTACTTCTTCAAAGGTTTTAAGGAATTCAAGTGCATGTTCACCCTTTGTTCCGGAAAACAACGGAATTTTTTCTGGCTGTGCTACTACAATTTGGAGTGGTGGTTGTTCGGCCATGTTGTGTGTCATGCAATTTACAGTAGTTTTGATGTAGTTGTGGGTGGTGGGTGTGGGTGGTAATTAGCATGATTGATTTGAGTCTAACGCAACTTCGTCATAGAATGGGAAGCCTAGAAGTCTGAACTCAGGGAGGGTGACGGTGAGCTAGATTGTGCGGTTTATTTTATGAGGGTGGTGGTTGTATCAGTGTGAAATAAGGTATCTAACTATTGGTTTTGTAAGGCACTATGAGTAGCGTGTTCTTTGTCTAATAGTAATGCCCACTGCCCGTCTCGCGTGTCTTAACTGGTTCTTTATTTGAGATATATTGAGGAAGAAACTCTTTATGACTTTACATACTGAAGACTGTTTGCTTTTACTCCTAGTTTCCATGTACTGTGAATGACGGTGAGTGTAAGTGTATGTTGGGTGTAATTTTCTTATGTAAGAAAGACGCACTGTGTAATAGACATGCACTTACTGCGAGAAGGGGAAGAAGGGTAGAAAGTACTCCAAAACACACACAATTAATACAAGGAGAGTGTTTCTCAAAGTACTCCAAAACACACACAACTAATGCAAGGGGAGTATTTCTCGCTAAGATCGGAACAGAGTGTTCCACATGCATTAAAAGCAATTTACATGCATTATACTAGTCTACATAAAATTCAAGCAGTTCTAATGGTTGGGGCTGGGAGCGCGACGTGATATCAACTGCTGGTCTGGCAAAGCTACTTACATGTAATGCTGAAGTGCACGTGGTGGACTTACCTGCCACATACTGTCGCTTACTGAGCGTGCCATGGGCTCGTGGTGACTAACAGCTGTTATGCTCACTGGCATGAATAGACACAATTGACAAGTAATTAGTATAGCAAAATTAATATTGTAACCTGTTGTGATTAAAATCCTAGTTTCACATAAGCAATGCAGAATATTGTGGAGATTGAAATATACTTTAAAGAACAGCAATTAATTACGCCTACACGCATAACACTCCACAACAACTTGTTCGACACATCTTGTATATTTTCATAGGTAGTATGTTATTTGTATAACTGCTCTAAGTTCTTCTAAGTTGGCAGGTGGTGCCAAATGTTTGATTGCCTCAATTTTCTCTATATGTGTAAGACTACCTTCTGGTGTAATTAGGTGCACTTAAATTCTTAACATTTGCTGTGCAAAATTAGATTTTAAATTTACTTTTACAAAAAATTTCTCCAATATTTGGAATATTGTATTATGTGCTTTTTAAATGTTCCTCAAATGTTTTTTCCAAGACTATATATATATATATATATATATATATATATATATATATATATATATATATATATATATATATATATATATATATATACACACACATGCACACACACACCCACGCATGCATGCACGTGCACACACACACATGCACATGCACACACACATGCACACGCACATGCACACACACATGCACACGCACATGCACACACACACACACACACACACACACTGGATATTCAGAAATTGTTGGACATAATTTTAAGAGGACACTGACACATTTTTATATAAAGAACATGTGTCCAGAAATGCCACTTTACCAAGCTACTGGCATCAAACAATGCATGCTCCATTTTAATTTCTTTAATTTCGCATGATGCCTGGGCTATTCACACACAGGTTCAGCAGAGTACACAGATGAAGTGCAGGGTAGGTTGGAGCTGAGCCAGCTTTCTCCCAGTAGCAACTGTTTGATTGTGATTCATGGGAACACCTTGCTTAGTTGTCGAGGCACACTGAGGAGGACTTAACTGCAAAAAATTCTTGCTGCCTGCCTTGACGTTCAACAAGCAATGTATTTTTGCAATACATAACAAAAGTGGTTGGCCATGTTAAATCCTGCTTGCAAATCAAACTATGTAATTTTGAACAGCTCGTGTAAAGGTGAGCTGTACTTCACATATCTTTGTTTGTTTATGCACTGCAATCAGCTGTTTGCCATCATGCCCAGTGTAGCGGGCTCCAGGGGGCCGCACATGATGGGTTCTACAGAGTATAGATTCCTGAGCGAGCTTCCTGTTTAATCAACAAACCTTGCTGATCCACTGAAACCAGTCTATTTAAGAGCAGAGCTTGCACCCTCACTCCCCCCAGGCATCCGGAAGAGATTGAACAGTGTCGACATCAGTGCCAGAGCGGCACGTAGGAGAAGGCCACAATATCCAGAGGAGCTCTGGCTATCTACGTTCCAAGCGCGGTTACTATTGGTGTGTATAAATCCGGCCAGGCAGTAAGGCGGCATTCCCAATCTCGAGGTCGAGGTCCCTTCATAAAAATTTTAATATACGTGACAAAGGCTAGGATAATTGTGTAACAGTATTCTCTTATATTCTTATAGTTAATGTCTTGTTCCCGAGTAAAGTAAAGTAAGGTAACGATAGTCAGAATCTTATTGTCATAGTGTAATTAATGTATTGAGCTGTTATAGCTAAAGTATTATAATAAATGTGTTTAGTTGAACTTCCCTCCTCTTATTGAATAGTCATTAGTGATAGCTACCCCTCACGTAGGCCCATACCTAACTGGTGTTATAGTGAGAACGAGGCAGGAGGAGTAGTGATCAGTAGGAATATTAGCAGGAATCATAGGTGTTAGGTAGGGATTAGGGACTATTGTCTGCTGTCCGCCTGCAAGCCTGCTACACTCTTGCTGCATGTGATTGACCCAGGAAGTGTGCTGATTTCAAACAGTGCATGCATCGTTTGATGCCTGCAGCTCGGAAAGAGATCATTTTTGTGTCTTGTGAATTTTCTCATGTAGACTATTGGTCTATATTCCATTTGTGTGATTACTACTGGTGGGTATTTGTAATTTTTCTGCACATTGAACCTACTTAACTTTGTTTTGCTATCCTCATGACCTATACTTATGACTATATGAGTTGTACTTTTTGTTGTCACTGTAAGACTTCTTGCAATTATAATTATCCTGATAATAGTTTGTTTTCCTATGTCTGGCATTTTCTGAATTATTCTGTTCTAACCAGAGCTTGGAAAGAATGTGTTTACTTTATTTAATTCTTTTTTATTTGGAACAATTGTGGAATGTGTTCATTTTTTACAAAATGAACAATGTTCCAAACTTAGATTATTTTTTTTATATACTGGAATAATATTTTGTGTTCCTATTTAAGTTAATAAAGAAAGTCTTACAAAATAAAAAAAATTAAATACAATTGGTATATTTTCATAACTCATTAAGAATACAGCCATGTTCTTAATGTGAGAGAAGAATTTGATCCTGTTTATTTGGCACCTGTGACTTGTTAACAGTTTGTGAGTTGTATACGTTTGCAAACTTCCTGCTTTCTATTCTGTGAAAGTGAAACACAAGTATGTAATTGTGTATGTATGATGGAAGTAAGCAAACATAAACTTAATGTTTGCTTGGATTGGTTTCAAAAAACAATTTGATGAGTTTCTGAAAACAGAAACATTATATAAATGTGCCATGCACCTTAATTTCTGCAGTTAGGGAATGTGGGGCAGCACATACAAGATAATAATGTAAGTAACTGTAAATTCATTCTTTCTCATCAGTATGTGAACTGACAAATTCCAAAAATAATAACCCCACGGATAAACCAGAATTTTATTGATTCCAATAAATAAAGTGACTGCAAAGATAATCATTATCAATTTCAGAGTTTGACTTAGACATCATTTTAAGACATATGAACCAAATTTTACATAACTTCGGCTAAGTCGTATAATCAGAATTGCAAATAATTAATAACAATTCAGAGCATAGTTGATTTCATGCAAGTAATGATATTAATTGCCCTTAGAACTTAGTTCCCAGTTCAACAAACTTACAAGCATTAGTCGGAACAAATTGTATGCCCTGACTAATTACAGCTCAGTTTTCTGTTCATTGTTGAAAAATAAATTTTTAAAATTAAAATTTAGTCTTTTTTTTTAATAATACACCATGTTATATTTAATTTGGGTACCATGATGATTAATACTAATGTTAATGTATTTTACTGATTTCTTAATTTTGTTTCTGTTGTGTTTGAGTGTATGATGTTAAAATTATTATTGTAATGGTTACCTAGTTACTTCTTCCACATTTATTATACCACTAACTGCTACAGATTTACTTAATGATCTGTTCACTTTAGATTTCATTGTCCTATATGAGGTTTGAAATACTATAAACAACTTTTTACCTTTGTAGCTATAATCAAAAATAGTTTTTATGAAAAATTACAAGAACACTCTAAAGGTACAAACCACTGGGGCTGGTATTGTAAGGGCCCGTGCCCTGAAATACCGCCATGCATCACTTGTAAATAATACACGGAACTCTGTTCACACATATATTTAGTGAATTAAATTAACACTCCTCTGATGGGAGACACTTTACAAACATTTACCAGCGTAAGCCAGCTGGCACGGCAACACTGTAGAAAAAGGTGTGAAGGCTGAAAAATGTATAACATGAAAATATTAAGCTCTCCTGGGCAATGCAAACCACAGGAAAGGAGGGCAGGAGTTTCCAGTGGCCAGAAAAGATGAAAAGGTTCCCATAAATTAAATAGATTATTGCTCGTTAAATGGTTTGCGCAAAAATGGTGCGGCCACCGAAGCGCTGGCGTAATGCAGCCGGTACCCCCGCATGTCTTGAGAATTATTGACTGTTTTGCAGTGGTGCCAGAACTTCCCCTGGCGGGTTAAGTGCTCCATGCCGGAATTATTTTCTGACATACTTGCAAAAACAACATTGTACACTCTTAAAACCCCTTACCTTACAATTGGAACATCTCCATAAATGATTCTATAATTAACACAACATAAAATAAACACTTGCTAAATGAATCGGATGATAGGAGGGTCAAAATATGTGATGTGAAAACAACAGACACTGACAACACTTTTAGTAACATAACATTTAATAGGACTTTTTCCTTGGACTTTTTTGTGTCCCCTGTATTAGGGTTCTGATGGCAGTCACCATAAAGCCCTTTGTAATATGCCCTACTTCCACTCGTTTTACTAGTGATGCACTGGAGTGTCCTGATCTGCAGTACACTGGCGCACGAGTGTCATGCATCTCGTGCGCTGCATGAACGCACTGATGCACTTCATAGCACATGCTACGTAGAGGGCAAAAATGTGCTACGCTGGGCTGGTGCACGGCCAGTCAAACAGGCTGGAGGCAAGGAATGCAAGCACACATCAAACACCTCCCCCTCCCCTTCTGGAGACAGTTTGCTGGCCGGGTGCCTCTACCTGCAGCAGGTGGGTTCCCTCACCTTCTGCCATGGCCGCAGGATGTATGGGCCTCTTGAGTGGGCCGTACATCACGGGAGCGGTTGCCAATGCTGATGTTATGGACAGCCTGCCATGGTGCGGGGTACTTTGGTACTCCCACACGTGAGGCATGCCTGTGGCAGCTGTGCCTATCAGCGTGACCGGCGGAGGTGTAACAAGCCGGCCAACTCGCTGCCTTTGCTCCTGCCATCACTACTTGCTCCCACATCACTGCTTGTGTTACATCGACCTTGCTGTCACCGGGAGCTACCCAGGCTGGCAGCAACCGAAGGGGGAGGATCATGCGCTGGTGTCCCCTCGGCTGGTGATGGCACTCTTGCTGTCCTCCTGCTTTGGACGGCCACCCCCTCACCAGCGATGGACATTGTCGAAGATTGCCCTGATGCCATCAACATTGCAACAGGGGACCCCGGGATGTCACCTGTTGTGGGCAACATCGGGGAGGTAGACGTCTCTGGTGGTGGTGACACCACTATGACGGGCATCTTGATGTCAGCAGGTGGATCCGCCACTTGAAGTACTGGCACCTGTGTGACCACTGGTGGTTGAGCGGTGGTGCTTGGGGATGCCCCACCATCAATATCGCCTGGATCGTCCGTCAGACGTTCCCTGTGAGGCGCTGGTGCACCGAGCTTCCTGCACCAGCTGGTGGCATATTCACTTGAGGTACTGACGCACCTTCCTCTTCGATATCCCTCTGGGGTTTCTTAACAGCAGCATCGCCATCATGGGTCGCCAGGGGTAGTATCTCCTCTTCTTGCAGTTACTGGTCTGATGCAGATTCTTCTGCTGGAGGTGCTGATGCATCTTCTTCTCCTCTTACCACTTAAGGGTTCTCAGCACTGCTATCACTGTTGTGGGGCTGCAGGGTGTCAGACCAAGTAGGTGGTGGGTCCATGGCTCAGGATGACCCAGTGTGGCCCGCTCCACTTTGCCGCAAATCCTGCGCAAAAATCCTCGTGGGCAGTGGATTGTGGGTGAGCTCACACATGGATTATCTGTCTTGCTTGAAACGCTGGTGGTGGCCGCATTGTGGTGTGCAGCCATTTCACAGCATATTGCACCTGATGTTGTGATGTTGTTGTGTTTTGCACAGTGATCGAATGCGTCACCTCTGTTGAGTGTCGTTGAGTGTCCCTACTGGTGGGCTCACTGCTCTCCCCTACCTGCGAGCAGTTGGCCTCACCTGGCAGGCAAAGGTTTATGCCCCAGTAATACGTCTGCTGGTGTTTTGCCTGTGGTAGCGTTGACCCGCCGGCAAAGAGTGTACAATGCGGCTGGCAGTTGGTTGGCCCATGTGATGTGTTGATCGCCCACTTGAAGTCGTAGCTGCACTTTAAGCTCTTGGTTACGATGCTCTGTGGGGTTCGCCCTTGTGTGGTTGATCGCTGTCTTAATGTGTCTCACCCGCCACCTGGTGCACATTTCCTGCAATTTTTTCGCTGTGAACTACTATACATTGACTTTTAGGAGGTTTTGGGAATACCCCCACCTAGGGAAAAAATCATCACTCAGTACTCAGGCAATATTCACCATGCGAGCACTACTCGCTGGGTACACCTCCACCCATTTTGAAAAGTTGTCAGTTACCACAATAATAAAAGGCTTCCCCCTGCAATCCTGGGGTAAGGTCCCATGAGGTCTGAACAAGCTGTTTCAAATGTTTTGCATGGTACATATGTCTGTAGCTGTTGTTTCCCGTCTGGGCATCTTGCTTTAAACAGGTTACTTTTTATGCATTGTTGTACATATTGGCATGCGTTTCTTGCTAGGCCATGCCAGGAAAAATGTTCCCTTATATTTGTACACTGTTTGTTCGTTTCCTGGATGTACCGCTATGTTGCCACTGTATGCATAAGCATATACGCTCTCTCTTGCACCCATGGTGACAAACAACCACCATTTTTTGTAATCATTTTTTGTTGAACAAGCACTACACGCCAACACTTCACCTGTTGCTGTGTGCATGTGTTTTTCCTGGCTTGCATGAGTGTGCTTCCTAGCTGTGCCTGCTCCACTTTGTGGTACAGTTCATTGATTAAGACATAATTTTTTATCGCTTACTTCCTGGAATGGCTGTTTCGCGAATGGTACAGTATTTATTCCCTCTCTGCATTATCCCTCCCGATGACATCAATGCTGGGGGAACGCGAGAGCGCATCTGCCAGCTGATTTTCCTTTCCTGGTACATCCTCTAAAATGATGTCATAGGCTTGTAGAAGTAATGTCTACCTGGCTAATTTACTGCGCACTTCACACATGCTATGTAACCACACTAAGCATTGATTATCAGTACGTAATGTGAACAGTTGGTACTCTAGGTAAGCTCTGTATTTCTTAATGGCCCAGACAACGGCTAGACATTTCCGCTTGTTCACATCAAATCGCCGCACTGTAGTGCCAAGTTTCGCGCTGGCAAAATTGATCACGTGGCGGTTCCCATCGTCATCACACTTATATAGTACAGACTATAGGCCTTCCTGACTTGCGTCTGTTTTCAGGTTTAAATGCTGGCTGGGATCATCACCTGGAATTTGCGGGAGCACACTTAAGGCTAAACTGCATTGCGCAAAATTGAAATTGCCTCCCGTCTGTGGCCATGAAAGCTGTTTTCTCTTGGTCCTGTAATTTAACGTGGAATTGCTAGTACCCAATTTTTAGGTCCAGTGTGGTTAAAATTTTGGCTTGGCTAAGCGAACTAAGCGCGTCTTTTACACTTATATACGGCGGGAGTGCAGTACGCATCACCTGATTGAGCCGGCTGAAATCTATACAAAACCTACAGGTGCCATCTTTTTTCAGTGCAAGCATAATTGCTGAGTTGTACTTCCTGTCTGTACATTCATTGTCATCGTCACCCAACATTTCTTGGTTCTGTTGCTGAATTGTTCGTGCTTGATGCGATGGATAGCTCCATGGAGGTGTGCAGATAAGCCCTTCTTCCACTAATAGGATCTCGTGTTCCGCAACTGTCGTACGACGCAAGGTGTCAAGCTTGGCAAAAACTTCTCTACGCTCATCCAACAACTGCTGGAAAGCTGCCTGGTGTTCGGGTGGTACATCATTATCAGTTTCCCTTAGGGAGACTGGGGTAAGCTATCAGCTGAGTGCAGGTCTAAGTTGTGTACCATGCGCCACTCTTTTGCACCAAAGTGGATTCAGCATGCCGCTGGCTCTACAATAGTATTTTGTTCTGTCAACCACGGCACTTCAAGAATTGCGTCCTCTCTAATTTCCTGTGAAATTATTGCTCTTGTGGTCTCATTATCCCACACTCGTACAGTAACTGTTGCTTGCCCTAGTGTATTACTACTATGCTGGTTAATGCCTAGCCTAATCACTTGGTTAGTAGGTGTGACATTATTATCATTTACAAAATGCAGCTGGATAAAATTGTATAAGGCTGCAGTATCGATTAACGCATGTCAATGTTGACCCTTGACATTAACAAGTATGTATGTGGATAAATTGTGCCTTACTACTAACCTGGTTTATGAGGGCTTGCTGTGGTGTCAGTTTCTGTTGTTTTTGTTGTTGCGGGACCGGGGTATCAGGAGTGTCGAGCCCTCTTACCACTGCTTCCCGTTTCCCTGCTGCTTGCTTGTTTTTTTTTTTGTGAACGTTTCAGATGCGGATTGTTGGAACATTGGTTGTGCCATTGATAAACTTCCCCTTCACAATACAGTTATGGTCATGGCAGTGGTTGACTTTTATCCCACTTAGAACATTTACTTCCCGCACTGTTCATGTCATGTTTTTCTTTTTTCTGATTTTTATCCTGGTTTGTTTGGTTAGCTGTTTCCGAACTGGTTTGTTGATTTTTGTTCTGATGTTGTCCAAAGAATTTGAATTTTGTTCACTTTGGTTTGCACTTTGTCTTTTCCCGCTTCCACTCGCTTGCTTGTAACGCCATCATTCTCCAGTCCGCGTTGGCGAGGTTTTTGCACAGAATGGCTTATTGAGCACCACACTACCGACATTTACCATGCACGTGCAAACATGACTGAATGCCATAATCAAGAAATAAGGCACAGGTATGCCTATGAGTCGAATATCACACAAAATGGGTGCAGCACGTACAAGACATAGCTTTTTGTTTACGTAACGCCCCAATGAAGCCACCGGTAAATCACCTGCTGAGTTGTTGTATGGCGTAGGCCTGGCATGCCTAGGGGAATTTGACTGCTGTGTACCGGACTCTAACCCAGATGCTGCAGACTCTAGATAAGGGAAGAAGAAAGGAGGTAACATCATTACGAGTGCACGAAAACCAAAAACTTGTTCAAAAGTGGCTACTGGTAACCAAATGACCACCTAAACCTTTGTTAACAGGTGATTTCGTTTACATGCGTGCACACCACCTCTCTACAGCTAAACAGAATTTTTGTGCGGCACGTGCCTCCAAATGGACCGGGCCACATAGGATCCTGGAGAAAATCAGTCTCATGTAGTACTTAGTACAGATCGGACCGAGGAAGAGGTGTAAGGTCCACAGGGATCATATTCATGCCGCTTCTAACCCCAACGACGTTGACAAACCGCTTCCACCTGATAACCAAGAGGACGTAAGTGCAAAACAGAATGACCCTGCCACATCAAACGAGGTCACGCTCATAAATACCAATGTGACCTGGATGTCCGACTGTAGGAACAGCGAACTGTCAACCACTCAGTGCGGTTAGAGTGACGGGAAAAATTTCGACTGAAACCTAGGTAGTGCTGCTGAGGCAGAAGTGACAGACGTTTTGCCATCTTACCTAAACCAGAGCAACGTCTGAGGTAGAAGTCCTACGTCATTGCGAGGGCAGTCACCCCTTAATTTTTGTGGCTTCCCAGCTGCCCTGCTGCCTACTGCTGTGCCCACCACAGCAACAACACAGTGGTCGGTGGCAGAGGACATCAGTGACATGTGGAAAGAAATGTCACCCCTTGACTTCTGCGGCTTTCGCCTGCTGAGCAGATACCTGCCGGTATCAACTCCACTGCAGTTCAGTGGTCAATGGCAGAGCTCATCAACAACATTTGGGGGTAGGTGCCACCAGCAACAATGAGCAGGAAAAGATGCAGAAGGGAGACGGGAGCAGCTCTTCCGCCGCCTCCACATGTTTGTCAGTGTACCACCGCCCTGCCTGCTCACAGCAATGCTGTGGGTGACCGCCCTGCTTCAGGCACCTAGTACACCCCAGCCAGGGCTCAGGCATGCCAACTCACGCTGCCTGCATGCACTCTCCTGCAGGCCTTATGACAGGAACCCCTGCAGCACTTCCGGACATCCCACATCCTTGATGCCGTCGGCGACCGCCTGAGATGTCTTACGAGGTAAGGAACTGGCCATTCCATACTTACAGGCTGAGGCAGTGACTCTTGCACCGACCCACCTCCTGCTGCGCTTCAGCATAGCCAGTGCTACGAGAGATTGCTGTATCGCACCAGTGGTCTCCCTGGTGGGGGAGGTGCAGCTCACAACCACTCGTGCTGCCTGCCCCATTGCAGTCAGCACCCCATTTCGTTTTCAGACAATCCCTACATTCTCTGGGCAGAGGGCCGAGGACTCAAGCAGTTTTATCTGAGTGTACTAGCCATCTGCAACTATATATCGGTGTGGAAGAGGGGCAGAACACCATTGGTGCACAGCTGATGGGCGATGTGCAGAACTGATGGTGCTCCGCCACAGAATACTGCATGGCCTGGACTCAGTTCACAATGAAATTCACTGCCAGATATGTAAGCACCTACACGACGCTCAAACATCTACTCTCGCTGTTCACAGAGGAGCAGAAGCCACAAGAAAACCTACAGACTTTCGTCAGCTGAAAAATCAGTTTGGCCAACTGCCACTACCAATATCTGTATCCCAAAGATGTGCTGGAATCAATAGTGGAAACAGTGTTGCCAGAACACAGACCTGCTCTGCGCTCCATGGGTTAAAGTGGCTGTCAATGTTTTATAAGGGCCATCTTGAGTATTGTGTGTGACTCAGAACCCAGGCATAACTACTTTTGGGACTCTCATACCACAAAAAGTAATGCAAAGGATAGTGACAGTGCCATGAAATGCATAAAGGTACTGCGCCAAGGGTTGAATGGCCCAGGCATCCAGCCGCTTGTGTTTTGTTTCATGTTTAAAATAATCTGAATTATTTTATATCCTCTTAAAGTAGCAAGTGTTACACGTTTATCATAAGTTTTGTGCAAAGTATGTCGGTGACATGCTGTCTGGCCAGCTGGCCAGCATGCCGCGCGGAAGAATTTAGTCATTGTCCAGCGTATCTAGGGGTCGGTCACATGTATTCACATTCCACATCGCCGTGCTCCGGTAAGCATGCAAATTGTGTTCACCCAGTCATTTTCATCTGCAATAGCGTTAAGTTTCTGGAATCTTTTTTGTAAAGCTGCCCGGAGACACACTATCCCTCAACCTTTCCCAGTGCTTTGCATTGCCTGGGGAAGCATAACTTTCACTTAACAAGTTTCACTGCCTTTGCACCATTTTTCAGTGCTACCCATGATGGTAGGTTAAGCCCGACAACAGTGTCAATGTCTTCCTATAGGAGCAGTGTTGTGGTTACGATAAATAAAATACAGTAGAATAAAACTTCACATATTTTATTTTCGTCTGGGCTTCGGGCATTTAATGGCATGGACCCTCGCTATTTCCCGCCAAAACCTCAAATCTTTTATCTAAGTGTTTCTTATGCTGATTTCAGAGTTCTCAGTGTGTTGCATTGTTTCTTTATTATGTAGTGGCATGTGGTTAGCCCAAATAGGCCACCGTGCAGTATGCACGTAAGTTAACAATTTAGATAGAGATGTACCAGTTTCCCACCAAGATGGTTATTGCCATGATCGTTTGGCCCAATGGCCCTGGGATCACAGAGAGTCAGCTGTATTGAACTTCACTGCATCACAATGACGGTGCCTGGCACCTACCGGATAAAACCAAAATTCTCCAGAAACTTCCTTGACCTCAAACATCACCATTCTATAATCTCCTCTCAACCCACAACCCAAGCACGGAGCGCCATCAATATGTATACTGGAATGATTCCACCCCAATTAAATTACATAATTTATTTGCTTGTAAATATCAGACAGATCTTGGTATGGTACTGTTTTAAAGATAAGGCCAGCAGAAAATGTTGTCTTAGCAGTGACTTGCTGATGTTTATTAGGTCAACTAGTATCTTGCTGAGAGTTTGCTGACAGATAATGTTAACTCGGTTTTGGTCATTATTCACACCTGGCATAAAACTTAATGTGTGCTCCTCTAAGGACTAATTACAGAGCAATAGCAGTGCTCGTGGAAGGGCGTAAAAATATTTTTCTGGTGGCGGTTCATCGTTAAAAGAGGTTTCTTTTACAACACCTCCTCTATTTCTCTGGCCTCACCCATTAGAGAGCTAAGGCTGCCGTTGTGACAAAGTTTACATTTCAGGGTTACAAAAAAGAATATTTTAGGACATAGAATATAAATTTATTGATTTACAAACATTGTTAATGTTAGACAGTTTGTTCTTTTATTACACCTACAGTCAGCCTTATGAAGTAATTAATAGTTTATTGCCACAAGTAATTAATAGTGTATTATCACTTAACCTACATGACACTCCCAAAAGTACTATTATGGTTGACGTCAATGTCATAAATTTGTTAAAATAATTTTGTCAAAATCACTTAAAAATTATGTTTTACAGTGAATGTAGAAATTAAATCAATTATTACATTGTTTGTGATGCTAGCGCCTCCAGCGTCAGCTGTGATAACACTTTCTTCTCCATGAGGGGGCTTTCACCCTGTTCGAATTGGCTTCCCTCCTATTTCTCCCCCTGATCTCCCTCTCCTGATTTCCCCTCCCTAAATGTGTCACACCTTTTTCTGAATTCGGGTATTTGGTATAAGTGGCTGAACACTTATACCCTTCCTACTCTACGCCCTGATCTTCGCCTGTGAGTGTCTTGGAGAGGCTGCAATTACAATTTGAAATCTTAATTTGCCAGTAAACCGATGTGATGTTAAAATGAGGCACCTTTTGTGTTATGGCAGTACCTGAGCAGCGACAGCATGATTTTCAAATTACGGTGAGTCGTGGATAGATAGATTTTTAGATGGGTCAGTTTTAACCATTGTTAAGTCTGTGTGGTGTTTGTGTAGTCTTGGGTAGACAGTAAGGTAGTTTTCATTCTAAAGTCTGGTTTGGGTTGCCTGTCAAAATTTGGTATAGGTATAATGTGAATTCTAGTTTGCTGTGTGTTACCCGTTCATTTTAATGTGAAGTTTTGCTTGCCTGATGCCCATTAAATTAAATTGTTTGCATTATGCCTCGTGTCCATAACTTGCTGATTAGGGGCCTTAGATGTATTTTGAATTGTATTGTTATACTATTTTATCAGATGGAGCTGTAATTGGGTTTTTTCAACAGTTTTCAATATTTTATTGTAAGCTTTTAGTAAATTTTTATATGTGTTTTATTTAAAGGGAGGCTCTACCAGGCCGACTCGGCTGCCCTCCCTTTGTTTTCTCACGTCACATTAGGGTTTAAAATACATAATTTCATAGTTTTTCAAATCAGATATTTAAATTTTAGAAGTCTCTATTGGGTTTGCACAGCACCCCTCGTAGTATGATTGAATAATGCAACATTTATAATTGGTTTCTAAAGTTTTGTAACCATGTGAAAAAGACATAACATTTTAAAAGTTTTCTCAATTTTGTAACCTGTAGCAATCATTTATTATCTGAGTGGGGTAACCAAAAGGAAACCTGGTGCTTCAAGAATTTTTTAAATATAATTTCTAGTCATGATAATGTTCCTGTTTGCGAAACAATGGTTTGTATTTTGAAATTGGTAACAATATTTATCATATTTTAATAAACTTAATGTTTTAGAATTTGTAAATGGTTTGTATTTTGAAATTATAAATGTGCCTTATGCAACATACTGTTACAGTAGTACGCACACTGAAATATTTTTATGCACTTGGAATGTGTACATTTTTTGCATTTAAAATTAATAAATGAAGTTTACTCAAGTTATTATCAGAGAGATATGCTTATTGAAGCCATTTGATGCATTTTAGAATTTGGGAGTGATTTTTACGAAAGGTTGTTGTCATTGTAATATGTATTATGAAAATATATAAAGTCTTTGAAACACAGATATGTGTGTAAATTAATTGTGGTGTTGTCACACGTTCTTGTGAAATCAAATTTAAGTTGAATTGCTTTTAAATTGAAAATAATAATCTGTGCATTGTATAGCTGCCACCTATTCTTTTTCTTGAATGCATACCTTTAAAAATATGTTCAATATTGAAGTAGAAATAATAATATAAACTGAACCCAACAGTTTATTTTTTTTGTAAGATATGATACAGAAGTTACAGTAACAAGAGACTAGTAATAGTATGATTGGGGGTCCATGGGGGTCTCTGTAGTTTCAGTAGAGGCTAGACTCCTGTATTCTGCACAACTTCTACACCCATGTGTCCTTGTACAATGTATGTACATGTACCTTTGCTTTGAACTTAAATTATTTGTGTATCCTTTGATGCCGGCTAAGAGCCAGCTAGCTACAGTCAGCCCATGACAGCACTCGCCGCTAGCGGTACATGTGGGTAAGCACATGTTCATGTACCGCTAAAGGTTACGGACTTTCCCAGAAAGGGATATAAGTTGTTTCAGTGTACTATTTATTTACTTTCAGGGTAAAAATGTTTGTAAAGTGTAATATGTCTTTTTGAGGGTTTTGTGTGAAATTTATATTTGAAATTTAAAGTGCACGCTGCGATGAAGAGAGAGACAATAGTATTCAGGCGACAATAATTTCAAAAGACAATCAAAAGTCAACCAAAAATCCTTATTAAATTTCTGTATGTAAAACTGCTTTAAAATTCTTTTGGTGCCATTTCAGTTTGCCGTATTAATATTTTCACTCAGCGTGCATAGCACTTCCGCTTGTGTGAACCCCGTAGGCAACCATGGTAGGTCCGCGCAACCCCTGCCTCTGGGCAGTCGTTCTAGGAGAACTGGCGAGGTAAGACGACGTTGCGTACGCACTTCATCTTTATGCACTGGTGTGGGTTTCAATAGCACATTTTGGTATACCGGTTAACCTTTGCCTTGCTTACGTTATGCCAGGCATACCCAGCATAATGCTATCCACTTTGCCTAATAATTTGGAGCCGTTTCAGGCTTTTTGAGATGCTAATGAGATGAGAGAGAGTTGTGTCGGAGAGGCCATGCTGCCCACGCTACTTGTATATCAGATGTCATCCGCCCATGCTTAAGGCTTTTCAATGTAATTTCTGCTTAATTGCGATGTGCAATATTAAGGGTAGTATGTTAGTGTCATTATTTGAGGGTTTTTGTAATTTTTACTTGTTTTGCGGCCACATCGCCCACGGCCACGTGGTCAGAGATCACCAAGTCAGTATCTACGCAATCACCACGTTCTGTGGGCTAATTGTTGTTCATCTTGTGCGCCATAATTTATTTCAGGGTTTCATGTAATATTTTCAATAAGGGTTCTTGTATTTTACGTGTTTGATGCATTTTTGTTCCTGACCACGCGGTCATCAGATGTACTTGTATTTTCCACCATCCGGCATCCTAAGGGCTTTTGTACGCTCATTTCTAACAGAGCTAAATTTGGAATATAAATCCAAATATCGCAGATAATTCCTGCTGGGATTTTCAGAGAAATTACCTGTTTTTACACCAGCACATGTAGTCCCATACGAGACTTATCCAGCAGCATCGTCGCCACCTAAAGTTAAGTTCACACCTTTGTATGTTTATTTTCCTTGCTCATGTCGTGCCTCACCTTCACTAAGTGTTATTTGTGTATTTTGTACGATGCTATTTTTTGCACTAACCCGCTATGTGTATGACCATCGCCACACACCACGTGGTTCAGGGACGAGTCCCGGCAAGTAGGCGTTAGCTGCGGAAGTAGTTGCATGTGTTCATTTCATACTCCGTGTCCGGTCTCAGGGCAAACCTGCAGTCCATTCTAGTGGCTGTAGGCCCCTTGCTCTGTAGAGGCTGTGTTTTCAGACACCATGGAGCATCATCCAGTCGGAGTGCGCAAGCTTAGTAACATACTTGGGGGAATCACCCACTGGAACTGGCTAGACACGCTCGAGACATAAATCATAAATCATATTTTGGCACGAGGTGTACTTTGATAAATAAACATACCTTCTCAGCGTAAAAGTTGATAGTCTTTCAGAAGTGTCAGTTACCCAGCCTACCCTAAGTGTTTTGTATTGCAGTGTTATGTGTAAAAGTGGTTTCATAATTATGCACGGGTGAGACAAACAAACAGAACCCACAGCATTCCTGAGATCCCTGAGTCTCAAAGTGCAGTGTTTAGGAACCGCCACTGATGTCTATAAACCACAGGTAAAAGTGTATCGTGATCGTATCCGTGTCTCACCCAACGGCGTCACATCCATCAATGTGCCTATTAACCTGTTTTCATAGTAATTAGATGCTTTATATAAGGTGTACAAATATTTAATAATTTTATGGATGTTTGTGCAGTTATTGCCATTAGTTGGTAAGGTGGTAGATGGAAGTAGAGTTGCAGATGTAGTCCCAGGGCTTGATGCCATGATTTCGCGCACTGCCACACTGTGAGCGGAAACTCTTACCACGGTCATTACGTCGCTACCTGGCAAAACTCTTAATGCTGATACATATTCTTCTGCTATGTTGTAGGCTGCAGAGCATGCCAAACGCAAGTACATGGAGGCTGGTCACAAACTTAGGAAAATAAGTGTTACCACATGCATGTTAGATCCAGAGCCATCTGGCATTTATTAAGCATTAAATTGACACTGAAATGTGCAGGGCGCTACAAAAACACAAAAGCAATACTGAGGAACAGTACAAAAGTGCTGTGGCACAAAAAAAAAAAACACTTACATGAGGCCTTATCTTAACCTGCCTGAGGTAGCTACACTAAATCACATCACAAAAAGAAGCCTTAAGGTGATGTTATTTAAGGGCCCTCCAAGCCAACGGAAGAGCCAAGACAGCTTTGGGGGAAAATAAAAAAAGATTCTGAAAACTAACTGACAGAATTAACAAATCGGTGCAAACAAAGATGAGATCACCGCAGGCCATGCTGCATACAACTGTCCAGCTTGAGCTCTGAGCAGAGACTGCCCAATGGCTGTTGGAAGTGGGGACACTAAACTGTACCAAAAGTGGAGGCCCTGTGTCAACCACATGCATGTAGAATGAAGCTTGATCGAAATAGAAAGGAAACACAACATACTATTTTACAAAAACTTGAATAATAGTGCACAGTAAAATAAATACATAAAAACCTTACTTGCTAATTTAAAAAAAAATTGCACAGGAGTGCATGCCATGGCAAAATAAAAACACAAAAGACCTTACATGCTAAGTAAACCCTTTTATTATTGGCTTCGGTCATTGGCCAACCTCTGGTACACTTTACACACACGCAACACATGCATCATACGACCCTTCACCTTACGTGCATGTGGCTCATGACGGGCTTATATCGGCCGAGGGATGTGGTCGGATGACGGTGTATTCATTATTCACACTTTTTTTCACAGAAGGTTTTTTATGTACATAGATCTTACATGTTATTAGGTAACAATCTAACTACAAAAATGTAAAATAATATAATATGTTTTTGAACATAATAAACATGTTTATATAATACATATTAAATATAACTCTAAGACAAATGCAAATGGATTTATCAATGCCACATGGGCATAAAAAACTAATGACTCCTCACACCAGAAGCAGAGACACAACAGGTATGTTCCTCAGGCTATTGGTGTTGTAACGTATGACAACTCCTGGAGTGTTTGACTCAAAACATCTATCTGACTACTGAAACTGTTAATGTAGTAACAGTAGTGCCAAAACTTGAAGTTTCAAGCAATAATGTAACATGATAACCTAATTGTAACTATGATGTAAGCTGTTTTACATTTCTAGGAGCCAAAGCATCAGTCTTTGCTTGCTTTCTATATTTAGTTGTGTGCTATGTCCAGTGTATAAACTTTGTATACTGTAATTTGACTTGTCCAATATCTTTGTACAGCTGTGTATTGAAAAAAATATCATATGGACACAATGAAACAAACGAACAAACATTACCTTGCTGTTCACAATGTTCTAAACACGCTATCAAACTTGGGTTTCCTTAAAATTATTGTCACGTAATCTTTGATACAAGCTGTGACAATTTTTCTTGAAATATGCAGTACCTTCTTTCTACGTCTTAAAGAACCTATTCCGTAAAACTTAAGAAAAGAACTCTGTGAGTTTATCATAGCCAGCTCTTTTAGCTTGGCATCAGATTAGCAGTGACATGCCTGTGATATGTTTGTTAAAAAAAATTCCTACTTTCTTATAGTTTTAAGCAAAACTCCTGTCTCAGGTATTATGGTTTTTCACAAATAAATTTATGTATCTCAGGGCTGCTGCCTCCCAGTGACACAAATTATTGAATTTCTCATGTTAAGATTTGTGGTACCAGTTGCTGCTAGTTGTAATAACATTATTTCCATGTGAAAGTTAACTGACTCCAGTTGACAAGCGACATGATTGATAACACATTTAATCTGAACTTAAGAGATGAAATTGGAAGCTACAAAAATTTGTGCATAGGTTTTATTTATGTTATATCCCTTCCTTTTTTTTTTTTTTTTTTGCCATATTCCCTCCTTTTCTTGTGTCCAATTATTTTATGTACCTATTTCAAAACTTTGTAAAGAATTTGTTCCAATATAAAATAGATTGATTCAGTTGTTTTTGGAGGCATGTAACTAGGTACTTATTTTAGAATGTGGAAAATAAATTCTCAAAAATATCTCATTGCTCTAATGTGAAAGGGCGTAATGTATGATTGTTACTATTTCAGCACCAGATTAATAGTGAAAAATTGTAGAGATGAGAAAATTTTGTGCTGTGGTTAAAACCTTTCATTACAGAAATATTTTCATAAAATAACCATAAAATTTGATGTTAGTTTTTGATACAGAAAATGTGAGAAAGCGGCCACCTGTGTGCTTCTTATGAGACTGCATACAAAATCCTCTGCTCTTAGTTGATTTGCAGTCAGATTCTACGAGCCAGGAATAGTTAAATCATTAATATAAAATTCAAAAATTATTATAATTAGATTTCTTTATGCACATTGACGTCGGCTAACAGACAGTGGCTCTAGAGCCCATAACGGCGCTCACGTGTCACGTGTCCTGCACGTGCGCAAGGAGGCCGATAATTTTGAACTTTCCTATAAATGTTAATTTCAGGATAAAATGTGTTATGTTTAATATGTCTTAAAATGTTTTAAATTGTTTGTACTAATTTTAATTATTTGGCTATAAATATTCAAAGTGCCTGCGGCACCGAAATTAAGAACACTTAATATTCCGGCATTAATGCCATCACAAAGAGACATTAAAATAATATTGAAATTCATAAGAAAATTATAGAAATGTAAAACATCTAATTTAATTTGTGCCATTTTATTTTCAATATAAAATATTTCATTCGGCATACATAGTACTCCTGCTTATGTGAACCCCGTAGGCGCCCATGGTAGGTCCGTGTCACGCTTGTATCTGGACAGTCTGTCGAGGAGAGCTGGCAAGGTAAGACACTGTCACGTGCGCACTACAACTTTTGTTCACTGATTTAGGTTTCCATAGTCAATGTAGTTTACTGGTTAATCTTTAATTGTATAGGTTTTTGCCAGACATTTTCCCCAGCATTATGCTTCCGCTGTATTAAATTTTTATGTCCTTGCTGCATTTTTAACTTAATCGAGGAGAAGAAGGAGAAAGATGTCAGAGAGGTCACACGACCCACGCATTTTGAATCAGAAGTCATCTCCCTATGTTTATTCTATTTCAGTTAACTTCTGCATAATTGCTACACACAATTTTAAGAGCTTTATTTTTATGTATGTATTTGTATTTTCGTGATTGAATATTTTACGGCAACATCACGTATAACTACGTGGCCGACTGAAGCCAAGTCTTTGTATACGCCAACATTGCATTTTAAGAGCTTATTTATATAACATTGTATGTGCAATCATGTATTTTAGGGTTCTATGTCAGTTTTATGTAGGGTTCAGTGTATTTTTCACGTAAATTGATGCTTTTTGTACTTGACCACGCAGTCACAGTAATGTTTGATTTCACCGCCATCAGGCATGTTACAAGCCTGTAACAACTCTAATCGTAAAGAGAATCACTTGCTCAACACAAATAATATTTTATCTGAATTTAGTTTGCCGTTTCCACACAGAAATATTGCAATTTCATCTGCACCACGTGGTCTGCTACGAACTTCATCCAGTGGCATCCGTGCCACCTAAGCGTGTTTTCACACACGTGTGTGTTTATTGTGAATATTCATCTCGTGTCCTATCTTATTTCATGTATCATTCAGGGGAACTATGTAACTGTGTAATTAGTGTACAGTGCAATTATTCCCGTCCTAGCCGGCTCTGTGTATAGGTCGTCACCACACTAACCATGTGCTGGAGGGCGAGCCCCGATGAGTTTGCGTTAGTGATGCTGAGTAATCACGCGTGTTAATGTGTATAAAGGGTTTTCATTTGTAATTCACCCTGTGCTGTCTTCACAGAAAAACAGTTTTTCCACCCTAGCCACTGTCGGCCCTCTTCCCTTGTGAAGGCAGTACTTTCATGCACCTCGGTGAGATCATACATCTAGGCGTGCGCTAGAGTAATTGCGGGTTGGGGAGCACCCAAGCGGAATTGGCTAGTCATGACCAAGATAACCGTTTCATTGTCTAGTTGATGTGTATGAACAATATCAATAAAAACAATTCTACTGTGAACAAAATTTTTTATTCAGTAGTGACAGTGTCATAGCCACATATGTTTTATCAAATATTTATATTAGTGATTTTTATTAGCAGCTTATTATTGCCTACATGTTTGTAAGTACGCCCAGGTGAGACGGACACACAGAACCAACAACATCCCTGAGAACCCTGAGTCTCAATAGTGCGGTGATTGGAAGCACCGCTGGCGCCCCAATTACCAGTAAGTATTTGTGTCATAGTTCGTCTTGTGTTTCACCCGACGGCGTCAATTGACGTTCCCAAGTGGGGCCAAGTGTGTTCATCCGTGTCGCATCATCCGCGTGAACCACGAGAAGATGGCGGACACCACGCCTGATCAACCACAAGAAGTCCTCAAGACATCCGCGTCGGCAACCGCAACACCCGCGAATGTGAGCATGAGTTACTTTGACATGACTATCGATCAATGAGTGCATTGTGGGAGATTGAGTGAAATTAACTCATTTGCGGGAAATATGTGGGAGCAACCCTTATGTAAATGCACGTCTGACAACGTCTACGCCATCAGAGCAATGCCTGTGCACGCGCCCTGGATGTGGTGGGGCGGGAACCAAGTGGGCGCAGTGCAGTGTAGGAAAGACTCGCATTTACAATGCATAGGGCCTGCGGAGTTTACCACATACAGCAACGGTGTTAGAAACTGTGACTGTGCTGAGATTGCGCGACCGCCAACACTAGAGGTGAAACCCATGCTGCCAGTAGTTGTTACATATATGCCACAGGGTTTAACCGGGGCAGATCGCAATGTATTACTCCCAACTTTCGCGAGACATGACTCAGAAGACCCGGGTACGTTCCTAGCAGTGTGCAAAGAGAAATTGCATAGTCATCACATGCATAGGGATGATTGGACTGAGGTAACTGCCATTATGTTAAGGGGAACCGCTGCCACATGATGGAACTTTTTAAGGGACTATCGAGTCACGTGAGAGGAGTTCTGTGAGAGTATGCTAGGTCAGTTTGACATAGACGGGGATGCTATACAGACACAAGCGCGACAGTACCATGAACAGCAATGTGAACATGAAGGCATTGAGGAATTTATACAACGTAAGCTATGCTTGTCCAAGCGTTTGAACCCGGTCAGCCGACACGCGGCGTTTTAGAAATCATTGTGACATTTTCAACACCGGACATTAGGTTGTATCTGAGAAGGGCAACAAGGGCCAGTGTCGAACAGTTTACTCCCGAAGCATGTTTGTGTGAACAGGACGTGCGAGCGGAACAGACATACCAATCCCCGCGATCGAACTTCCACACATCAACACCTACAATGCTGCCAGATGTTACACGACTGCAGCCAGTGTTTACACCCGTGAGGCAGAACTGCCGACACAGAAACTTTCACCACAACAGGGGAAATGGTTAGCAGGGCAACAGGTCAGAAAACTAAGTCGGGAGGTTGGCAAAACTGCACCTGCACCAATCTCGCCACCAAGTCGTATCAATCTGCCTTATGAAGGTGCAAAAGTAATCCAGGTAACTGACAGTACCGTCAAAGCACTACAAGTATGTGTTGAACTTGAAGGGGAAAATGTCACAGCTGTTATTGACACTGCTGCTAGTCACAACTTTGTGAGTGAGAGTTTAGTACAAGCAATAACGACTAGGGTACCATCGAGACATCTGCAATTCGCTACCAACTACCATCAAGGAGAAGCGAAACATGTGATGCACGTAACGGTAGGAATTAGAGAGCTGCATACCAAATGTGATGTCTACATTGTGCCGGACTTTGGCAAAGAAGTGATTTTGGGACTGCCATGGCTCATTGACAACCACACCGTGATAGAACTGCACCTGAATTGTCTGCACGTAGGGTCACGTGGCTGATGGACTGTTTATGCCGTGGGAGCAACACCACCAATAACAACAACTGCTGTGCCGCTTGCTGACTTCGAGCACGAGGTGCCTGCCACACATCAGCAATGTCTGCAACATTTGCTGGACCAGTACGCCAGTGTGTTCCTCACTGAGGGGAAGCTACAGCACACCAATGTCACGAAGCATGCGATCGTCACCACGAATGAGAACCCGGTGTACTCCAAATCACGAGACCCAGGTATTTTCTTTCGCAGTGTCATCAACCAGCAGGTATGTGAGATGCTCAATGATAACGTTATTGAACCTACACAAAGTCTCTATAATTCAAGTATCACCCCTGCTCCAAAGAAAGATGGTGAATGGCGACTCTGTGTCGACTTTCGACCCCTAAATAAGATTACCATAAACATGCCGCTACCAGTCATAAACATGAAATACACTTTGTCAACATTAAGACCAGCTTCAGTATTCACGTCATTTGATTTAAAGTCTGGATTTTGGCAAGTGCCTATCCGCCCACAGGACAGAAAGAAAACAGTCTTTACTACCCCAGATGGACGTACATTTCAGTTTGTAGCCATGCCATTTGGTTTAAAGTGTGCCCCTGCAACGTTTCAGAACTTAATGGTTAATGTATTGGATGGATTTATTGGAAACTTTGCAATGGCGTATTTGGATGATTTACTTGTTTGGTCTAACAGCTGGGAAGATCATTTGCACCATTTGAGCCTTGTGTTTGAACTGCTAGAACGTTATAAACTTATGTGCAAAGTGGAGAAGTGCAAGTTGGGTATGAGTAAAATGGAGTTTCTAGGGCATTATGTAACAGAAAACGGACACAAACCAAAATAAAAACACATACGGGACATCCATAAACAAATCCACACCCAGATCACATAAACAATTCAGGAAGTTTTGGCTTAATTAATTGGTTAAAGGAATTTGTCCCAAACTTTTCAGTAATCACTGCACCGTAAACTGCTTTGTTGTGTGAGAAATGTAAATTTGTCTAGACACCTCAAGCCGATTGAGCATTTCAAGACATTAAAATTGCATTTCAGAACTGTAATCCGCTGTTTAGATTCAACCCAGAATTATCTATTGTCATACAAACAGATGCCAGTCAAGAAGGCATTGGGGCCGTGCTGTATCAGGAGGGAACACACGGGGAAAAAAAATATTATCAGTTATCACAGTGCAAAGTTCAGAGACACAGAACTTAAATATCATGTTAACGAACAAGAATATTTGACCATTGTACATGCATTTCAGAATTCCTGGCCGTACTTGCTAGGAAGGCAGTTCATGCTCAAAATTGACAACTGATGCCTTGTATGGTTAGAGGGAATGCATAACGGGAAAAGAAAAACTTGCCCGCTGGGTGCTGTTACTGCAGGAGTACGATTTCAAGGTAGAACACATGGTGGGAAAAACCAACGAGCTCGCGGACGCCTTGTCCAGGAATTCTTGCCCGAATCTAACAGTAACTGACGATGCGGAGTGGGAAAAGGTGCTACTGCCGTGCCATGCAATACCAACTGCAGAAACACAAACCCTCATTGTACAAAACATTGTTGCCACACCACCTGGTGAACATCTTTCGTTGAATGTACGTGATGTGTTAAAAGAGGTTCACACCACTCAAGAAAATGCCCCAGATACTGCGCAATACCAACAACACTGTGCCACATGCTACACAGAACACTGGAGGGTATTGGACAGGGAAATACATACCAAACCACCTGATAATTGTGCGCGATGGCGGACGTATGTACCGAGAGAGAAACTGGAACTTGTGTTAAAATACGCACACAACAGTTTGAAACACGGATATCCGGGATCTGAGCAGACATGAAGGAATGAGCAGAAATGTTTTCACTGGTCAGGGATTCAAGGAGATGTCAGGAAATATGTACAGAACTGTGTCACGTGTTAACACCCGTAAGCTGCGGAGAGCAGACGGCGACGCTCCACAAGTCATGCCTGCCAACCAAGCCATTGACAACAGTAGATATGGACATCATGGTCCCGTACCCACGTACGAAAACTAGGAATAGCTTTCTTGTTGTTGCCACGGATTTGTTTACCCGTTGGACCGAAGCATTTCCAGTCAGTAATGTTCGAGCGCACACCATGGCACAAATAATGCAGAACGAGTTTTTCCCGAGGTGGGGACACGCCAAATATTTGTTGACGGACAATGGAACACAGTTTGTAGGGCGAAAATGGAGGGAGTACTTACCAGGTGGGGAACAGAACACCGTACTACCCCAGCCTACCATCCCAGGGCTAATCCAACAGAGAGACAAAACCAGGAAGTAAAAATCCAATTACGTGTCTGGTTAGGTGAGGATCATACTAGGTGGGCTGAATTGATCCCAGAGATAATGTTTTGCCTACGGAATATAGTGAATGCGGCAACCGGCAAAACACCCACCGAGATGGTACAAGGTCGCAAACTCTGTCCCCCCGGAGCACTCCGCGAAATCCCGCCTTGATCACCTGAACAAATCGCCACACACCAGGCGCAGGTACATGAAGAAGCCAGGGTGAACCAGCTCAGCTATTGTAATGTGTGAGTACCGGATAGCAAGAGGCAGCCACCTGTACTTTTACCTGGGATGTACATGTATGTACGAGAAAACCCGTTATCGGCTGGGGTGAAGCAATACTGTGCTGGACTGGCACCTAGATGGGCAGGGCCAGTGAGAGTAGTGGAAAAGATGGGAAATTCCATGTATCTAATGAAGTTGGGACCCAGGCGTGTCACAAACTCCACCGTGATGACCTGCAGATAGCCCGACCGCCTGTAGGGAAGAGAGGCAAGGAGACGATGTGATGTCCAGTACTGCAGTGAGCTTGGAGAATTTCACCAGGGAGTTCACAGGAGAGCATCAACACATACACTGAGGAGAACAACACTAACACAGGAACACCCAGCCAAAATAGTGAACTGCTATTTAAGGGTTTTGCACTGACTGAACACTCAACACCTAGTAGTGAAGAGGTGGAAACAAGTAAAACTGCAACACTGTTTCTGGGTTTTTCTGTTAATACAGGTAAAAACACAATGAATCAGAGCGAGTTTAAGAGGTTTCCAAGTGTACACGAAGAAAGTGGTAACACCAGTGCACATGTAAACTTCTACACAACCAATACCAGTGAGTTGAGTTTTAAGGGGTTTCCCCAGGGCACAGCTGAATTTGGTTGTAACTAAAGTGTAAATGTAAACCTTGTTATCACATGTGAAGAGAGACGCCTTTTAGAGGTTTTCCAGTTCCCACAGGGGAGAGCCTAGTAGGGCAAGAGAGTTTGAAAGGGTTTGGGGAAACTAGAAGGGCAGTGAGTGTGACATCAAGTGTCAACAAAGCGCAACACAGAACTCGCAAGAGGCGAGCCGAATCACCACCATGTACCCACATCGTTGTTCCTGCCTACACCCCCACCCCCTGCAAATGCCGAAGAAACAGACGACCTCCGAAGCCATGTTTTCTTTGCCCTCAATCGACAACCAGCCGGGCAGAGCCCGCCAGAGCAATGTTGCGTTGTTCGCACCGTCTTGGCCTTCGAGGGAGGCGTTGTTTGATGCCGGCTAACCGCCAGTGGTGCTAGAGCCCATGAAGGCGCTCACGTGTCACATGTTCTGCACGTGCGCAAAGAATTTATAATTTTGAACTTTCCTATAAATGTTAATTTCAGGGTAAAATGTGTTATATTGTCTTTACAGTGTTTAAAATGTCTTAAAATGTTTTAAAGTGTTTGTACTAATTTTAATTATTTGGCTATAAATATTCAAAGTGCCCGCGGCACCGAAATTAAGAACACTTAATATTCCGGCATTAATGCCATCCCAAAGAGACATTAAAATAATATTGAAATTCATAAGAAAATTATAGAAATGTAAAACAACATCTAATTTAATTTGTGCCATTTTATTTTCAATATAAAATATTTCATTCTGCATACATAGTACTCCTGCTTATGTGAACCCCGTAGGCGCCCATGGTAGGTCCGTGTCACGCTTGTATCTGGACAGTCTGTCGAGGAGAGCTGGCAAGGTAAGACACTGTCACGTGCGCACTACAACTTTTGTTCACTGATTTAGGTTTCCATAGTCAATGTAGTTTACTGGTTAATCTTTAATTGTATAGGTTTTTGCCAGACATTTTCCCCAGCATTATGCTTCCGCTGTATTAAATTTTTATGTCCTTGCTGCATTTTTAACTTAATCGAGGAGAAGAAGGAGAAAGATGTCAGAGAGGTCACACGACCCATGCATTTTGAATCAGAAGTCATCTCCCTATGTTTATTCTATTTCAGTTAACTTCTGCATAATTGCTACACACAATTTTAAGAGCTTTATTTTTATGTATGTATTTGTATTTTCGTGATTGAATATTTTACGGCAACATCACGTATAACTACGTGGCCGACTGAAGCCAAGTCTTTGTATACGCCAACATTGCATTTTAAGAGCTTATTTATATAACATTGTATGTGCAATCATGTATTTTAGGGTTCTATGTCAGTTTTATGTAGGGTTCAGTGTATTTTTCACGTAAATTGATGCTTTTTGTACTTGACCACGCAGTCACAGTAATGTTTGATTTCACCGCCATCAGGCATGTTACAAGCCTGTAACAACTCTAATCGTAAAGAGAATCACTTGCTCAACACAAATAATATTTTATCTGAATTTAGTTTGCCGTTTCCACACAGAAATATTGCAATTTCATCTGCACCACGTGGTCTGCTACGAACTTCATCCAGTGGCATCCGTGCCACCTAAGCGTGTTTTCACACACGTGTGTGTTTATTGTGAATATTCATCTCGTGTCCTATCTTATTTCATGTATCATTCAGGGGAACTATGTAACTGTGTAATTAGTGTACAGTGCAATTATTCCCGTCCTAGCCTGATCTGTGTATATAGGCTGTCACCACACTAACCACGTGCTGGAGGGCAAGCCCTGATGAGTGTGCGATAGTGATGCCTAGTAATCACCCGTGTTAATGTGTATAAAGGGTTTTCATTTGTAATTCACTGTGTCCTGCCTTCATGGAAAAACCGTCAGTCCACCCCAGCAGCTGTCGGAACTCTTGCGTTGTGAAGGCTGTGCTTTAACGCACCGCGGAATTGGCTAGTCATGACCGAGATAACCATTTCATTGGCACGTTGATATGTATGAACAATACCAATAAAAACAAGTCTACTGTGAACTCAATTTTTATTCAGTATTGGCTGCATCCTAGACACATATGTTTTATTAATTGTTTATTTCAGTGATTTTTATTAAAAGTTTAGTATTGCTTACGTATTTGTAAGTACGCACGTGTGAGATGGACACACAGAAGCCATAACATCCCTGAGAACCCCGAGTCTCAATAGTGCGGTGATTGGGAAGCACCACTGGCGTTAAAATTACCAGTAAATATTTGTGTCATAGTTCATCTTGTGTCTCACCCGACGGCATCAACATTTATTTTGCACGTTCCATGCTCTTAATATTTACAATGTATGTTTTGGGATTTTTTTGATAGGTACATATACCTTTTTTAAATTAACTGCTGTGTAATAATGAGCTATCTTAAATAAGGTGTTGTAATAATTTTGTTGTCATAAATGTCTAGATTGGTATTGTTACCAGATTTTTTGAAATTTGTTAACCCAATTCATTACTTTTATTTCAGGTTCTGATGCAAATGTTGCTTACCAGGAGCTGCATATTTCATTGCTTGATGTGCCGCCTGCATTGCATTGTTTTTTACCAAATATTTGGTACAGTGGATATGCAGATGGAAGTCTACGTCTGATAGCGCTAGTGTCTACAAGAAATATTGTAAAAGGGGAGGAAATATTGTCAAATTATTATACTCTTGTTGCAGACACAAAGAGTTGATTTCCGTTTATATAAACGTTTGTAAATAAACGTATCACTTTTTTATTAATATGAATTTATTTATCCAATCTGGCCCAAATTATTATATTTTGTAGTATTAACAGATACAGTAATTTATATTTCTCTAGGTAGGGCTGTGTTTGTAAAATGAATAAATATACCATTATATGTTAAGAAAGTTGTTTCTTACATATAGTACATTGAGCTTTGATAGACTACATACATATATATATATATATATTTATTTATTGATGCTGGCTCACAGCCAGCAGTGTTAAACCATGATGGTGCTCACCACTCACGTGACACGTGGGTAAACACATGTGTGAAGAGCCCATAACCTGGACTTTCCCATAACGGGATATTCATTTTAAAGTGTAAACCATGTTTCTTTATTTTATTTCAGGGTCCAAGTGTTCAACAATGTAATAATTGAATGTTCATAATATGTTGCACCATGCTTGGTTCAAATTTAAAGTGTGCGCTGCACAAAGAACAAGGACATTATTCTGGCGTAAACACCTCTATATAAAACAATCAACGAACACAGAAAATTCACAAATTAAAAGCTTAGAGTAATTATGTATGTGAATTATTTATGTGCCATTTCTTTTTTATAGTAAAAGTTTACTTGGTGTGCATAGCACTATCGCTTGTGTGAACTCCGTAGGCAGCCATGGTAGGTCTGCGTGACGCTTGCCTCTGGGCAGTCCGTCGAGGAGAGCTGGCGAGGTAAGACACTGTCACGTATGCACTTCAACTTTTTCCATAGTTCACTTTTTGTATACCGGTTAACCTTTGCCTTGCGTACGTTTTGCCAGACATTCCCCAGCAGTATGCTTCTGCTTAAATTAATAATTTGCAGCTCTTGTGGTTTTTTGGAATTTAAACGAGAAAAGGAGGTGAAGATGTTAGAGAGGCCATGCGGCCTGCGCAACTTGTAAATCAGGCACCATGCGCCTACACTAAAGGTTTTTCATTGTAATTTCTGCTTAATTGCAGCCCGCATTATTAAGGATAATAATTCTATGTATGTATTTCAGGGTATTTTTCATGTTTAATTGTGTTATGGCTACATCGGACATGGCCACGCAGTCAGATATCGCCACGTTTGTATCTGCGCCACCCATGCGCTTTAAGGGTATATTTTTGTAATATCATGTGCATTTTAGTAAATCTCAGGGTTATATGTAATATTTTATTCAGGGTTCCATGTATTCTTCATGATTAATTGTTTTGTATGTATGACAACGCAGTCGTTTGCACATGTTGATTTTCCGCCATCAAGTGTGTTACGAGCTTTAGTATGCTTTAATCAGGAAGGGAATAATTTTCCCCACACCAATATCACTGTGCGGTAATTATTTGCAGTTTTCATTTCACAAAAAGCTACTGCAATTCCACCTGAACCACGTGGTCCGCTACGCACTGCATCCAGCAGCATCTGCACCCTCTAAACAAACTTTCATGCATCTGAGTGTTTATTGTGCCTATTCATATCATGACCCATGTTGTATCATCATTATTTATGTAATTTGTAAGGTGACATTTTTTCTGTCCTAGACGGCTATGTGTAAAGACCGTCACCACGCTCACCACATGCTGGGAGATGCATCCCGACGAGTCCACGGTAGTGACATAAAATAATCACATGTGTTCAATGTTCATCGTGTAATTCTCCGTGTCATGTCTCCAGGAAAAATCCACAGTCCTTTCTAGCAGCTGTAGACCTCTTTCCTTGTGGGGGCTGTGTTCTCAAACACCCTGGAGAAAATTATTCATCTAGGAGTGCGCTAGAATAATTGTGTGCTGGGGGAAGAACCCAGCGGAATTAGTTAAGACATGTACAAGTTTCAATCATAATTCATCTCTCTGGCATATTATTGTATATTTGGGAATCAATAAATAGTATGTTGCTGAGTGTAAATATGTGCATTTATTTGTAGCGTCAGAATAGCCAACTCCTGCCATTTTTCAGTGATAAAATGTTTAGTATTGATCAGTGTTTTGTAAAGATGCTCTGGTGAGATGGACATGCAGAACCCACAGCATCCCTGAGAACCCTGAGTCTTGAGTGCGATATCTGGGAAGCACCACTGGCACCCACCTACCATAAGTAAATTGTGTTATCGTTTGTCTCATATCTCACCCGACGGCGTCAATTGGCGTTCCCAAGTGGGGCCAGTGTGTTCATCCGCATCGCATCATCCGTGTCAACCACGTTAAAACTGGCGGACCCCACGCCTGATCATCCGCAAGAAGGCCTGAAGACATCTGCGTTAGAAGCCACTACACCCACGAACGCGAGCACAAACTTCCTGGACATGCCGATCGAACGATGCGTGCATTGTGGAAGGGTAAGTGAATCTGTTTTATGAGTACTTGTGTATCCAACCACTATGTCAACGCACATCCTATACTGCATCAACACCATTAGAGCAATCTCTGTGCATGCACACCTGATGTGACGGGGTGGGAACCAAGTCGGCGCAGTGCGAGCAATGCAGACAGGACTTTCATTTGCGATGCATAGGACCAGAAGAGTTTGTAACCTTCCGTGATTGTGTAATCAACTGTGCGGAGTGCCGTAAGACAAACTGTGTAGAGATTACACCACCGGCAACCCTGGAAGTTAAGCCCAAGCCGCCACCGGTTGTAGTCACGTACACACTGCAGGGCCTGTCAGAAACGTATTGTTACCAACTTTTGCGGGACTAGATTCAGAGGAACCGGGCACGTTCTTAGCAGTATGTGAAGAAAAGTTGCACTGACACAGTGCGCACCTTGAGGACTGGGCGGAGGTCTTCGCAAACAGACTAAGGGGAACAGCTGCTGTGGTGGAACGTAGTACGAGATTACAGAGTATCTTGGGCAGAGTTTTGTGAGAGACTGTAAAGCTGATTTGATACAGATTGTGACACCATCCAGGCACAAACGCGATTGTAGCACGAACAACAGTGTGATCATGAGTGAATCGAAGAGTTCATCCAATGCAAACTAGGCCTTTACAAGTGCTTAAACCCAGATCAACCTACCCGTGGAGTGTTAGAAATCAGTGTGGCGTTTTTGAAACCAGACATTAGGCAGTACCTGCAATGAGCAACATGTGCTAGCAGAGTACAGTTCACGAGGGAGGCGTGCCTATATGAGCTAGATGTGCATGTGGGACAAGAGTACCAATCCCCGAGGCAGAATTACTGAACGTCAACACCCGCAACAATATCCGATGTTACGCGACCACCGCCACCGTTAATGCCAGTGCGGTGAAACCGTGGGGACAGTGAAACTTTCACCACATAGCAATGCAAATTACTATCACAGTAATTGGTCGGAAACTAAGTAGGGAGGTTGGCGAAACAGCACTTGCACCAATCTCACCCCCAGATCGTAGGAACCCGCCTAATGAATGTGCCAAAGTATTTCAAGTCAGTGACAGTACTGCTTGTTCATTAAGGGTAAATGAAGAACTTGAAGGTAAAAGTATAATCACCATTATAGACAGTACTGCAAGCTACAATTTTGTACATGAGGGATTGATACAGGTCATAACTCGAGTGCTGCCACGTCGTCTGCAATTCGCTACTACCAACCAACAGGGTTAGACGAAAGTGTAATGCACTTGACCGTAGTAATACATGAACTCCGTACAAAATGTGATGTTTACATTGTGTAGGACTTGTGTGAGGAGATGATTTTGGGGTTACCGTGGTTGATCGACAACCAAGCAGTTATTGAACCTCATGTCGACCGTCTTCATATGGGGAGATGTGGAAGGTGGACGCTGTACGCAGTAGGAGCAACGCCACCGATAACAACAGCTGCAGTGCCGTTTGCAGAATTCTTGCACGAGGTGCCCGAACAACATCAGGAGAGGTTACAACATCTACTGGACCAGTACGTCGGTGTGTTTCACACTGACAGGAAGCTGTAGCGTACTGACGTCACTGAGCACGCCATTATCACGATGCACAAGGACCCAGTGTACTCCAAGCCATGAGATCCAGGTATTTTCTTCCGGCGAGTGATTAATCAGCAGGTATATGAAATGTTGAGTGACAATGTAATCGAACCTCCGCAAAGTCTCTATAACTCATGCATTCCACTAGCCCTTAAAAAGTACGGTAAATGGACGTTTTGCGTAAAAGTTTAGTATTGCCAACGTGTTTGTACGTACGCACAGGTGAGATGGGCACAGAGAACCCACAACATCCCTGAAAACCCTGAGCCTCAATAGTGTGGTGATTGGGAAGCACCGCTGGCGCCCAAATTACCAGTAAGTATTTGTGTTATCGTTCATCTCGTGTCTCACCTGATGGCATCAGTATGTATGACAACGCTGTCTTTTGCACATGTTGATTTTCTCCGCCATCAGTCTTGTTACGAGCTTTTGTTATGCTTTAATGAGGAAGGGAATAATTTTCCCCGCACCGATACCACGTTTTCTGGTAATTATTTGCAGTTTTCACAGAAAACTACTGCAATGCCACCTGCACCACGTGGTCCACGATGCACAGTATTCAGCGGCATCCGCACCATCTAAACATTCTGTCATGCATCTGCGTGTTTATTGTGCCTATTCATATTGTGTCCCTTGTTGTATCATCATTATTTGTGTAATTTGTAGGTTGACCTTATTTCCATCCTAGCCGGCTATGTGTAAAGACCGTCACCACACTCACCATGTGCTGGGAGACGCATCCGACGAGTCCGCATTAGTGACGTAAAATAATCACACGTGTTCAGTGTTCATTTGGTAATTCTCCGTGACCTGTCTCCAGGAAAAATCTACAATCCGTCCTAGCAGCTGTAGACCTCTTTCCTTGTGGGGGCTGTGTTCTCAAATACCCTGGAGAAAATCATTCATCTAGGAGTGCGCTAGAATAATTGCAAGTTGGGGGAAGAACCCAATGGAATTAGCTAGACACGTCCAAGTTTCAGCCATTAATTCATCTTTCTGGCATGTTATTGTATAGGGAATCAATAAATGGTATGTTGCTCAGTGTAAAAATATGTGCGTTTTTTGTAGTGCCAAAAAAGCCAACTTGCACAATTTGCAGTGATAAAATGTTTAGTATTGATCAGTGTTTTGTAGAGTTGCTCAGGTGAGACGGACACGCAGAACCCACAGCATCCCTGAGAACCCTGAGTCTTGAAGTGTGGTGTCTGGAAAGCACCGCTGGCACCCACCTACCATAAGTAAATTGTGTCATTGTTCGTCTCGTGTCTCACCCGACGGCGTCAATATGTGCATGTGTATAATCTGTATGCATGTTGTGTTCTGGACCGAAAATATCCTGGTAGGTGGATTGGTTGTAGAGGCCCAGTTCATTGGCCTGTTCGGTCCCTTGATCTTAGCCTTGTCAATGTTCACATGTGCAGTATCTAGTGAATCAAAGTAGTGAAAGGCTGGGAATAACAGGCCACTCGGGCAGACGGGGCGAGATTATTTAATGCTCAAGAGGGGGGCAGGGAAACTGCCTGTGATGTTTAACATTATGAATAATACCACTAATGTGTGTTTACCACCGTTTGCAGGACGTGTTGCCTATTCACAAGGCCATGGCCTTGCTGCCACTGTACCTTTCATTTGCATTACACGGAAACTGTAGGTCGTAGAGAGTTGCAACAAGGGGCCTTTTTTGTTAATTATGATGTCCTGCTTCATTCTATGGTATCCACATTAACTTTAACTGCAAGGTGTAAATAGTGCATGCAATCAAAGAGAGGCAACACTTATTATTTACATGATCGGGGTGTGCACGACGTACCATACCTTACTTTTATCCATGATCTTGGTTTGACTAATCTGTATACCAATCTGTGTTCTTCTAAGACAATGTGATAGATCACAAATAATTACAAGAACCCTCAAGCAGATTTAAAAACATTTTATTATTTAAGGTACAATATTGCTGAATTATTAGCAAACAATTAAAAAGTAGTTAATCTCACAGCCATAGGTAAACTTTAGCTAACTCCATCCCACAGGGCAAAAATTATCACATACTATAAAACTCATTTAAAGAATAACTAGTTTCCCGAGCACGAAAAAACTTTAATTTATGCAAAATATTGACAAACTGCAATACAAGCAGTATAAAAATGAATTACAATGATCAAACAATTTAATTACTAAACAAAATTTTAAAACTGTATTCTTTCATAGCACCCAATTGAATTCAATTTTAATTTAATTCACAATATTATAGAAAGGAGGGCAACTACGATGGCCCATCAAGGCCTCCTATCCTATAAAAACTGTTAAAAAAATTCAGTAAAACAAGTTATGGTGGGAGGCAGTCTTGTGAGACTCTCCAAAGCTCCTACCATTAAAAAAACCATTGCATGATGACACAACATAACATTTAAATAACACCCTTACTATGGAGTTGTGGAAACTAATAGAAACATTAAAAATTAATGAACTTGGGCGGTACACAAAGACTATCACAACACGTTAAAAACAAGAGGCAGAGCAGAAGCGACACCATAGTTATAGCCAAACAAAATCTAGAAGGGCGGCCAAAACTAAATTTATAAATGTATAGCACTACTGTACATCCAAGCAACTACACAAACATGCCACACAGAATTTTAAAATCATTTGAAACACTACCTCAAAAATGCAAACATTTCCCACGACTCACCATTAAAATGCCCCATTGCTCTCAATCAATGACAGGGGAAGTCGTCCGCTTAACATCGTTGTCGAGTTCGGCTCAGCTGGACAAAGAAGTGCAGGTGATCCAAGCTCGACAATCGGTGTGGAAGTAGGCATTAGAATAATGTAGCACAAGTAGAAGGCCGTGACCAGGTTTGCATGGCGTTAAACCAACTATACTCTGTTTCATATAACTTCAATAAATTTTGACAGTTTTCGAAATGAAGTGCGGCCACCTTGTAACCCTCCGCCACAGCTGTTCTGTCTCTGAAGAAAACTATCTTTGTAAACAAACTACGAATCCAATGGCAAGCATGGAAAGACTGAAAACTTCTGTCCAGTACTTAGGCTACTATAGCTGGTTGCCATTCCCAACTGTGTTATATTTGTTTAGATCACATAATATACTAGTTAAGTTTCTGTTTTATTTTGTTGGTGGGATGGGGAATTATAGTTTAATAGTCTTTCGTCAGACGTGATTTTTTTGCGGTTCTTCTTATGAGAGAGTGGTGATTGGAACTTGCATTGTTTTGATGATGCAGTGGAAAATTTTGTTCGTACGGAAATAACATTCAATTTACTATTGGCCTAATGCAAAAGTTTTAACTTCATCGAAAGAACTAAATGCAATAAATGTGTTGCTGTTTGTACCAATGCGAGAAATGCTCAACAGATAGATTTAATTGCATTTTTTTATATAATGAACTAAAAGGGTGCTTATTTAGACCATGTACATTTGAAAAACTCCTGCAAGAACAAAATGCAATAAATATGCCACTATCAATACCAATGTGCATAATGTACATTGTAAACTTGTTAAGCAAATTTAACTTCTACGTAAAATTCATTAGTTTCAATCAAATAAAAATCCAAATACATTACAAATATTCTAACAACAATTTAAGAAAACATTATTTACAAAATACAGAAATTTACTGTTCACTTCGTAATTCCTAAACACGTGCTGAACTTTAGGGGCCTTATTCATAGTCAGAGCTACGTCCAAGGATGATCTAGAGATGATTTTCCTCGGAGATGGTCTGAGATTAGTCCAGACTAAGGGTGGACTTACGGGTGGACTTACTATATCGTATTCATAAACCCCGACCAGACTAACTTTAGTTGAAGGATCATTAACGTACACTGTTGTCAAGTATACTGCATACGCGCATGCAGGTTTTCTTTACTAGGAAGCGTTACATTCAATATAACATATTTATAAAACAAAGTTTTTTTTTAAATTTAATAGCAATTTACAATAATATTAATATACGTAACAAGAAACAGAAAACAATCTATTATACTATGTGTTGAATTGAAAATAAAAGTAGACTTTTGTAAATGTAAATATATTTTACACAGCATCTTTGGAATAGAAAAAGTCAATATAAAGTATCTTGGCCTTATATTTGGTTTTCTTTATTTCCATTTAAAAGTGATGCCCACAGTTATGTGCTGAGTTATTTTTGCCTTCTTGTATTAAACAAATCACATTACATTAACGTCACTTTATTAGTTTTAGCCTTATAGTATGACTGTATCATATATGGCAATACTGCAGAATGAAAGACGATAAAATTAATATACCAATATTTGATTATTCCATTACTGATTTGTTAAGTTTTCATAGCACATCCCTATGCACTGGTAATTGGGTTTTTTTACATTTCATTACGCCAATACTGTCTTTATAATTATGTTAAATGTGTTTTTTAATGTTAGATACATTACAAAAATACATTATAAACTAGTTTAAATTCTATCACCCAGAAAGATTTGAACCTGCATTCTTCTGCTCTTTAGCCCACAATATTACCATTGAGCTACCAAATATCAATACATTAAGGTTCCTAGCATATAACTTTGGTATATATATATCAACATTAGATTTGTACTAAAATTCTCTATGTATATATTAATAACACATTTCCTAAAAATCTGTTTTCACAAAAATAGAAAGGCATTGCTGTAGCTAAAAACTGATGTATTATTAAGCTTATTAGGTATTTATTTCCTTTTTAATTATTATTCATGGAACATTTCATTCATTCGGTCGGCATATTTTTACATACGGATTGACCATAATCTGCCTTAAACGTAATATATATGTTTCGTTAACTTTATCTAACTTTCACTGGCATGTAATATTAACGAAACTGTAGTATTTTATGTTCGCCATTTTTCTTTTAACCTTAATACTTCATTAATCGTACCCTCAGTCCGGACTAAAAGTTAGGCCGTACTACGGCTGTTTCTGAATTCTCAAAAATTGCATACTTGAGGGTATTTGTCGCCGGAAGTGACATCACCATCTGTATACTAGCGCTGTTCAAATTCCCAGTATAGTACACACAGGAAGTATACTTGGTAAGTATTTGAAATTGTATACTTGTTAAGCATGCTACGTACTTACGACAGTCATCATATTGTATTTCAGGTGTGAAAATTAACGTGAACATTTTGTGGTTATAAAGCTTGCAAGTTTTAAAAGTTAATAAGTAGTATTTACAAAATAAATAATTGTCAGGTTAATAAATGTGCATATAAACATGGATCACATTCTGAGTGTTTTATAGATTTCTGCAGCATATTCCTGACGTGTTTGCATACGAATAATATTAATATTTTATTCTGCATTTCCAATTTAATACTAACCTCATTTAATTGTATTTATCTTTCTTTTGGTATCAAACACATGATAGGTTAGGTATCGGGGGAAGAGGAAAGGATGCCAGTGTCTGTAATACCCCTTTACATAAAAAATAAATAAATGTAAAAAATAAAAAATCCTATAACAGCTGCTCTAATTTGTCTACAATCTTCTAATGACGTGATAAAGTAATATCGCAAGGCTATTGGTGTGGTATGAATATTTGTGAAATCAACATAGCAGCAGAACAGATAAACATAACCTCAGGATACCAAGGTGCAAGAATTTTTATATTCCTGCTATGGTGTAAATTTATAATAAATAGCATCTGTAATGTGTGCATCTAACATAACCCTAATGCTGCCAGGTTATTGTATATTTTCACTCTTAGGTGATCTCTTGCAGTCTCTCTTGGCCCTATGTGGTTGCATATTTCATACAACCGATGGTACATTTGCCCTAAACGTTAGAATAAAATAGTGGTAACCATATGCAGGATAAAAACAAAGTAATTCGTAATTACCAGCATTTGTGAGTGTGTAGTGTTCAAATAAACTGTGTATGTTGTAAATAATAATGGGATGGCAAGGGGGGAGGGGGGGATTAAGATATTGTAGAGAAAAAGCATTTCATGTTAAATTGAGTTCAATAGAGCATTGATAAACATTATGATTGTAACAATACAGTATGTTCACACTCAGAGAAAACGGGGAAGTGTCAGGGGATTACATGTGACAAGGAAAAGTCAGGGATATATCAGGAAATTGTCACTTGGGTCAGGGAAAATGCAAATAGTTACTACTCTACAAAACGTGTTAGTTGTCTGAATACACGATAGTGTAGTTATGAGCATACACATGGTAAGATAACAATTTCGCAGTGAGTGATCAGTCAGTAAGACCCTATTTTCCATGTGTTTTCCCTTCGCCAAACCTTCGGACACATCAGGGAATGAGACCCTCCAAAGCCCACCGAAACCACCTTACCTTTGAACAGTCTGTTATGAGTGTAATTCTTTCAATCATGCAATAACTCAGCAGTTCAGTATCAGGTGTGTGGGTCAGCCTTTAATAGGCCCACCGTTTAGAAAACACGGCAGATAATAAATGCGAGGGGAAATCTGCCCGCTATTCCTGAGAACGTCAAGAGTCTTCAGCTCCCGAACAACCTCGACACTGCTACATGTGGTGTCCTGTGCCTAGTCGGGTAACAAATACCTCTACAATACTTACCAACTTTAACCTCACCGCCCCTCAAAACATCTTGCACGCCGAACTGAGCCATCACATGTCATCAGCCTACACACACACACACACGCATGCACGCATGGGCACTCATGTGAAGTCAATAGTGTGTATCGCAAGAAATGTAGATTGGCTGAACCAAATGTCAAGTCCTGCTTGCTTTGACTGTTCCAGTGTAATTTAATGCAACTTCAGTGATGGCATTTTGTTCTGTCAACGATGAGAAAATACAGTACATATCGTGTTTCAGTATTCCCAAAAATATATTTCAGGGAAAATGGTAAGATACTGCATTGTAAACAAGGAAAAGTAAGGGAATTCCGAAATGGAAATGCAGTGAACACCCTGCAATACTTTCACATACATACAAATGCACAGTGAAGTAGGTGTAACTCTTTGCTTCATATTCTTTCATCATGCTAATCCACTAAACATGGCAATGCTGTTGGTGGGTTTTCGCAGGGTGCTCCCATTGTCTTTGCTCTTCCATCCATCATAGTTCCTGGCATCTTTCTTCTCAACACACTAATCCTTAAGGCTGGCTGATAATGACAAGTTTGGCCCTCCTGTAGGGCAGCGTGCTCCACTTGGCACTATCCCCCTCCCCTCATTGCATCCGTAGACCCTGCCTGAGGTGGGAACAAAATTGGAACATTATTATTGTAATCCACAATTACATTTTACCACAGATTAGCCACATATGTAAAGTGATCTACCATTTTGTATGTGAACTGTGGAACATTGTTATACTAGAGAAATGGTAAGTATACAGTAACATATTTATGGTTTCAAACCATTATACAACATGGCATCGTGGTGATATGTAGTAAATTGCTTGAGATGTGGCATTGTAGGTTAAAATCAAAAGTCTGAAAAATATGTGTTTATATTCTCTCTTTTCTCATTGAAGCAGTTAACATTTTGAATATGAACAATTAGAGTTTGGTGTGCATGCAATAATACCCAGAATTTTATTTAACATTAATCTAAAACAAGCACTGTAAAATATATACAAAAGTGGGCTTCCAGAAAACCGTAGAAGAGTTTTGTGTGACGTTTTGAGAGGTAAAGTAGTAGTTCCTAAAAGACAAAATTCTGACACCCCTTTGACAGCTTTCTGCAGCAACACCCTTTCATAAGGGCTGATTTGAGTGATACCAAACTGGCAACATGACAGTCATATAAGTAACGTTGTCATGCTTATAGAATAGCAATACAATATGATTATATATCTTTGATGAGATGTTAGAATACAGTAACAAGCCATTATAAAAATTTCCACTACTACATTAATTTGTGGCTTTCTTAATTGGCATCTAAAAGTATGTTTGCAGAACAGAAACATTGCATTATCATTATTATGAAGGAATAATACAATATAATAAACCCATTACATGTAGCAGTGCACTGACGTAATGGCATTCAAGTTTTATGTATGAATATTAATGTGGGACTCTTGCCGTTTTCTTTGTTGTGTATTTGATGATAAATTTATTTCTAGGAGCCTATAATTGAATTGTTAACACTTAGTGTTACTGCCAAGGCGTTCATTTCATTAGCAACCGTTTGTATGAGAGATTGCTACAGGATTTGTTCTATAACACGAGAGCAAAACATAAATGTGTTTCTTGAATGGAGAAAATGTGTGATTGTATATAAGTAATAATATACTTGCATGGCAGTGTGTGGCTGAAGTGATTATGAGATACAAAGTTACAAAGAAACAAACAAAACATAACTTCATTAGTAAATGATACGTGCTCCTATTATTAGTTTATTTAAAGATGTGTTTCCTCGCTGGCCCTCGTGGTTATATGATTACTTTCTCAAATACCCATAGATGATGTAATTTAATCATAACACAGTGCATGAAATTTCCTGTTGTCACATCGTATCTGATGTTTCCGCTAGAATCGCGACCAGTCTAACATGAGGCCATGGAGTTAGCAGTATACAGGAGATGGCATGATGTGACGTCGGTAAGGCCACTGGATCTAGATGGTCATTATATGGACACTTGATGCCATCTTGGCAGTATCACAAAACATTGTGTTTTCATTAGAATGACGTTGAGAGAGAGGTTGCATTCGAAGCATTTCGTGTTGAACAAAGATGATGATGAATAAATTTATATTACAATTCATGTGTGAAGTTTTACTAGTTTATTATTGACTTGTGTCAGTTGTGCAATCAAATAATTTCCTCATAAAACTTCCTATTGTGTGTGTGTGTGTGTGTGTGCAGCTGGCCAGTATTGGGTTATGAGCGACACTAAGCACATGTTTTAGATATAGTGCTCATATATCAGGATTTGTGGAATACTGTTTTTTGAATAAATGATTAAATAAAGTATAATAAGCGTTCTACCGCTGTCGTGTAATGTACTGCAGGTTGCGTATCAGTAATGAGTGCAACATAATGGCGACCAGCAGCCTAGCTGAATTTCTGGAAGGCAAAATTCACATGTTCCTGAGCCACAAATAAATAATTATTTGCTGGCATTTATATTTAAATTCCTAACACTGACAATGACTTGAGAGGTTTGTTTCCAATTTGAATCCATCTCCTTTATACATATTTAACGTCAATTTATCTACTAGAAACCATTTACTATAGTAAATAGTTTCTGGTCAATAAATTCAGATCCCGTTTTAGTTATTCCCTCTCTTTGCATTACAATAGTTCTCTGTTATAATACTGTTTTATACTTATTTATCCCTTATTGTAGGGTACAATTTTGTTTCTTGCATCTACAATGTTCGACAGGGTTAAGTTACACTTGGCACATAATTAAAACACAGAAATTAAAATTTTTACTGAATTGTCTACACTAGACAACCAATTTTAGAAATTTTTCAGAAGAAAAAAAGGGGTAGGTATAGGAGACATTTAAGGACAATTTTATTCCCTATATCTACAAAATCTGTGTTACATCTTTCTCCAAATGTGCAATTTAGTACCAAGGGCTTAAGCCCCGGCTACAAACACCGTAACAATTAGCAATAAAAAATTGAATCCACACTTGTATATGGCACCAGCTACAACACAACATAATGGTGTAAGATGGCGGCCTGCTCGCGGTAGCGGCATTAAGAGGATTGTATATTTTCAATTCTTTTATGCCGAGTTCTACGTGCAGCCAATCACTCAGCAACAGTTCCAACCACAAGTGTCAGTGCAATGCAAGCTTATAACACGAACATAGTTATTAAATGAATTTTGCAGTACAGTTCAGATTTCCATTTATTTAAATAGTCAACACAATTATTAACATGTATACCACATTTAAATATCCCGAAACACGATTCCTGAGAAACTTTTTTCATCACAAGTAGATTAGCGAAAATAAATATCAGGTTAGCCAACACACTCTTTGAATATATTCGTGATACATCTATAGTCTGTCTTTTTTTTTTTGTGCTCGTTTCTCATTAGTCGCTTAACAGTTTTCTTACTGCGGTTGTAGCCAGTTCATTTTCATACTTCCATGGTAACACCGCTGTTATTTTGTTACGGGAATGCTACGGTGATTGTAGCGTAGGCTTTAGTCAGTCAGTAGCCACAATTTTAATTCAGCCCAACATGTTAAATAATTTCACATTGGGAGAGAAAACTACAATAGGATATTATTTCTATAAATACACTTTTAGGGATAATAAAGGAACCACCCTATCGTTAGGTTTAAAACTAATGAAAACTTATTCGCCAGCATTTTAGGTTACTTTAGGTAATTTAATTAGTTTAGGATACATTGTTGAACTAAAATGGGTGAAAGACTCATGCACCGCAATTATATCGATAACAAGCGCACATATACTAACCACTGCCAAAGTAGTCCACAGACACACTTGTGACAAAATTTCTTTGTTGTTACCTACCAACTTGTGCAACTAATATTCTTAGTGTGAAATTCTCCTCTGAATACATTAAAAATGATTCAGGTTCAATATATCATAACCACACTGCAGAAACTTGACAAACAAACACTTCTCTAAGAAAAGCATTATCACTGAAGAAATTAGGTTCCTATCTTCCCTTCCCAAGGGGGGGGGGTGGAGGGAGGGGGTATTGCGGTGGGCATAGTGGTAGGATGCTTGCCTTCCGCCAATGTGATCCATGTTGGTTTCCCTGTGAGGTTACTCACAGATTTTCGCATATAGGAATTGTGCTGATTGATGCTGCTGACTGGCATGTTTTCTCAAGGTTTTACCCCACCCTTGCATTTTAGTGCTACTCCATGTCTGCTATATTTCACCCTCATTGGCTCTCAATACCTTGGTTGTTACAAACCATCAAACCTCTCTCAACTCATCTCGTCTTTAGATGATGGAAGCCTTGGTGGTGTAGTGGCTAGAGCATTCGCTGTTTCATGAAGCACATTTTTTGTTTGCATTCCATATACTTCCAATACACTTTGGAAAGGACTTGTCAATTATTATTATTTTTTTTTTTTTGTTATGCAATATGGATATTTGCATTAGCATAAAAATATATAACAGATAAATAATATAATTTACACACTTATTATTTCTAGCTGCTCTACAAACATGTTAAGACTACATTTTGTTGCAGTACACGTTACATTTCATGTACAGATATATATTAAAGTATAAATATCAAAAGTCTACATTAGAATAAAACACAAGCCTCATTATATCAGTCTTGTTCTGCATTATAGAAATTTATCTTTATGTAAGTTTTTATCTATGGAATAGAAGGCCTCATTTAAAAAGTATAATTTAACAGCTCTTTTTAATTTCTGTAAAATATTATATTTACTTCAAATGACTGGAATGGTTATTTATTAGTTTTGCCCCAGCATAGTATGGATTTGATGTAAATTTTGAGGTTTTGTAGGAGAATAGGTGAAGATGATTAGCTTGTCTTGTAGAAATAGTGTATATCACTATTTTAATGTTTTCCATGTAAAAAAGGAATACTACAGTACATACACACGCATGGAAGAGTGAGAATTTTGTTATTTATAAATAGCGGCCTACAATGGCTTCTTTTTCCTTATTACTTATTAATCTCACAATTTTCTTCTGTAATTTAAAAGCCTTTTTCCATTTTGTCGATTTACCCTAAAATATGATTTCATAATTGATTATGGACTGAATATTTGAGAAATAGTATGTAAGTATTGTATTATTATTACAAATCTTTTTTAAGGTATGTACCGCAAAAACACATTTAACTCAATTTTTTACAGACACTATCAACATACTCATTCCATATTAAATTGCTGTCTACAATGAGCCTTAGAAATTTAGTACTATTTACTGTCTGAAACCAGTCATGAGCGTATATTTGTTTACATTCAATAGGTATTAATTTATTATACTGGAACCAAGTGGATATCTCAGTCACTGTATGTTTTACATGTTCTTGAAGAACAGCGTTATTTGAACTAGTTATCAAAATGTTTGTGTCATCTGCAAACATTATAGCTGAGCCATTGGTTATTTGTTCTTTAAAATCATTAATAAATATTAAGAATAAAATTGCTCCCAGTATTGATTCCTGTGGTACTTCTACTCGAGTAGTTCTGGTATTGGACATAACATCTGTAATGTGATTTTTGTCATAATATCTTATGGAGGTTATCTGTTTTCTGTCTGCAAGATATGATTTAAACATATGATTGGTAACACCTCTTACTCCACACAGTTCAAGCTTTTGCAATAAAATATTGTAGTCGACACAATCAAAAGCTTTTGAAAGATCTGCGAATATACCTTTTCAGAATTGTCTTTTAAAAAGAAGTTAATATTTTTTCAGTAAAACTGTAAATAGCTTGTTCTGTAGATCTGCCCTCTACAAAGCCATACTGATGCAATGACATAACCTTGTTTCTTATTCATAATTATGTCAGTTTATTTGCTATCAATTTCTCAAAAATGTTTGAAAAGGACGTAAGAAGAGTAATAGACCTATAGTTATCCATCAATGCCTCGTCACTTTTTTATGTATTGGTACTACTTTTGCATATTTGAGTCTGTCAGGAAAAATTCCCCGGGGAAGACATTAATTGAAAATGTAAGCCAAAGGCAGTTTTATTTAGTAAGAATGCTTTAATTTTTAGCAGAGTCATAGGTACCTCATCTATTCCACAGGAACTTTTACTTTCGAAATTTTTAATTACATTTATGATGTCTTCTTCAGAGATATGTGTGAAAAACAGCGTCTTAGCATTTGAAGTGTTAGGTCTTTGGGGTATGTGTGCAGGACAAATATTTTTAGCTCTGTGTTGATTTTGAATTTTAGTGGGATGTTTGTGAAATAATCATTAAAACTATTAGATATTTCCTTGCTATTCTCGATTTTGATACCATCAACTTTCAAGGAAAAGTTAGCATGAGGTTTCAATTCATTATTAATAATGTTACACATTGCTTTTGTTTTATTTGAGGAGAAGACTATTTTTTCCCCTATTGTATTTCTGATTTGCTACTCCAAATAACTTGTTATATAATTTTTGTATTGCTCACAGCATAAATTTTGTTTTCCCCTGGGTTCTTTGCATTTGACGCATTTGTCTCTGTTGGAGACTATACTTCCGGCTGAAACTACTGATGTTCAGAAGGTCAGGCAGTCTCAGTAAAGCAGATGGCGCAACATGGTGGCGATGTATCAATGAATTGATGATGGGATCAATTGATCCCATCATCAATTGATGAGTCTGAATAAGACGAAAATGAAAAGAAAACTAGCCACTCCTGTTTACAACATGTTTAAGACTATCATGTATAGCAGACAGAATTATTCCTGCTGAAAACTGCTGATGAGTGTTCCACCTGGTTCCAGTACTGAGTGCTACTGGAGTGCGAATTTTTACTGATGGTGTTCCATTTGGCATGATACTGGTCAGTGCTTTCAGTACCAAGAGGAATGTAGCCTTAATATGCTTATCGCCGTCCGTCTTTATGGGCTTCTACAGCGTGTATTATTTGAGATAGACCACAGTGTATATCAATCTTCCACTTTTCTAGTCACAAATAACATGCACCATGGCGGTGCTCACCACTCACGTGAAAAGTGGGTAAGCACGTGAGCGAAGAGTCCATAACCTGGACTTTTCCGTAATGAAATATTCATTTTAAAGTGTGAAATATGTTTCTTTATTTTATTTCAGGGTCCAAGTGTTCTAAATATTTAAAATGGTATGTTCATAAAATGTTGTACCATGCTTGGTTCAAATTCAAAGTGCGTGCTGCGCAAAGAACAAGGACATTATGATTCCGGGATAAACACCTCCATATAGAACAATCAACGAACACACATAATTCACAATTTAAAAGCTTAGAGTGATTATGTACGTGAGTTATTTATGTGCCAATTTTCGATAGTAAAAGTTTTACTCTGTGTGTGACATGTGCTACACGTCCCTCATGCCCGTTTAACAGCCGCAGCACCACGGAGCTGCGCAGTTGGGATGTGCACTCGACGAGCAGATCAGTGCAGTGTAGTGATGTGATACACAAGTGTGGATGCCACACAATACAGATCTTAACACGTGGCATCAGAGCACCCACTGTAGTGCAATGATATAAAAGTAGATCTTTATTTTCAGTGTTATATTTTATTAAGGTTATTGCATGTGATTTGCAAACATGGGTGTCCACATGTTCATGTAATTTGTGCAAGGAAATAAACCCCAGTGCATTACAGTGTTGTTAAAGCTTGTTTTTCAGTGTTCTGTTATGTATCATTCACAATGTGTGCCATCCTTACCTCATTCACCCAAATGTAAACAATGTATTTTATTCAATGTTATTTTTAAGAGTTATTTACATATGTTACAACACAAGCAAAGGAACGCAGAGAGTTAATATGTATTTTGCAATGTTAAGAAAGTAGGTCCACATGGCCTGCTAGCCCACCAACCGCAATCAGTCAGGTATGAGCATCTCGGGAGTGTGGTTGCGTGTTACTGCGTATAGGGTTTTGCGCACTTGGGCAGCATTCAAATTTTGTTTTTCAATCATTTAATCGCCATAGTATTTAATTAACCAGAACCGTTGTTCTTCAGTTGCCTGAGACACCATTTTCCTCTTCATCAGTGCTTGCATTGCTCGGGGAAGCTTAAGACTTGCACCTAAATTTTTATCAGCTTCGCAATATTTGTACAGCATTACCTAACCGGCGGGTTTTGAAACCGTGAAGTGTTATTTTGTATGTAAAGTATAGGCCTGAGAACTTTGTTAATAAAACTGCATAATTATGCATTGAGAACTGATATTATTTCATGCCCTTTGGGCTCTTCAGGGCACGGGCCATTAGAATATCCGCACCTTTTTTCCCTAGTAAACCGAAATGCTTTTTTATTTATTCATTAATGTGCAAGTATCGTGTGTGTAAATGTAGGCGTGTGACTAGCCGATAACTCACTGCATCAACTCAACTTAAAGTATTTGGCGAACTTTTGTATGCAATAGTGCTATGTAACATGAGTGTGTGAACTGACCCGAATAGGCCACTGCACCCTACGCACTTGAAATATTTTATGGCACACACATAAGGAGCAGCAGTCCAGGATTGCATTGGTCGTAGGCCAAATTACCCTGGAGGACACCTCATCTATACCGACTCACACAACATCGTCCAGCGATGTTTGGTGCCCATGCACCTACCCACTGAGGCACCACGGCATCCCATCAAAATTATATCCAACATGGGGCAGTTCCTAGAAAACCTGCCTTTCCAATAAATTTTTTTTTTTTTTTTTTCAAATTTTCCTAAAACCTTTCCAGAGCTTAAATTCCTTAATTTACCCACAAGGATGGCGCTGCATGGTCAACTTGGCGACTGCTACAGCTAGGGGCAGCATCGCGACGCCTTCAGGATGCCTGCACGATGCAAGAAAAGGTTGCATATGGCCAGCAGTAAAAGTGCATCAAAACAACAAGCACACGCCATGGCTCTTGCGAGGACGAGTAAGTACTGCAAGGTGGCCATCTTGGGGCAGAAGACATGACATCACCAGCGCGACACCCTGTCGCCGAACAGCGGAAACAAAATCCAGGGGCGTGTACCCGCGTTACCCCTCCGCTGCCGTGCATCACCACCTATGTTCTGCTGCGTGCCAAGAAGGATGAGAGGAAACGAATGAGGGAGAAAGGGAATGAAACCAGTTCCCCTCTTCCGCATTAACTGCTCACTGCACACCGGCAGTCAGCTGAGCACATGCCGTACATTGACCCCTGTGCAGCGCCGTGCCTTGCAGGTCTACCGCGATCACCTGTGCTCAACTTCCGTGCTACGCTTCTGTGGTGCACACTGCAGAACCTCCGTGTTCGTGCTTCTGCGCTCCGCACTTCCACATTCGGGTGTGTGTTGACGAACCAAACACGCTATGTCTAGCCAGATAGATGAGAGTGCAGCGGCACTTCTTTGCCCGCGTTGTCTGCAAGAGATGCCAACACATTTAATCTCCAAATACGAGCTTGGCATACCTACTGTAGGTGTATATGCAAGGCCAGCCCATCGATCAACCACGCCATGATCAACTGCCATGAAGTGCACACAGTGGAGGAATTAAATCAACATTCGGAAAAACCTACCAAAATTCAAGACCCTAGTCAAAATTGAGCACAAAACAGTTGGTTATTGAATATTTTATGCAATGGGCAAGGAACATTATTACTTAAGCGTCGGCAGTGCCACATTAGTTTTAACCAGGATTGTCTTAGCGCAACTGAAGCAAGCATATGGTCCGGAATGAAATTTATCTGTGACTATTGCAATCAGAACTTTGGTCCATGACCATCCGCATGTAATTGAAATACTTTTGTAGCAGATTTGCGATACAATATTTTGGAGCACCACAATGAAGAAATCACAGTACTGAACAGTAGCATAGAGGAAACATGGGAAAGGTGTCCAGCAAATAGTGGAGAAGTGGCAACACCGGGCGAGCAAGTGCACGTGGATTGCACGAGCAAGGAGGGAGTTAGGAGCGGCATCGCACACATCACCCCAATGCACATGGTCACCAATGTAAATAATGCAATTGAGATGCAGGCGGGTCTGCCTGTCCTACCCCTGTCCACGGTTCCCCTACCTATGCAAACATTCACTCCATACTTAAACCTGTTACCTGCCTACTACCAACTCCACCTGAACCAACAACTCATTTTCCGACCGCAACCCCAGTAACTTTCCCAATGTACAGTAATGGACAGAACTCGACACAAAATTGGCAACAAGCAACAGAGAGAAAACCTGAAGTGAAAATCATGCAAGAACCAGACCAGGAAATTCGACAGATGCGACCATCCACAAAATTCCAAAACCTACGAACTTTTTCCGGTACTGCAAATGAGGATCCGAAAGTGTTTGTGGAAGAATGCACTGCACGTCTTCAAAGCATGGCGTTTGCGTAGATGAGTGGGCGAGCTGCGTCGGGAATCAACTCACAGGAGGAGCAGGACAATGGTATTCTGCTATTAATCACTACGGCCTCAGCTGGGGCGAATTCGTGCAATCTTGCCAATGGAGATACGGAAGCACTTTTACATCATTGCAAGCTTAGATGAAACTGCTGTGGCAAGAACAACAGCAAGATCAGCAACTACCGACATTTATAACCCAGAAAGTACAGCAAGTTAGGTGGTCTTGGAACTTGAAACAGAAACAGTACTCTTAGAATATCATGCATTTTTGTTACCGTTCATGAACAGCAAAATGGAGAAGGTACTGAAAGTCGCAGTTATTTTGGAATGAAATTCACGCCTCGTGCGCCGCGAGTCAAGTGCTGCATGAGGGAAGCACGAGTTGGTAGGTAATGACTGTGCACAACCAAGTGAACAGTTTCAACGGTAAGTAAGGACTGGGAAGAGATCAGTAAAAAGATATTGCAACGGGACCGATGAACAACTGCAGGGATAGTGCACGCCACTCCGATAACCCCGGTAATCGGGTGAGCAACATGCGACCTGGAGAGGGAAGACCTAATGGCAGAGAGGTAGGGGACTACCTACCCCGAACTCCTTGACGTTATTGTCGCCCAGCTGAAGTGTATCACTGACAAAGCAGATGTCCGAACAACCTGCACCTGGACAGTTATTGCGGCTTGGCAAGACACAATCAGGGAAACTGCCTGCGGGCATAAGGCGGCCAGATGCGACCGACACCCCAGTCAGAAAGGAGCACCCAGATACAACCCCACATCAAGCATTCGTACTTCAGATCATATGCAACACGGCACAATTGATCCGATTTCAAATTCACCTGAATGGGCAACCGTATCTTGCACTTATGTACATGGCTGCTTCACATTATTTCGTACAGAAAATATTTGTAAATGCAAAGAACATCACACCCACGAATCACGTCATCAGATGGGCAGCATAGCCACAGTGTGGAAGGACAGGCGACTGTGATGGAAACGATCACAACAGCTATGATATCCGACGAGATTAGAGAAGATGCAATACTAGATGTTCCATGGATGCAGGAGCAAAACAACATTGTGGAACCCATGGCCAGGGGATCCATTTTGGTGTCACAGAGCGATATATGGTGTACAACATCGATCGGAAGAACTCAGAGCAATTACCGCCCATTAAACTAAGTGTTTTCGACTTGCCACCACACCAGGAGGTGTTCCAGCGACTGCTGGACGAACATCGCGAAGTTTTCGTGGAACACGATGCACTTAGGCGTACGATGGTGGCAGCGCACGAAATCAAGTTAACATAAGATGAGCCGATTTATGCTGCACCGAAAAGCTACCTGCCTAACCAAGCAAGAATCATACGAGATGAAGTAAAAGAAATGTTGGCGAACGGCATCATAGAATCAACTAGAAGTCGCTACAAATCTGCGATCACATTCGCACAGGAGAAAGATGGCAGTTGAAGGTTCTGCGTGGACTTCTACCCCATAAATCAGGTGACATGCAATGCTTTACCACCTTAATGAGTGTGCGAAACGTGTTGAGTTCGTTGGACAAGGCTGAAAATTATGGCGTCTTTGGACCTGCACAGAGGGTACTGACAGGTGCCTGTCAAGCAAGACGACAGAGAGAAAACATTATTCACCATGCCAGATGGAGTGGCACTATCAGTTCTGTGCGATATCGTTCGGACTGAAATGTGCACCTGCCACATTTCAGTCCATGATGGTTCGAGTCCTGGACAAGCTGATAGTGCGACATCGTGGTCTGGTCGAACAGCTGAGAAGACCACGTGCACCACCTGTCCATGGTCCTCGAATTATCTAGCAACGAACTCACTCACCTGCGCGGTGAATAAATGCCACCTAGGTAAGAGCAGCCTGGAATTCCTGGAGCACGTCGTGCGGGAAAACGGGAACCAGTCCAACCAAGAACAACTAAAGGTGGAGGCAACAACACACGACAGGTAATAGACTTCGCGAGTGCCAAGTTAGGAGCAGCAGAACAGAAATATGACTTGAATGAAGGTTGAGTGCCTGGTGGTAGTATGGGCAGTGAAAAAGTACCGCACCTACATTGAATACAGGCAGTTTGTGCTCCGCATCGACAACCATTGTCTTGTCTGGCTTCACAACACCAAGGAATCAAAAAGCAAGTTAACATGGTGGGCGCAGCTCCTCCAATCTTACGACTTCCTGGTGGAACACGTCTCTCGAAAGGAAAATCAGTTGGCCGACCAACTGTAATGAGACAATTGGGGCAGCACACTCGTGAATGACTACGCCGAATGAGATGTCGTACCTCCAAGAAGCAAGGCACTCCTACACAAGATATATGTAAATGCAATGAGCTCAGTAGAGAGCGATGTACTCGTTAGTGATGTGTGGAGAGACATAGTGACAGTGCAGCGCTAGTGTTTGTTTACGAACTAGGTGAAGGCAAAATGTGAAACACAGCAAGTGGAGAATTGGTGCGTGACGGACGGTCGATTGGAAACAGGTTCAGTGCAAGAACTGACAAAATGGAAGTTATTTGTATTGGTAAACAATAGAACACTAGTGCTAAAACACGCACACACAAGTGAGACAGTGGGACACCTAGGTACAGCACAGACAGTTTGGAACATTTGCGAGAGGTTTTATTGTCCGGAAGTATCGTGGGACATGCATGGCTACATGTAGAGGTGTGTAATGTGTCAGCTTTTTAAGTCACGTAGAATGGATGGAAGGCAACAACAGCGGCCACGATTTCACGCACAACCATTCGAGACAGTATGTATGGACTTAATGGGACCTTATCCTGCACAACGAATAGCAAAAAGTTTATCCTTGTTGTCACGGACAACTACTCGCGTTGTGTGGACACATACCCAAGTCAGTGGCACATGTGTGCAAAACATTGCAAATGTATTGAGCAGGAATATTTCTTGTGCTGGGGATACTCGAAACAACTACTGAAAGATAACAGCATGCAATTCACCATCAAGAAGTGGTCGGAAAAATTGCAACCAGTGGAGGTGTACCACTTGAAGATGGTGGTGTACCATCCCTGCACGAACCCCACTAAGCGCCATAACCAGGAGTTGAAGGTACAACTGCGGCTCAGTGTGAGTAAACAGCACAATACGTGGGCTGAACAGCTGCCTGGCACCCTCATCACCCTCTGCCGGCGTATTAACGAAGCCACAGGACGAACAACAGCCACAGGTCCTGCTCGGTCCCAACTTGGCCTTGCCAGGTGAGAAGCAATGACAGCAAGAAGCAACGAATAGCAGTGCAGAGAGCAGCAGATGACAGCGACAAAGGAGACGAAGAGAGCGACGCGAACAGCTATGCCGTTAACAGCAGTATGCAGAGGGATTAGTCCCAACAATCACAAGGCCACCGCCGGCACTACTAGCAGGGCAATATGTATATCTGCGAGCACACCCGCAATTAACAGTGAAACAAAACATTTTTGTGGGGCTGGCAGCAAAGTGGAGAGGCCTACACAAAGTGGTGCGAAGTATTGAACCAATTAACTACCTGGTACGAGTGGGCAGGAGACTGGTTCGGACCCACTGGGATGGCGTACGAAGAGCACCAGTGACGTCAGTGAGAACGGACTAGGTAACCAAAACACCCAGGGGGTGCAAGAGCTGCCGAGCAGGAAGAGCAAGCAAGAGGTGAGGAAGGTGGGCCAGTACCTCCACCTGATGTGTAAGTGCCGTAGACACCAGATGTGGCAACACCTCCCAGGGATTGGCTGAGCACGGACACAGAACAGGATACAGAAGAAGTGCAGGCCAGCACTATCACTCTGGAACAGCAAGAGAGGGGAGAATATGTACAAGCAAGTGAGGGAGGTGGAGAGCAAGTACGTGGGAGGAAGCAATCCCGATGAAGCTTGATGGCGAGACAAAGACAAGCGCCACTGCATCAGAATCAGTGCTGCTACCGGCTCCTGCTTGGACAGCAGCAGCTACAGCAACGGATGATGTAACACCCATCGAAAAAGCACGGCTGGGGGACAGGGGAATAGCAGCGCAAGAATCAGCAAGAGTAGCGGAGGAGGCTGGAGAGCCGCACCAGCGTGGTCCACCACACCTGGTAGTAAGTGGTGTGGGTCGCACCTGGTACTGGAAAATCACACAAGGAAGGAGCGAGCAAGAAGACATCACGAGTAGCAGCAGTGGAAGCGAGGGCAGCAGGTCGGCCAGCTCGTACTCCCCCCCCCCCCCTCACCAACCGCAAATCACATCGACGGTGGAGACCACCAGCAGCCTGTACAGCTTGCGAGGGCGGGAATCTATTCCGCAACAAGCAGCATCGGAGAAGAAAGGTACCTCAGCGAGCACTTCAAGACCGCGTGGAGGCGGCAAGAAATACATACTAGATACGGCCCAAAAGACAGCCAGGGAAGCAGTCCCTCTGCTGTGTGTGATGTTGCGCGGCTACAAACGGGTTCAGAGAGAGAGAGAGAGAGAGAGAGAGAGAGAGAGAGAGAGAGAGGAGAGAGAGAGAGAGAGAGAGAGAGGAGGGCATTTGAGGTGTGTCACGTGTCCCTCAAGCCTGTTTGACAGTGACAATGCCACGGAGCACAGCGGCTGCAATTATCGTGTGTAAATGTAGGTGTGTGACTAGCCAATAAGTCACTGCATCAATTCAACTTGGAAGTATTCAGCGAGGTTTTGTATGCATTAGTACTACGTAACATGGGTGTGAGAGCTGACCCGACAGACCACTGCGTCCCACGCACTTGGAATATTGTACAGTGCATTCATAAAGAGCAGCAGTCCAGGATAGATTTGGATGTCGGCCGAACAATCCCGGAGGAAACCACGTATCTACTGACTCACACAACATCGTCCATCAATGTCTGGCGCCCCAGGTCAAAATACCTTTCAAATTTCACTGCTCCTTAACTCCTGTGTCTACCTACTGAGGTACCATGACACCATATCATGCGCATAGCACTTCCGCTTATGTGAACCCCGTAGGCGGCCATGGTAGGTCCGCGCGATGCTTGCCTCTGGGCAGTCCATCGAGGAGAGCTGGCGATATAAGATGCTGTCACATACACACTTCAAATTTTTGCACTGAGTTAGATTTCCATAGCTCACTTTAAGTATACTGGTTAACCTTTGCCCCTACATACGTTTTGCCAGACATTCTCCAGCATTATGCTTCCACTTCAATAAATAATTAGCAGCCCTTGTGGCTTTTTGCAATTTAAATGAGAGAAGGGGATGAAGATGTTGGAGAGGTCACGCGGCCCACGCAACTCGTCAATCAGGTGAGGTCTGCATACACTAAAAGCTTTTAACTGTGTATGATGGCCCTGGTGATTACATAACTATTCTAAAACAACACCTCTTTTATTTTAAATAAAACTCTTGGGTCAAGAAACATAATAAAGTACAAACGTAAACATACCCTTAGCAGTAAGGAAATTTCAACCAAACTGACATAGGAATTTGCATTGTGGATTCTGGCGTATCTAGGTGTATGCCTACATATATTTTTATGTCTACATATGTTTTGAAGGGTTCCCAAATGTTTCTACTACAGTACAGCACATGAAATATCCATCTTAATGGAAATCACTGGGATCTGCCATTAGCCACTGCAAAGGACAATGGTGGTGAGTACCTTTGCATGCCCGAGGTAGTTTAGAGCATCCGGGATATGAATGTAAGGTGGTGGTGGTGCACTGCAGGTTGCCAGGTTCAGGTGGTGGAAATCTACACAGAACCGCCATGAGCCATCTCTCTTTGGAGCTAGTGATTGTGGAGTTGTACACATTTTCAGATGGCTCAATGGCGCCTTACTGTAGCATTTCTGCAATCTTGTCTCGGATAATCTTGCATTGGCACGGATAGTAGCGGTGTGGGTTGTCAAAGATGAGTGATACAGTTGTAAGTGGAATCTGGTGTTCCGCCACCATCGTGCATCCCTGGGGGTCGGCAACCATAAAGACATAGCGTCGCTCATCAAGCAGTCGTTGCATGGTGGCCTGGTACTTCTGGGGCACTTAGTGATCTAGGTCATCCAGCTGGACGGCGGGTGCGTTATTGGCGGGCCTGGCTTCCGAGTTGTACACAGTGTGTCGCTCTTTCTTACCAAAATGGATGCATCGTGCAGCTGTTTCGACGATGGTGTTCTGGTCTGTCAGCCAGGGAATCCCCAGGATAACATCTTCCCTCAGCTCGTCGTACACAAAAGCCGTTGTTTTGGTGTCAACGTCCCGTATCTGCGGTGTTATTATTGCTTCCTCTGCAATATGGCTCGTGTGGTGACGGGTAGCTAACGGTACTATATTTTGAACTGGCTGGATATCTCGTGGATTTATGACAGATGAATGCACTAAGTTGTGGGATGCAGCTGTATTTAAAAGTGCTCAGCAAGGGTGATTATTTATGAGGATATCGATGCGATTGAAACTGCTGTGGTTGCTGATGATCTGGGCGAGAATGATCTGCTGTGGAGTCTGAATTGGTTTAGATTTGGTTTTGGCTGGGGTGGATGGCGTCGGGCGGTCCTAACCCGGGCGTCCGTTTTCCTGCAGCGACGATTGGTAGTGTGGTTATGTCTGTGAGTCTTCTGCCTGGATGTAGTCTGCCCAAGTCGGACAATGATTATTCCAGTGGGGCCCACCACACCATTTGCGGGGGAGGAGGGTTCCCTCGGTCACCTGGGTGTAAGTGGAACGTCACGATGTTCACCCGCCTGGTCATGCACACTGGGTCTCATGTTTACACTTTTCTTTTCCCCCAACACTGGTTCTGCACTCCTGGACGCTGTTTCCTTGTTGCTATCTTTGGTTTTCGCGACGTCATGATCAAAGCGTGGCTGTGCTGATACATGTTCGCGGATCGGTCGGGCGGTAATGCTGGCATCGAGCAATAATGCAGTCTGGATAAATTCATGTTCTTTTGGGTGGATGACTAGGGTGAACGCAGCCCAGTATTCAGACCTTGTGGATGTCCCACAAGATAATTTCCAACTGGTACGCCCTGATCAGGCTAATCTTGTGAGTTATAAAGTTGTACAATGACTCTTTGCCTTGCTCATTCATAATCACTTGACTTCATTCCCGCAACAACTTGAAGGTGTTGGCAAAGCGACACTTGAACGCACTACTGAACTTCTGCCACAATATACTGTAGTGCGTAATCCCATGCTACCATTTCCGGTCATCGCCGAAGAGCTTCTCTCCAATGCAGTGTGACCAAACTTCTTGGTCCATGCCATACTGGTTCAGTCTCTTCTCGCAGTCCCACTTAAACACATTTTGGTCTTCGTTTGCCGTTCTGACATATGTGGGTAACGACTGGAAGCATGTCGGAGTTTTTGGTTGTTGGCAACTGTGCAAACATGTCCTGTTGGCCCAAGGTCGTGTAACAGTGGTGGATGTAAATATTGTGGTCGCTGGCGCCTCCTAGAGTAGTGGGATGTGAAGTTGTGGTGGTTCCAGTAGTATCAGCTGGGGTGCATGGGGTTGATATCCCGTTACTTCTTTTTTGAAAACCCAGTGGTTCACTTCTCTCGTCGCTGCCAGCAGTTGAAGATGCGCGACGGGTGACCGAATTGATGGCACGACACTGTTGCCACTTGTCGACACTGGGGCACTGTCCGGCCAGAGTGGAAATTTGATTGTGGTTGGCTCAGAATTGCATTTGTTACATTGAATGTAATGGTTATTCTTGAATGTCTTGATTGTAGCCCACTCTCGTGTGGAGATGCACTCGTCGTGATAGATGCACTTGCACTGAATGCATGCAACAGTGGCCATACTCCTGCCCTTGCACCAGTTAGAGTGCGCACATTATCTCAGTTCCTTCTGGAGGCGGTGTGGCATCTCATTAGGGCATGCAAGGTAAGCAGTGCTTCCCCAGACAGTTTCCTATCAATGATATATTTAAAATAAATATTAAATTCTAACTTATATTTTCTTAAAGGTAAGGTTACACTCATGTGGTACACATTCTACTTGGTAAACAATACTGTACATTATAAGAAAACAACTCGTTGGCTAACAAAACCAAGATGCTTGGAAGCACTTAAGTGATGCTTTCAGCAGGTAGGTGGTCGCAATGGTTTCCTGGCTGATGGAGGGGCGGTAGAATAGGAAGACTGCCCAGGGAAGGGCAGTGGCTTATGGCTGCATCAACCTGTATTAGAAGCTACAATGTGTAGTACTTTCTTCACTGAACTGAAGCAGAAATAGCCGAAGCTGGCCTGGCCACAGGCAGTTGGTGTGGGCCGTGGTGTAGTTTACAGTAACTAGACCGATGCACGGGCAAGTTTGTGCACACAACATGAATCGTATTGTTTTTATTTAATTTTGTTTTAGTGCTGAGAAGTTTATACAAATCCGTGCTTGTTGTATAACCAATATAAAAATTATAAAATTGCTGTGTAAGACTGAGAACCGAGTAGACAGAACAAGTGCAATTGAAACATGTGGATATAAGTGTGACGTGTGTGGATTATGAGTTAAGCAGTTTTCCAGCACTGCTTTCACTTTTCAGGAAAGATGTGACATCATAAAAGAGGGTAGGCTTACACCTGACTTTACGATCACATGAACATGCAAGAAAGGTTTTGCTGGCCATGTTTATTGTTTTCAAATTATGTTAACGTGTGGACTGCAACTGGGTATTTTGACCTTAACAATTTGTGCAATTCTGTGCAATTCTGTTCAAACACTCGAGCGTTCTGAAGTCCACATAAATTTGTTTTTGTCTCTTAAAGAATTTCGTACAAATAGAGTTGATTTTGAACTTGATAGATCCAAACAATTAAGCACACAGCGGCATAACGAAAAATTTAAGAAGGAATACTGAAATTTCCAAGCATTTAATAATAGATATTGTTTGTTCTTGGGTGTACAGTAACTGCCTTTCCTTGGTAATGAGGAGACAAAAGAATCAGAAAATAGTGGCAATTATGATGAGTTACTTGCTTTAATTGCTTTAATTGGGCAAGGTTCCGGGTTTGATGAAGGTATCTTTGTAATAATTTTTACTCGGTCAAATTTTATGTGCAAAAGTATTAATATTTTTACAAGCAACATATTTTATATTTAGGAACGTAAAATGCTTAAATGGCACCATTTTGCACCTTGAAATCCAAATTTTTCTGGGGGAGGACCTCCAGACCCTAAACCCCTTTATTGGGGTGATAAACACCACTACTGCCCTCTGCACACAGTAGCTTGCCCATGAAATTATAGCACGCATCGCCACTGCGAAGTGGGATAATGATGGCTTCGTGTCCTTGACAATTGCTGGTTACCTGCATAAAGATGGTGAGCAGGCAGGATTGATAGAACCTTTAACTCCACGTGTTTTCAGACAGGTGCTGCATACATCTTCCGACCATCTCGAACTGATATGAGCCATGGCACTGTTGCATATTACCGCATTAATCTTCTGTATCTCCTTCTGCATATAATTGACTACGGCTGGGTCTTAACAGATGCACATATCTTCTTGTTGTGCACGGAATGACTATGGATCGGTTGCTGGCGGGGATCTTTAACACACAGTACACAGTAAGGCTGGTTTGCCATTGACAATACATAAGTCCAAATGCTCCTGGTCGCAAGTGCAGTGTGGTTGAAAGTCAGACCGCATGTTTGTTGTTGTTTCACTTCATTGGACCAAGTCGTCTCTCAGCTCGCAGCTGTCACCAACACAGCGCGATGTGGGAGGGGTAGTCCTGTGGACACAACATGGTGCAGATGGAGGGGTGGAAGGTAGGTGGACGCTTCCACTTGGTGATGCAGTGTCCCAAAATGGTGGTGCTGGCTGACTTCACGTTTGCTGGTATGATGGCTGCCCAAAATGGCAGTTTTACCTCATGGACAAAGATTCTCGATTGGCGCCAAATTTCCCACTGGTTTTCCCATAGATTCTTCCATTGTGATGACTGGTTCTGGTACTGGAAATGTTGTGGGAAGTTAGGAATATTTGTGAAAGCAATCATATGTGGAGAAAATGCTTAGAGGAGCATACACATGTGTACTTGTATCTCCGACATGGTGATACTGATATACGAATGTGCCAGTGATATGACAACAAAATTTAGTTCTGCATCAGGGATACAATGGAGTTGTTGGAATGGAATTTGCCTTGTTGTAAGTTATTACCAGGAGGCAGCACTACACACTTGTACAGCACTATCTTCTTGATGCAGATAGCTCAGGGCCGTGTCGCAGACAGCCCGTGACCATCTGTGATGCCCTGCATCTTTCTGGATGCTGTAGTACGCTATAATCCTGAATTGCCTGGTCTAGTACAGGTTGTCGGCCACCTGGATACGCAATTAACCGGTTGGAAGCTCTCCTGGAGCCTCCTCCATGCCCATACATGTAATAAGAGGGTACATACTAGTTAAAATGTTATGGTACCCCATGAGGGCTACAATAATAAAGCGGAGAATTATGGAATTGTACAAACTTTTATTCTACCACTTTCCCCAAAGGACACTAAAATTTACATATCCCCACTATAGCTCAGCGAGCTCTTAAATAGTAAACTTGGCACAAGGCCTAAATGTTTTTCTATACAAAATATGCCCGGCCATGTACAAGATGGACCGTGTTGTGGGGCTCAACTCGCCCCGGTCTGTTTAACGTGCATTATGGTTCCATAATAAATATAAAAGATATTGATACACTAAATGATTGGTAGAAAACTGTAAAGTGCCTGGAACGGCGCAACACATGTCCAGCACCACGAGAGACATAAGCACTACTGCTGTTCCTTGCGCGGGTTGGCCGCTGGTTGGCCGGCCAGTCCTAGCGCGACGTTATGTGCTATGAAAAAATGTGAATTAAAAATAAAATTATAATATGGAAATGACTGAAGTGTGTGATGGCCCTTGGGTCAAGAAAAATAATAAAGTACAAATGTAAACATACCCTTACCAGTAAGGCAACCTTATCCAAACTGACATGGGAACTTGCAGTGTGGATTCTGGCTTATCTAATTGTAGACCTACAGATATTTAAATGTGTATAACTTTTTAATGGTTCCGAAATGTTTGTACTACATAACAGCAAATGAAATAATCTTCTTAATGGAAATAATCAAAAAGTTAGTTTAGCTGGCCACGCTTTTCTTGCGTTACATGGCCTCCATCAACTAACCCTCGTGGTCTACAATTATTATTGGAATTACTATCTGTGATACTGATATTACTAGTTTTCACAATAAACCATAAATAAACAATTAAATACATAGGCCTGAAGGCAATTAACACTTGATACAAAATACATAAAAAACCAATATTAAATATTATTGTTTACATAAGGAAATTAAAAATTAGGCGTGTTTGACCCTTGTGTTGGCATCTGAATTTGGTACTGTAAACACTGTGGTGTCTTTAAATAATTACATATAATCACTATGAAAACAACACATAAAACCCTGATTAAAAACACTTAAATTACACTGATGTGAACCATTTTGGTGAGCCCGTTCACAACGCCTCCCTTCCTGCAGTACCACAAGGCATTACACCCTTCTAGTGAAGCGTATGTGCACAATAGGTGCAGAAGTGTAGTATAACTGTGTTTTTCTATGGAATTTTTATTATCAAGTGCAAAAGTGTGTTCAGCCAAACGCTCGGTGTTACGAGTGTTCCACATCGTTCATGGTGTGCACGAGTGTCACACAAGTATATGCAGGGTTATTTTTTGTATTTAAAGTGTAATAATGTAATTGTTTCTGTTCCTTTGCCAGAGTTAGTGTTATATAAGTAATGTCAACATTCCTATTGACAGTCGAGTGGCCAGACTGCCATACTGAGAGTTGGTATGCTTATGTTGTGTAGTTGTGTTATTCATTTCCCTGTGTTCCTGTAATAATTATGACAGGTAAGTACCATGGCAAATGCCATTCAGAGTTCTGCTGGGTTGGATTTGTTTTTGTTTATTTGATGCTCATTTGTTTCATGGACACATGCTAGCCACAACAAAGGCCACCGTGCCCATCCCATATATATAGTATACAGTAGATATGGCAACCTGGCCAACCACGTGGCGAGATGCCACAGATTGCTTATAAACATAATTTAAAGTGCTTCATTTGTGTAATCATTTATGTAATATTGTTTTGCCGTAAGAATTAAGTATTTCAGAAATAATAAGTTGGAATTGGGAATCTTCTCGTGGGCCATGTGCCTACCGCTACAAAAGCAGAATTTTGTAGGTTAGAATGCTGTTATTGCAACCCCGTACCGCAGCGGCCAAAACGACTGATATTTATTTTATAAGAATGTAATTTACAAGTGTTGATGGCCCACACCATTTATATATTCAATGTTAAGCTGTCTCACATCACTTCATCATGTAATTTGTCAAACATATAATATTCGCGTAAGTCATGCAGCAGTAGCCAATCACAGTGCCTTGCACCCACCACCATATGAGTAGAGTCATGAATGTGTAGCGAGACAGCCGCTTGTCCACGCCACTCCGGACCTTCATTTTTCTTAATCCAGTCATAATGTAAATCTGTTTCTTGTATATGTAATGTACTGTAACCTTGCCCCAGTCTGTTTTCTGCTTGGCCGACAGATTTAAATTCACCTGTAAAACAATGTAAGCTTCGCACTTTTTTTTAACAGTTCCAATGGTCACCCACTACAACGGCGAACCCACAATGTATGTGTAATGTTTGGGATTTCGAGTGGAATAAAAGTTACGTGATGAGAATTATCCGGCTATTATTTGCTCTCAGTCACCTCTTGATGGTTTAACGCATATTTATAAAGAGTAACGTGAGTCATGGTTGGCATGAGGAAGCTAGAATATCCTCTTGGGAGTGAGATGGTGTATGAGGGTGGCCGACAGCCCTCGCTAGACCAGGCCTTCAGGAGTATATTTCTATAAGTTGTAAACACTTAACCTACAAAATGTGGACCACTGGGGGAAGAGCCAACTGGCCGTCGGCCGAACGACCCTGAGAACTTCATCAACTCGTGCTCTCCCACTATTGAGCACTGGCACCCACATGAGAACTGGAGCTTTAAGTACTTTCTATCCACCTAACCTCCATTCCCCCAATGGTCCAGCCAGGTATTACACTGGTCACACTTCAACACGTACTTTTAGTTGCATGCCAATTGACACGACTTGTTGGGTACACAATGTTCTGTAACATCCTCGTGTAGTTGCTTCCAGCACCGATAGGTACTCTCATCTCGACACATGGATGATACATATGGAAGGGTGAATACAGATTCCTGTTGTAGTAGTGTTTACAGATCTTAAGTTAAAGAGGTGCTTCGGTCTTTACAAAAAACTGATTTGTAGAAATATTATTTTATCAATAAAATTGTATTTTTGTTGTCATTTTCTTTTGCTATTCACATAGAATAATGGTTAAATACATTTTAACAACACCAGTGTACTTATATTTTAAGAGGAGAATATTTGAGTAAAAAACAATAGTGCAATGACAAAATCTCAGTGTGTGTGTGTGTATATATATATATATCATCTGGCATACAACATAATCATATATACTTGAGCAAGCATTTTATATGTGTAAAACAAATATTTTAATAATTAATTTATATATATAAGGATATTGAGTATTAAATATCTTTCACAACTAAGGCCTTCTCTTTTCAAATCAAGTTACTTTAAAACAAAATATGCTATTTTCAGCAAGACAGCAAGTGAAAACACCTTTGGGTACCCATTTGCAAATATTAGCCATAAGGGCACATGAAATTTTCTTCATTTTGTAGGTTCCTTTTTTTATTGCCCCAAAAAACACAATCCTGCTAATTAGTTTCCAATGTTAAGAAAAATTTAGTTCAACCAGTCTATGAACAGTTCATGTTAATGGTAGCTGTAAGCACGGAGCACGTGGCATGGGAACAAAATTGTTGGATTTACTTGGTGCTGGAGATAATCAAAATTTCGTCTGCTGCGTAGGCCAAGAAGCAGCACTCAAGAAAAAACCAAAAAAGTCTGTGAAGAAATAATCCCAGGAGGGAGGTTGGCCACGATCTACTGCATCATAGAACGAAACTACAACACATGCACCACCTTATCAGTGGGTGAAATTACCAAGTACATGGAAAGAAGAAAGTTCAGAAGTAGATAAATATTGGTAGAAAAACTGCATGCTGTATGGTTACGTCAACAAGGAGGCAATAACCTCGCGAGAAGGAATATATATAAGATTGATCGTGCTCAGAACTCCAGTCTGGTCTGACTAATCGATATGTAATACAATATTAAGAAAGATGTATAAGACAGAGATAACTAACAATTATATCATTAGGTTACTAAATTATATTTGTAACTTGCAAATACTAAATACTCATTAAAACATTATGTAGAATTTAGTTTTGGACATAAAACATAGTAAAATTATTTTCTTGTTCGTAATGGCTGCTACTCCTGCTGTTTCGGGCACTTTCTGACTGGCGCGATGTGGTTGCTTCCTGGGTATCCTGTAGGCATCTGTTTTGCATCGGAAGTTGTTGAGCCCTTCTGTGTTGCTTTCCCGACATTCCCATGTTGCTGGTATCGAGATATTAGCTAGGAAAACTTGCGGAGTTTGACAAATATGGAATTTTGAGATCCGGGAGAAATTGTGGGAATAATTTCTCTATGGCAAGATGTTAGCTAGCTCTTAATAGTATGATATCTCTTTTCGAGACAGTGTGTTAACCGTCAGCATTTTTTTCGGGATAATATGTTTATCACGTGGTAGCTCATGGCATTTGTTTACTTTGAAATTTTTTTAATTTATACAACCATCTGGCAAATATATTATAAACTAACAAAAACTATTTTGTTTGCATGTTTCTGAATAAATAGTTTATAAATAATCCATGTTTTAAAATTATTTGTTATATTGTCATGGAATTTATACATTCATTTATGATAATTTGCATCTAGATATATTTTTAATTACTGGGCAGCATCAGCATCTTTCCCCATGGTGTATAGGTTAGTATGCTGGACTTTGAACTCAAGGGTCTTAGGTTCGAATCCCACTCTTGACAAGCAAAAGGCTTTCATATAATATAATGTATTAATAAGTAAATGAAATGAATATATGTAATGAGGAAATAACCATTACAAAAAATTTTAATCGAAAAGTTAAGGTTTTTTTCATGGTTATACTCCTTATTTCTGGATATCATGCCACTGCAGGCCCGGCACCATAACGACTTCCAGCCATCGCAGACCCAGCATCGTAACGATATTCAGCTGTCGCAGGCCCGACACTGTCGGCCAACAGTTAGCCACCAGTTCATATTTCCATCGGAATGCTTCCGGCATAAGACAGCGGGCTGGTATCGGCTGGCCAGAGTTTGTCGACTAGCTTTTACCAGCTAGATTCTAGCACATATTTTCCAGGTTTGATGGGATCGACATGAGGTCTTGATCGCATAGGTGCAGACTGACCACAATAGTGTTTATGCTTTTCTTATCAGACTGCAAAGTGTGGTCTCCGAGCCACCCTACTTTAAAACTGTGCCCTAACTAGTAGATAAATCAGTGTTTCACTGTAAAAGTCTTGTCTTAAGAGCCCTGCCTCTCTAAAGCAGAGTCAATGTAGTGTTCTTAACGGCGTGCGAAGTGGCCTACAGCTTCGTCCTTTAGCAAAGACCAATCATATTTAACACAGTTAATTAACATTTAACAAAACACTCATATTGACAGCAGAACGAGAGATCCCTTTAGGCTGTCGGGTTACGCCATCAACATCGTTCTACCGAATGTGGCACCAGGCACTTTCATCAATTCCTGCCCCCTGCCTGACATATTATGTGGGGTACAAACCCAGCATACCATCTCTGTTACCCACAGTACGTCAAATTGGCCTGTCCTAGGGGACACTAACAGCGATAGAACAATGTCAAGCCACTTTTCCTGTCGTTAAATTAGCCTGCCCAACTAGGGGCCATTAGCAGCAATAGAGCAACGTCAAGTCACTTTTCCTGTCATCAAATTGGCTTTCCCAACTGGGGGATATTATCTCCTCAAGTCATATTACAGCCATCGAGTGGTCTTCCCAACAAGAAGCTACTCTACAGTCATTTGTTCAAAGTTACATTTGTACATGTCATAAAATGGAATTCAATGCCATTTTATGTACATTTTATTTCGTCACCAGATGCTAAGAGAATTAATTTGCATTTGTCATCATATCCAAACACAATGCTTTGTTTGTACATTTTGTCACTTCAGTAGCTTTATATGTCATTTTAAAAACCCTCAAAAGATGTACAGTGCTCTGTGCTGTAAATAAGACACATCATGAAATGTGCAAAATATTAAATATTGTTGATGTACAAGTAAGAAAACAGTTATGATTAACATTTGAGAAAACAAATGCAAATTAAATGTCATCATTCACAGTGAACTGTTAATTAACAGTCATTGCTTGAAGTGTATGTGCATGTTGTCCATAAAGGACATTTCAGAGCGTCGTTATGTACGACACAACAGCAACAGCACACAGGTAAATTGGTAAACAGAACCACATGTATTTGTTGTGAAACTCACATAGCAGTCACAAAGGCAGAAATGTTGAATAATTCCACTAGCATGGTGTCAGTATATGCCACAAAAAGGCACGTTACAGAGCCATCAATCAGCAAATGATGATTTAAAATATTTTGGCCATCAAACAGAACATTCTCAAAATTTATATTCTTTTCACAGAATTTGTGCGGGAAAAAGGGAGTGTCAACAAGGGCGGCCATAGTTGAGCGAGTACGGTCAGACAGCCAGCCACCAACCCCTTCCGCCGTTGCAGACGCGGGAGAATGCAGCAACAGACAGTCAGGCGCTTGCCCCCTCAACACTTCTGCATTACTGAGTGGATTGGCAGAGTAACAAAACAGCATGCAGGCATGCGTGTACATGCTGAAAACCACCCCACACTGGCAGCAACTGTAAATAATCCCCTCTCTGCGCTGCACAGAGGTACAGCTGAGAGCACACATGATAAAGACTGGGACTATCAAAATGTTCGCTCCTACAGCCAGTGAACCACAACACGTGGCAGAGAGCAACATTGCATGCAGATATCTTAACTGGTGCACAAGTGTCGGAAATGCAAACCCACTATGCCTAACATGTGTCCAACCCACGTTAAGTACAAACCCATTTCGATAATCTACCTGTCCGTGTAGAGGAGCAGATAACCTCAGACGCCGGCATGAGCCCATTAACAGGGCCAATCGGGAACATGTTTGCAGGGCCTGTTGCTGTACAGTGGACGAGGCGCGAGTGGCATTATGTTCCGATTGCGACCGACCCCGAGCTGTCCAGAACAACAATCGATTAGAAGCTCAATGTGAATGTGCATGCAATCCGACACAGTTGATATAACTGTACACTCAGCCAAATATAATAACAATTTTGCACAATGAAGTATGCCAAGAAAATCATGTGCACAAGCAGGAAATGGGATAGTTTGTTTGTGTGTAAATTGCACACAGACCAATCACCCTGAGGGCCTGAGTTCAGCTAAGCAGGCTACAACTGATCAGAGAGGACAAATTTTGTGAAATAAGTGTACACAAACACTTGTTGGCTACCACCAGACACCTACAGACATACTCATGGGGAATCGCCCATCTCCTCGACAATGTCACCAGAACGAGTGGAGAGAGGGCAGTAGATAAACTGTTGCATGTGAAGTGTGCGGGTGAAATACCCACTGACAGTGCCTGACCGCATGGGACGAGGCAAAACCAAACAGCCCACAGGTTCCGGTGTGCTCAATGAACCTAAGCTCCACAGCCGATGGGGACGAACCTATCAACTGCGGACACAGAATCAGTCAGTGAATACCAAGGCCTGCTGGCCCATTCAGCAGAACTGCTAACACAAACCAAAGATGCAATGAAAATGGCCCCTCCACAGGCCACTGTTTTCAGACTGCCACCGCACTGTACAAATATGCCAGAAATTATTATGGCTATAACACGAGCAGTAGAAGCAGGCTCAACTCCAGCCTGTTTCCAGCACCAACTCACATTATCGGGCCGTACCAGCGAAGATCCGCAGGCATTCATTCATAGAAGACTATACGGCACAACTGGAATGGTACCGAGTTTGCTAACACGATTTGCCAAACTGTGTGGGAGGATAATTGGCGGGGGAAGCTAGTGCATGGTGGCGAACAGTAAGCCACTATGGCATAACACAGACCGAATTTCTGAGCAGTTTTCAAAGCCATTTCACAAGTACATATTCATCACTCCAGGCACAGAGTAGAGCAGTGCTCGAGATACAGAAGCCACAAGAAAAATCAGTCCGATAAGGAATTTCCAGCCGAACATGCGTAAAACCGAAATACTAGAGGTAGTGACTTTAATAGTTAGGGCAGACAATCGACTAGTATTAGCACCACTCATACATAGTGGTAGAGAAAATTTTATCCATTCAGCAACGCTATTGAACCAGGCTAATAGAGAACATGGAGCACCTACAAGGAAGGGCAAGGGTTTTTTCAGCACCAACGAAAAGACACATAGAAGGGAGAACAAACATAAGGGCAATTAATAAGGCGTGGAGAAAATGGTAAAGCTAATGAAGAGCCGCAGAAAACTCTGAAACCTAAACAAGTAGGAGAAACAGCACCAGCCCCAGCCATGGCAAGAGGCGAGGCTTTTCGAAAGAAACCCCTATATACATGTTCCTTCTGTAAAGGAGAAAACCAATTTCAATTGCATAATGAATGTCCCAAAAGGGATGCAGGGAAGATAAACAACACCCTGCCGATGAGAAACGGCCCGTCGTGGTCACAAGCCAGACGCTTGCTACCACAGGGCATACAGACCCTAGGTAACACTGCCTCCTTAAGAAGTCCATGAGGTAACACTGCCACCTCAACAAGTCCATGAGATAACACTGCCTCCTCAACAAGTCTGTGATGTAATATGGCCTCCTCAACCAGTCTATCAGCCAACACGAACTCCTCAACAGATCGTGTTGCAACAAATCAATCAACATAACAAGAAAATGATCCGAATAGCAGTATACATCAGCAAGCAACCTTACTACACATTAATCGATAGAGCTGCTTCACATAATTTTGTACAAGTCGGGTTTGTAGGCATGCGAGAACAAACACCCAGTACACCATGTATTTCAAATAGCAAAATGGCAGAACACAAGGGAGACTATGGGAGAGACACGAATAACAATCCGAATCAGAGATATGGAGACAATCACTACTGTCTTCATGTCCGTGGACCTACAAGAGTATGCCATTCTTGGCATTCCCTGGCTCACTGAACAAAATACCATCATAGATCCAGCTGCCCGTATGATCCATTTCGGCCAACAAGAGCGCCAAACCATGTATGATGTCGGACCCTGACACATAAGTTGTACACCTGAAGTCCAACTGGACGAATTAGATCATGCGGTCCCACAAGAATACAGAAAAATTTGGCAGCTACCAACCATGTCAATGAGCCATAATAAAAAAAGCACACCTCAGAATTGCTGGCTGAGGGTGTGATAGTACCTGTCCAGAGCCACTGCAACAGTGCCATCACCTTGGCACCAAAGAAGAATGAGACATGGAATTTCTGCATCGATTTCAGACCAATCAACCAAATCACCAAGAGCACCTTGCCCCCATACAGCAGTATGAAGGACGCATTGAACACATTAGGCAAAGCAAAAGTCATAACATCACTTGACTTGCGCAGCGGCTACTGGCAGGTCCCCATCAAACCCATAGACCGACAAAAATGGCATTCACAGCCCCCCATAGACAATGATTTCAGTTTCAAGCAATGCCCTTCATCTTAAAGTGCGCACCAGCAACTTTTCAGGCTAGGATGGTCCAGGTACTCGATGGGTACATAGGTGACTTTGTCCCAGCATACCTGGACGACGTCGTTATATGGTCTAAGACCTGGGACAATCACATTAAACATCTGTTGTTAGTCTTAGAGGGACTAGCCATCAACAAGTTGACCTGGGTAAACAATAAATGTCACATCGGCCACCCATGCATTCAGTTTCTGGGACATCTAGTCGATGAGCATGGCAGCCGACCCACACTGAGAATTCGGCACGAGGTGTTGCGTACGATAAACCAACTTCGGAAATTCTTCGGGCTGGTGAATTGGTTGCGGGAGAACATACTTGATTTCGCCACTGTAACAGCAGTGTTAACTGATATGCTATCACCAAACAAGAAATAACAGCGGATAGGGGAACACAATGGCCTTTTTGAAGAAATAAAAAATAGATTCAGGCAAAGTAAAATATTAGCTTGCCACCACCCAAGTCGACACTTCTATCTTCATACAGATGCCAGAAAAATAGTTTTGGGGGTAGTCCTGTACCAAATATGGGAACAAACCAGGAGCAGCTAATCATTGAGTACAGCACTGCCAAATTCATAGCCACAGAGGGTAGATACAACGTGAATGAGCGAGAGTGTTTGGCAGTAGTGTGGGCCATGAAACAGTACCGGACCTACTTGGAGTACAAGCAGTTTACACTATGAACCGACAACAGATGCTTCCACTGGCTTCACTCCATGAGGGACGGTAGGAGTAAAATAGCATGCTGGGTACTCTCAATGCAATCATACGAATTTGAGGTTGAGCATGTTTCCGGGGCCAAGAATCAGCTGGTGGATGAGCTCTCATGCGCGCCTGGCAAAACAGTAGCAGTGGGCCAAGACGAGTGGGACGATCTTCTTCCCTCTAATGCAGCCAACCGCCAACCATCTTGTGAGGGCCGCACGAGCTGTACCATCATCGAGGCACCCGAGGAACAAGAACTCGGGTTGGAGAAGTTGCAGGCTACCATCTTGATTGAGCAACAACAGTTTGCAGACACACAAAGTCGTGTCACCTTCATCGAAGCAGGCAACCAGTAGTGGTGATGCATCAGTGGTAGGTGTGTCGAGACACGACCACATCAACCAGGTGCATCATGGCGCCTCTACATGCCCACAAGAACATGGGAGTAGGTGCTGTGCTATGCACACAACACACAGTTTGCAGGCCATCCTTGAGCATCAGACCACAAGAAACATACACAGCCACTTTCTCTGACCAGGAGTCATCAGAGATATAAGGTGGTACATGACGGTGTGCATTACATATTTCTTATTCAAGAGTTTCCGAGTCGACAGAGTCACTCAACAACAACCACGTAAGCCCCGGGAACTGTTCGAGTCTATCTTGTTGGACCTAATGGGGCCTTATCAACATACCCCTAATGGAAAGTGCTTTATACTGGTATTCACCGATTCGTTTTCTCATTGGAAAGAGGCATACTCAGTTCCCAGTGCACGTGCATGTAATATCGCTCATATACTGGAAACTGAATGTTTCCCATGATAGGAATATCCACATGAGATACTGACCGACAATGGTACACAGTTCACAAGGAAGTATTGGAGATAACTGTTTATCAAGTGGATAGTACAGCATCATACCACGGCCGTATACCAGCCATGGACCAATCCAACTAAGCCTCGAAATGAAAACCTCAAGACTCAGTTGCACCTTCGGGTAGGCAAAACCATAAGAGTTGGGCCGAACATCTGCCTGCGGCCTTATTCACCATCTGGCGAAGAGTAAACCTGGCAACAGGCCAGTCATTAGCCAGGATACTCCAGGGTAGGTAGCTCCCCATTCCTGGAGAATTTAACATCAGACCATACAACAGTGCGAGCGAAGAAGTTGCAGCATGTTGAAAACTTTGCTGTAATCACCGCACCCCTCACGAACCTACCATCTCCACAGAAGCGGTACAGGTGGAGTAGAGCACAAGAAGAGGCAATTCTAACGACCAAGGAGAAATTTCGATCATGTCCTGTGCTAGCGAGATACAACCCAACACAACACCTATATCTGCAGACTGACACTAGCCAGGAGGGGCTGGGAACTGTGCTATACCAGTAGAGCGATGCAGGTGAGAAATGAGTGATTGATTTCGCCAGTGCGAGACTCAGAAGCACAGAATGCCAGTAAGATGTTAACAAGAGGGAATGCCTCGCAGTAATTTGGGCAGTACGAAAGTATAGGCTGTACGTGAAATATAGGTGATTCACTTTGATGACTGATAATTGCTGTTTAGTATGGCTGAATAACATACGGCAGGCCAGGAGTATTCTCACGAGGTGGGCGATCTTATTACAGGTGTACGACTTTGCTACTGAACACGTACCAGGAAAGAATAACGAACTCGCAGACATGCTGTCACGTACACCAGATGGAAGAGTAACAGTAACAGATAACATAGAATGGGAGGAGGTATTACCCCGTCACCACACAACTAGTTACAGAGGCGAACGTGGACTGAAAACGGTCGGAGAAAACGAACAACTGGTGGCAGAATTGTACTGCGAAGTAGTAACAGCACAGGAGAATTCCGAATTTGCACAAGAGAAGAGGGAGAGATGTGAGACAGAACAAGTAGATAGATGAAGAGTTATAGAGGGATGTATCGAAACATGTTTACCACCGGACAATACAACATGGTGATTGTACGTACCCGCAAATTGCAGGGAAAAAGTGTTTGAACATGCACACAGTAGCGTAATGCCAGGACACCTAGGAGACGAACAGACAATAAAGAACTCATTGGAAATATTTTTCTGGCCCGGAGTAACACATTACGTAAGGAATTTGGTGCGAAAGTTCCAGAAATGCAATTTATTCAAGCCCCAACGAACCAGTGGAAACCAGCAACAACAACCTAGACAGCCGATATGACCATTTGACACAGTTTATTTAGACCTCATGGGGCCATATCTGAAGTCAGCCGGAGGAAAATGGTTCATTTTCGTGGTTACTGATAGTTTCTCGTGCTGGATCGAAGCCTATCCACTAAACAGTGCCAGAACTGGACAAATCGTAAAATGTATGCAGAATGGGTTTTTTGCATGCTGGGGGGAATTTATCATTGATAATGGATCCCTGTTTACCAGCAATCGTTGGCGAGAACTATGTACTAGCTGGGGAGTGTGGCATCTAAAACCTGCGATTTAACACGCCTGCGCGAACCTCATGGAGTGGCGTAACCAGGAGTTGAAGGCGCAACTCCGGCTCAATGTGGATGAGCAACACACCAGCTGCTCTGAACATCTGCCTGTCGCACTCTTCACACTGGAACGGAGAATGAACAGAGCCACAGGTAAAGCCCCGGCACAAGTCCTACTGAGGAAGAACATCACATTGCCGAGTGAGCGGAATTGCCAGCGTACAAGAGAGAGCAGCGACCCGGAAACAAGTGGCGCACAAGACAAGAGGTACAGATGCCGATACCATGACCAACAGGACCGGCAAATGAAGTACACAAATTGTTGGCTTCCTGAAACAAAGAGGCCATCCGCAGCCCTCATGGTAGGCCAGGTTGTATACGTCTGAGCACACCGGCAGTCCGCAGTGCATAAGAACTTTTGCACAGAACTTGCGCAACAGTGGACAGGACCGCATCATGTCGTGAAAACCCTAGTTCCAAGGACGTACTTATTAAGAACAGGCAGGAAAACCATGAAAATCCACCGTGATGATGTCCAGGTGACATCTGAGAGCGCTCCCGAGCAGGACAGGGAAGAGCCCCAAATCGGCCAGGATGGCTCCACTCATGACGAGCACGAGAGAAGAGTGAGTGAGATGGAAAGTGGTCTGGGACTTAGAGAAGAGGTCAGGTCACCTAGTGCAGGTGAGGTGTCGACACCGAACAACAAGGAGTTCACCAGGACTCTATGTCGCACCAGCCTCGCGAGTGAACAGGACGAAGTGTCCGACTGGAATGGCAATGGCCCGGGAGAGAGGGGAGAAGGAGCACCTGGAGAGTGTACAGGATGTGCAGAACTGGAACAGCTGGTAAGAGACAAGGATCGCCAGGTGCCCCACGACGGCGGAGGCGCTGATGAGCCTCCTGGTGACAGTCCAACAACAGGAGGTGGAGCAGTACCTAGGGCAGGTGTACCGGCAGAGGAACGAAGAAGGTCCACATTCACCCGACACACAGGTGCCAACAGGGGTGAGCCCGTTGACCCACGTCAACATGTCTGATGGAAATGAGCCATTGAGCAAAGCTGTTGCTACAGAGGAGCTGGAACAATCCCAGTACCACCTTAAGAGGATGGGGAAGGGGAAGAGGAAGATCCCACCCCGGCGACACTACCTATAATCCTGCAAGAAGATGAAGGACCGGCGGTCCAAAACAGGAACCGGACTACTGGGATGCAACAACCGGGTCGCAACTGGACACATTACGAATCGAGCATGGAATAAAGTGGTGAAGTGAGCAGCAAGGACAGCGAAAGTGGCGGGTCGGCCAGCCCGCTACCTCTTCAACATCCCAAGAGGAGAAAACAGCCTCTGCGTGATTGTACCACCCATGGTAGTGCCACAGCATGCTGTAGGGTTCAGTTCTGCCAACCGCTACAGAGGAACAACGTGAGACTACCACCATGTAGGGAAGCTTATGCTCTACATCCTTGCTGCAGGGAGCAGAGGAAGTGCTCCTGCTGCGAGTGTGTCGCAGGCTGCAAATGGACTCGCGGGGGGAGGTGGTGTATTTGACGCCATCCACTGACCCCTAGCCTGTTTACCTCCAGTCGCCGGCAGCCGCTGTAGTCTACAACACTCTACCGGGCGCTCGTAGGCACCCCTCGAGTAGTGCACGGCAAAGAGCTTAGTTCCGAGTGCAGCCGTGGGGCCAATGGAAGTGCTCGAGGCTTGAGTAATCAAGAAAGTGTAAGTGGAGAGAAGGCAATCTGTGCCCACACACACGTGTTTTAATAGAAGGTCCTGTGAAATAGGGCATAAGTGAATTAAGTTTTTAGTACAAGATGCTCAAGAACACCCATTCACACAATGGCAATTTAACGAGCCTTGCAGTATTTTAATGGCCCCCGCGGGCTTTAGTTTCAGTGTTTGCCATTTTCTGTTATTTGCCACTTTAATTTGTTTCATCCTCATTTCATTCCACACAGTGTTTTATACTTATTAAAGGGTTCCAATGTCAAGGGCATTTATTTATGTATTAATTGCAGCTCTTAGAGCAACGTGAGTATGTTTGTTGGAATTTGCGTGTGTAAGAAAGTAGTCGGTGTAGATAGCCTGGCAGCCAAACCTTGGCCAGCATGCCACATTTTACAGATAGCCATTCTACTGTGTTTCTGGTATTTGAAAGTGGTAACCGACCGGGTCGCATTTCACGCACTTGGACAGCACAACAACTTTTTAACCTAATAATTAACGTGCAATATACTCTAGCATACATGAACCTTGTTTTACTATCGCCGCTCAAGATTCTGCACTCCTACCTTCCCGTGGAATAGCTTTGCTGGGAAGGCACAATTTTCACGTAAACCTTTGTCGCCTAAGGGCTTTTTGTACAGTGCTACCCTGCCGGTGGGTTAAGCCCAGCACCTTGTATCAGTGTGTTTCCTAGAGGAACAGTAAATAAAACCCAGTGAATTAACGTGTTAGGTATGCGTTCTCATTCGGGTTGCTTACGGGCCATAGGGGCGCGGGACCCCACCTTTCCTGCCAAATTGTAAGGGTAATGTGCCAGTGTTTTTGTGTAATCATTTCAGTGTTTTATCTATGTATAACTAAGTATGGGCATGTGAGTCGCCCTGAGACCTCACTGTGCAGGTTTTTGGTAAAGTCTTTTAATGGTATTAATTTCAACGGACGGAGCCTGGAAGGGCATCACTGTGGTCGTCGGACACAACCCGAAAGAAGGGGTCTGCTCTACCAGGAATTTTGTATTCCATTCTGACAATGCCTTGCGCTCACAACTTTACATCAGAGGTGGTGGGAAAACTCCAGTGAAATTCCTACCAACTCCGAACCTCTAAAATGAACACATTTTGATCCACTACATACCACCATACTCACTTTACCACGAACACGCTATACAAATATATAATCTTTGAAAATTTATCTAATTATACCTTATATTGGAAGAAATTGTTCAAGTTCATTAAGCACTACATGAACTTAGTAGGATGAACGGTGATGCTGTAAATATACACCCATAGCCCACCATAGATACTTGGGATATATTGACTCTCTCATCATTTAAATTATGCCAAATTGTTCATAGAAAATTTATTTTATCGAATAGTATGGATATTTACTATGACGTGTTCCTGATGTCCATGTATACCTTGTGTCCATTTGTTCCATCGCACACGCATTAACCACACAGCAACACTCCAAAGATCGACATTAGGTCGCGGTCTCTATCAATGCAGGTCGACAAGAACAGCATTTACACTTTTCTTGCTGCCCTGTAACTCGTGGCCGCTGATCATAATATTTGACATTCATCACAAGAGGGAACTCTCATGATGAATTGATATGTGGCCAAAATGAGTGTGCCCTGTGAAGTCATGATCGTTCGATGCAACAGCCATTTGGGGGAACAGTGAGTTAAGCGACGCAGCTTATTCGCACAGCTTTCCAATGTGCGCGATGTCGATGGGCCACGTGGCCGAATCCGGAGTACGACATGGCTCCAAGTTGTATCACTAGACAGGGAATCACATTCCCAGAGCAAGTGCAAAGTGGCGAGCGGCTCCATAGCTGCAGTAATTAATTAGTCTTTTTTAGTCATTTTAACTGTGATTGTACCACAATTAACTAAGGAAACCGCCTGCTACAGCATAGAGAGTTTGTAACGTTTCATAGGAGACAGGCCGTAGCTCCGCCCCTAATGATAAAATCCATGTGTCGTCACATCCATACACATTCCTGTAATTATCACCATTACGACACATGCCGATATCAATACGTAATTATAAGAGCGAACATGTAATCAACTGTCGAGAATCAGCCACCTGGAGCATCATTTCATTTAATATCACCCTTCAAGAGCAGTGACATACTCGTGATGTCACATCCTTAGACATATCTGGGGCTCCGACGTTCACTAGTATGTCCCCAACATGTTTTAGTTTAGTAATCATAATTATGTACACTGTCAGTATCATTAATAATATTAATTATTAAGTTCCAGCGACATCCGGCGAAGCCGATGCCATGTCGTTAGTCAGACTTCAGCACTCCAAACGACTGGCAGGACACACAGTAAGCTCCACATTACCCCCCTCGGCACTTCAATTTAAACTGTAACATTGCAATGCAATAGTTAATGTTAATTTCAGAACATTTGATTATTTAGTTAGCCGAGGGTAGGTCTTCCTGCATCCTGAGGTAGCATACCAGGACTTCATGCATGATGCAAGGCCTACGCCTTATTTTCAAAAGTAGTGACCACTGGCAGGTCCAGAGTGCCGGGTCTGCTTAACCAACGGTGCGCATTCACACGTGCAGCAACATTTCGTTGTACCTTTGTGGTAATAAAACATTCATACCCTATTTAGACATATTTTATTGCATTAACTCTCCCGAGTTCATCAGGTACTACGCCCTAATAGCAGCATCAACTTTAAAGTGTGTTACAGTGTGTGTTTTGCATTTACGGGGCCTCCCTCCCTCAAGCAGATTAAATTCAGTGATAATATAGGCATGCGAAGTGGCCGACAGCTTAGCCCCAAAGGAAATATTGTATATTCAACATAATTTAACTGACATTTAAATTAGCTCTCCATCATATTGACAGCGTATCCAGAGTCACCATAGGCCGTCGACCATACAGAACCATTCAACATCGTTCGCTCTACCGAATGTGGCGCCGGGCACATCATCAGTTACTGTCCTACACCTGCTCCCAGGCGGAACACGAACACACCACAGCACCTCTGGAAGTGCAAAGCATCAACTATTTATAGTGTGAATATGTCGCGAAAATTTTTAATATTTGGTACTTGTATTCTACTTACATATGTAGGCCTATGTTAAATTTTCACTTGTATGAGTAGTGTTGAGTGGTTCGGTTTCTGGTAAATTGTATTTTGTTTTATTCTTTCCATGTATCATATTAGAAGCCCAAAGGATGATTATAAAATTGGCAACAAATACTATATACAATGATCCTATGTGTAACATAAGCAAGCCAAAAAAAAAAACACACAAATTCTGTATCAATACTAATACAAGTATTGTTTTTAGCGTTAAAGGGTTGAAATGAAATTATGTAGAAGTGACGAATGCAGTTGTGGGGGAAATGTGAGTATCCCGATAAAACACTCAGGGCAACTGCATGACCCGTCATGTTTCCCGCAGCCAGTTTATTAGGCCGAAAAACTTTCTTAACTGTTTATGTGTACGTGGTGCCACCTGACTCTCGAACAGCCCCAGCTGTTCGGGGTTTGGCCTGTTACCTTGTTCGTTAACCACGTGACCTAGGAATTCGAGGTCGCTCTTCCGAGATGGCATTTCTTAATGGCACATGTCAGTCCATTAATTTCAAGTCTCTCTAGTACAAGTGACAGGTGATGTTAGTGTTCTTCCCACATTTCGGACAATATTACTACATCGACGAGGTAGGCGAGTGTAAATTCGTCTACCAGGCTATGGAGTACTCTCACCATCATACTTTGAAACATGACATAGCATATTTCAGTCCAAAAGTCATGGCGCAGAATTGATACCGTCGACCGTCCGGAGTGGTAAAGGCAGTATTTTCCTGGTCATCCTGGCCTAGTGGTATTTGCCAGTAGCCACTCCGCAGATCAAGTGACGACATGATTTTGCCCCTTCCGAGTGAACTGAGTGCGTCCTTAATGGCAAAGGATACCTTCGACCTATGAGAAATTCCGTTTGTCTGCGCCACAGGTACTGTTCGTCTGCGCCATGGTTACCATTCAGGTAGCAAACTGTTGCCCATATCTCTGTCTCACTCCCGTGTTTCAGCTGTCGCTTTAGAACGTGAGGATTTACCCAAGTGCGATAAGATCTTTAACACAAGACAGTCCCCAAACAACTACCAGGAAACCACCGTGTTGCCAAATGTAAACTGCTAGCGGATAAACCAGTTCTAGGAAGGCAGGTCATTCCTGCCCTTTCACTGCTGCTTGTTGACAGCACCAACACTTTGTAATAGGTTCACCATATGATTCGTTCTGATAATTTTTGACGAGTGAGTCACGTGGTGGTAGTTACGAAGTTTCGGAATTTGAGTACAGAATTTTATTGTATTTATTGATGTTTCAGGGTGTAATTTTTACATACTAAAGAACTCGTCAGTGAAACACAAGAAAAAAAATTAAAATATATTTATAATACTTAAGAAAATACAAATACACATTCTGAAAATTACAAGATTCAGTTTTCTGTAGATAGTCAAGTTGATAAGGAAACAATAGTAATCCATAAAATTACAAATGTTAGTACTTTACACAAAGCCAGAAAAGCATATTTACAATATTTTGTATTAAGTTACTTGTCTGTAGCTGATGCGAAAATATACATATGCAAAGTTAAATGTTCACAAACATTGTTTAGTTGAGGGCTGTATTTGAGAGGATTGGATGACTAACTTCTAAGGTCTTGAGAATTGGTGAGGGATGGAATGAGGTTGATTTGGAGCAGCAAAAAAAACGTAAGAGTGGGGGAAATGGGAGATCCTCGAGAAAACCGTCGACTTGCCACATTGTCCAGGCACGTTTCCCACACGCGAAAATTCCGGAAGTGAACTCGCAGATTGCGCAGTATAGTGTGAGCTCCGAACATTAACGACGTGCTGTGCTCGGCCACTCCACCTTTGGGCTGTCTTGGCAGCCTGCCTGCTTCCTTTTCCTTCCCATATCATTGGATCCCCTGCTATCACCAATGTGCGTCGTGTATCTCTCCCATTGGTCACTGGCTACAGTTTGAAGTTTGGGCTTTCTTCTCATGTTGGTTACTCGTCCACTTCTACGCCAGCAAGCATTTGAGTAACTTCACTTTAATTTCTGTTCCTGGCCCTAATGGGTTTTCATGTAATGATAGGTTGCTACGCATTGCAACTTGATAGCTGACATCAGAATATCGTCATGGCTGACGGCGAGAAGCATAGGTGGGTTCGCCGTATAATGCATTGAGCTTGAATTAAGGTTTTGTGAGGGCTAGTTAAGGAATTCTAAGGTTGCGCATCTAGCTTTTATTCTAAATTCATTTTGTGCCCTCAGTGTTTAAATTCTGGTTTTGGCTTAACTTATTAGTTGTGTGTGGCCCGTAGAGTTTTCTGTTGTGTGTAGCCTTGACGTTAGATTATGGTCGAAAGTAGTTTTGGATATTCATATTTTGCCAGTTTCTTGAATATTGATGGCTTGTTGAATGGGTCCGTACCAGCTTGCGCAACAAGGTGAAATTTTTTACAGCACTCTGATGTGGAACATTTGTTTTCGCCTAAGAGTTTATATCTTTTTAATGCAAAGTAAATTTTATACTGTATGTTTAAATCAATTTTATGGTAAATTGTATTTTGATTGAGTTGCTTGAAACCCTGAATAAACAGCATACTTTCGTAATTTCTATTTTTTGTAAATTCGTGTGGCAGACGTCACAAGGTGATGGTATCTAGCTTGCCTTTGGTCTCTAGCAGCTCGATCACCACTGGTTAGTGGTTTCGCATGAAAGTACTTTAAACATGTAACAAGTAGAGTTCGATTTTCTATTGGACACTTTGTCGATTATAATACAAGGAAACGTGTGTTCATAACTGATAATTTTTGTGTCATAAAAAATATAACTCCTAAATATTTAGTAGCATTTGCTGATTTTGCGCAAATTATGTTGATAATATATTTTCAAACATTTTGCGAGTAATTGGTTTTCATTAGCTAACACCTAAAATACTCAAATTTGGTAAATGTTTGTTTCTGAATGTATACCGTACTTGCAGTTTGTCAACTGCGTGATTCATTAAGTATGTTTGGGATTATTTGACGAGGCAGCAAAGAAACCGCTCCTGCAACTGTAACAGTAATATAGTTCAGTATGTGTAATATTTTGCTGTTAAACACAAGCTCTACTGGGTTGCTTGAAATTTGGTTGCATATTTTTACAAAGAATAGAGTCTAGCATTCCATAATAAATGTTTTTTAAGTGTCATAAAAAATGTTTCGCTTAAAATATTGGAACACCAAAACAAACGTAATTCGACTAGTCTAACAACAATGAAATCCCAATAAAAGTTATGTAATTTAATAAAGTTTTTTAATTGTTTTTCCTCAAATTCTCCTAGTAGCTGCTTGACACGGGGAAAAAATGTGAAGGGGGGTGGGGGGAATTTAGCTACCAATTTAGTTTCACATACAAACAATGACTGGACAAACAAGTATGGAACTATTTCCATTCCAGGCCAAAATAATTACAGTAAATCATGGGAAGAAATCGCTCCTGTACTGATACTTATACAGAAAGAAAGGCTTACAATGACTTGTACAGGATTGTATCACAATGTCGCAACTACAATTTACTAAACTGAGCAGCAGTTTCTTCAAATTCCCTGTAGGTGTTAACTGATACTAGTACACCTATTCATGTATACCCATTCCTGCCTTACATGCTAAATGAAGCTGGCGTGTAAGGTAAATTCCAGCTATATTGTGGCAGCTGTTTACAATACAAAGATCGTCTGTACAAAAATAAAGATTTTTACTGATAAACAGTATAGAATACTTTTAATGAATAAAAGTGAAAAGACGAAATCTTCTTTGCAGTAAAATATGGGTTTAAAACACCTCGATAAGTAATTTTTGCAGCTTTTGAATGTACATTTGTTTGCAGCGAAATTACATGTTTAGCAATAAATCGTCTAACAAGCATTTAATACACAAAGCTATCAATTTTATAGGCCATATCGGAATTTGGGCATTAAAAATAACAATTTTTCTCCGGATAAACTCATTAAAATTCTTATAATAAGTAAGTCGAGCAGTAAAAAAAGGGTCACAATGCTAACGTTATATGACAATGAGAAGTCGCACTTTCGTCACCAGCACTCTTTCGGAAATAATTTCAAAGATGAACACTATCAAAATACTCCATTATATAAGTATCCCCTGAGTAATAAATCTGTTAAAGATTATTTGATACAGCTGTGTACTCGGCACTATGTTGAACTTTAACAAAACAGTTTATTATACTCCATAAATTGATATAAATTTGTCGGAAAAATATCACTTACTATGCCTGTTATGTAAGAGGTTTTTATTTATTTCATTTTATTTCATCTTTCTTTGGCGAAGCTAGGCTAAAATGTCTTCTCTCACACTTAACAAAATTGAATACAATGGAGCACATACATGAAGGTTATTTTAAGAAACTGTACTCTGTTAGGTATTTTGTATGAAAACTGTAGACATGATTGGTCAGAACTGACGAGCGACTTACAGGAAAGTTTGAGTAACGCGAAAAACTTAATGTTTTTGGCGTTAAAGGGTTGAAATGAGATTATGTAGAAGTGTCGATTGCAGTTGTAGGGGAAATGTGAGTATCCCGATAAAACCCTCAGGCCAACTGCATGACCCGTCATGTTTCTCTCTTACCAGAATTCAATAGTGACCCCGCCGGGGATCAAACCAATTTTGTAGATATTTGTGGGAGGTAAGTAACGTAGCAAATACACCATATATATATATATATATATAAACATATATACATATACCCATATATACGTACAAAACAGTGAACACAAGCAATAAAATTCCAATAATCAAATTATCTCAATTATAAAACAACATACCAAAAGCGTTATGAACAAAAAAACATTTTGGATTGTCGCACCCTTGATACAAAGGCTACTGGATATGCATTTAATTTTATTATGCAAAAGATCATATTGAAAAAAAAATTGCATTCCATATATATATTGTATAGTATATATATAATATATTATATACAGTATATATTTTATATAGTAAATATACTATATAGAGTATATATATTTTATATCGTGTATTTATATTACATTAGAATGCACAGTCACCGTATTATCAACAGAAGCTTATATGGATGTCTTTCGCTTCTTCATGGCCTGCAGGATATCAGTCACGAAAGGCGGGTCTCGGACTCTCATGCCTCATCACACTTGTATCCCCACATGCAGTGGAGTTTTGTGCGAACTTCTTCATGCATTCTCATTCTGCCAGTTGTGCAGACCAGGGGGTGTTTTGCAATACATTCCAAATGGGGGAGAAGAAATGCCGGGTTTACCACACGTCGTCCAGGAATCACTTCACAGAGTGCAAAGGATTTGGATGTTCCTCGACAGTGAGAGGTAGATCATTCCGTCTCGTCTATCTCAAATCCACCCCACACCCAGTCTGAATGCTTATTCGTCATGAATATCTTCTGTTTCGGTGTTGGCGTTTTGTGTGACTGGAAATGAGGGTATCTTCTGAAATATAACTTCAGGCGACCCACTGAAAATCCCATAATAGAGAAACAGTTTTGAATATTATTAGTGATATTCAACAAACTAATAAACTACGGTAATGTGTAGTGTAGTTGCAGAAGCTGGTGTAGTATTTCATTTAAAAACTAGTGGAGATATTTGGGTGGCTCTTAACAGCGAGGTCTTGAGAACCGATGAGTGTGATATGGAGGAGTGCCGGAATGCAAGGGCAGGGGGAAACGGGAGATATCCGAGAAAATCCGCCCGCCACCGCATCCGGCATGAAACCCCACGTTGCGAAAATTTGGGGGCGCCCCCGCCGGGGGTCGAACACAGTTCGCCATGGTAGTAGGCGAGCGTCCTAACCGCTACACCAACCGCGGCCCCTATTTGAAACAGAAAATAGAAAAAGTAATCCGTTTTACTAATTGTTTCATAACTTTGGCAAGGTTAATGTGAATTAAATGGGAAGACGCTGTACTATGCACATCTGGTTGCCATAATCGGACAGGTAGGACATTCCCTTTCAGAGTAAAGATTGCTGGAGGTGACATGGCATACGAGTAGGTATTTATTTGTATTTTATTGTGTATTACCGGCATCAATTTTATACTAATAGACTAAATGGATATGTAAATACTGTAAGGGACTGCATACACAAAAAAATGGCACTTGCCTCCGTAATTGTATTCATAATTCGGATGTCTAGGTTGGTGGTTCGGAGATACAGAAAATAACCTGTCACGGAGGATCTTCACTTAAATGTTGATTCCTAAGTGAGAAAATCCTAGGGCTCTATAAAGACTAATAGTGCTTTATAAAAACCTGTTACGTCATAGGAGCTGAAAAGAAGAGCAGACAAGTGACATTATTATTTTCTATGTGTATACATACAGTGGTTCGGAATTGCCATAGTTCTTTAACAACACCCACTACCTAGGACCCACAAAGCAAGAATTACATATTACCTAAACGTTTAGCAGTTTGTAATAACAAAACAAAAAATATAGCTGCTTAATGTACAGATAAGTAAATAAATGACGCGAAAAAGGCAGTTTCAGTCATCCTTTCATTATGTTTAATGTTTTATGATTTATTGAACACAATGTTGTGTTATTCAGTGATAAGAATCATGTTCTCATTTATCACATTTCCGATATTGCCATACTGAATAAGCATCGATAATGTAAAAACGCAAAAACATTTATGAAACTAGTGTCCACCTAATCGATGAAGCCATTTAAAAGAACACATTATTTAACAAAATTATGTGAATGTAGTCCGGAGTGACAAGTAAAGAGATACGAAACGAATTCCAATACGAAAAATGTAGGTGTCTGTGCATTCGCGTACAATGATATTAAAATGTTTTAAATATATTAATTAAATGTGTATAATTTAATACATCACAACTATCACTCTTGCTTACCCATACTCGTTAATCTACGTCCCGATTGATTTGGTATGGCACGTAATATTTTCACCATTAAAATTGTCAAGAGTTATATAAATGTGAACTGAATCGCTTTTACTGCGTCGCAACTCCGATTATACGAGACAGGAATAAAATGACATTACCGACCGTTGGCTTCCATATTCGTCATAACACTAGGGGTAACATCCTCTTGCATTAATGTGTAAGAATTAATACATTTTATTTACTCGACATGTGCCTTCTTGTAGATAGATGTTGACAGTTTTTTTAAGATCCAAAATATAAATTGGGATCAATTCCGACATGTATGTCTTTTTTTAACGCTAAATTATTTTTGCATACTTTTGTGACATGTGCATATATATCCTTTTAAATCTCACTAATCGATTTTGAAGTAATTTTACTTTAATATATAGAATGTATGAATCATTAGGTTAATCTAAATTCCAGTGCATCTTCCGAGCATGTAAGCTACAAAACACTAGTTTACAATTTGCCATCAGAACTGCACAGAAATGCCATGCAAACCATGTTTAGGTTGTTAGTTTTGTAACACATTTAGGCTTTCGTGAAAGATTACTTCATGTGATAAGATCGAAGTTGCATTAAAACTCGTGCAAAATTGTTTTTAACTAAAAACATATTTATGTTAAAAGACTTCAAGCCACTTGATTTTGACCCCAAAGGTGTGACTTTTCTGTTGGCAAAAAGTTTGAGGATGACGCGCAAATAGCATGTGCACTCTTCCCCATACATATTCTGTGTAATATAATGACTAGTTACTTAAGGACATCACCAATAATGACAAAAATGTCATAGGCCACATTCCAGTTGTCTGAATAAACGTCATGTGTAAAAAAACCTTTGCATATTGAAACGTCCAAAATGGCACCCTTCCATGCAAATCGATTGATCATGGACTCTTCAATAATTGCCACTATACTGAATTAGGGAACACTCATTCATTCTTCAGTTGAGTGTGGCAAATAATCTATGAAAGATCAGATATTGTATATGCAAAACCACAGTTCTTAACTAACTATTTTGACATTTGTCTGACAATTTTCTGAAGTACTACTAATTTCTTGGCTACTATAAATAAACTGATTTAAAGAAAAAAATCAGGGCTTATGTTGATTTTATGAATACCAAGTTTGCTTACGCAGTGTAGTTTTCATTGGGTATTATAAGGATGCACGTATTTGAGAGATACTACACAGTAGAACATTTGGATATGTAAACAGACGTACGCTCATACACTCGTAAATAGCGCATACCTGTAAAATCTGTAACGTTGCATTTGAAAGTCGTCTTAAACGATCCGGATTTTCGCAAGTGCGAATCGTGTCGGACGATGCCGTTGGTCGGCGGGTTTTCTCGGGGATCTCCCGTTCCCCCCGCTCCATTCGTTCCGGTGCCGCTCCATACTCACTTCAATCACCCTCATCGGCTCCCAAGACCTTGCTGTTAAGAACCACCCAAAATCTTCACTAACTCTAAAACGATCATTTTCAAAAACGAACATGTCTTGAAGTCACAAGTTCGCATGAGCCGATGTTGAGGCTGTAGTAGAGAATGTTTGTTTGGAAATATGTATTTGAATGTCAAGGATTCTGAATGTAACATATTAACTAAAGAACTAATCCCAAACGACATGTTGTATCGTATTGCAAAAGTACAGTACAACTTGAAAAGCACCAATACACGAAAATTTTTATACAAGACCAAAGATAAAACACAGTGTTTGATACTCAGCCCGCGGAAGTACTTGTATACGTCTTTTCAGTATATTATGATATCGGTAGCACTTATAACAATCAATGGTGTTTTGTTGACCATTGCATGCTGGGATATACAGAAATAAATGGTGACGAAGATCGCGGTGTTTATTTACATCTAGTTTATAAAAAAAAAAAACTCAATTGCGGTTCAGATAACATACTAATATATAGCATATAATCTGTAATACCATCTTTGATTGAAGTATGGAAAAAAAATTAATAATAGTAGAAATAACAAAATGTGCATTGTTATAAAAAGTGACATATTAAGTAAGCTTCCTTTTATATAATGTGGAAAAAGGAATGACTACACTTCATAATTAGTGTAGTATTGTTTACCACTCGTTTTAACTTAGCTAACGGCCAAATTGATCCCGTGAATCCAACGTTATATATATGTCAACTTTTCTATTAACTACAAGGACACATTTACCCTTTCTATGTAATCTCAGTTTATTTATGATAATGAGATTTTTATTTTACGAAACTAAATATAGTCTAATAAATGGAAAGTTCGATTTTGTGCTTTCTCCGATACACGACCCCCCCCCCCCCCCCACATAATTCGAACGCTTAGGTACCGGCTTGCAAATATATTACTGTTTTTAACTATTTTATTCTGTTGTAGTTCAAAAGTAAAAATATTAACATTTCCGATCCTCCAGCCCGAAGCCATATATTTTGTGGGTTTCAGATACTGGCGAAAGTAAACAATTCCCAGTGATCTTTTTCGTATAATGCGTTATTTGTTACACGTGTATATGCAACTTTAAAAAAATACACTTTGCAAAAATCTTAGTTTGTTTTCAGCCAATCATTAAACGAAACCGTAACAAATATTTCGATTAAGGCATTGTCTCACTAAAGTTTAAGTATTAATAGAAATGCCAACCCGAAAATACCTTTAGTTTTGGCAAAAGTGGCACTTGCGTGTATTATTGATTAATACATGTAATTTTCTCCAATATAATATTTTCGTGTTTTTCATTACAGCTGTTTTGCAGACTAACAGAATGGAATCAAACCCTAGGGCTTGCACACACGGTTCATGTACGCCTACTACATTTACGAAGAAACTCGATAGAAAGTAAATTAAGTTATGGCTATACTACAAATATATAGCCAACGGGAATTGTTTCATGTTTGACCAATGAAGCCGTGTTTGTGTAACAGCTAGAGCGCTCACCTTTCACGAAGGTGACATGGGTTCGATACCAGTGCGTCACCCCGTATTTTTGCGTTCGGAAAACACAGAGAATGTTAACATTGGTCTATGGTTTTCTTAGCGTACTCTGATTTCACCTACACCCATTGCCTCCCATCATTGTTCAATCTTCATCTCAGTTCGTCTTCATCGGCACTAAATAAGGACCTCGGATTATCAGCGCCGGTAAAAACTCTCACATTTAACAACCTTATTTTTATATCACTTTAATAAAATAAACCACTTATTTCGACTCTTCACGAACTTCCTGTACGTTTTCCGGCGATGTGGATGGTGTAACCGCAACCATTATCGTTGAGCAACATTAAATCTCTTTGTCGCTTGGGAAAGTTTGTTCCTTTTGTTTTTTATCTAACGCCTGCCATTCTTGAATTTGTGCGGAGCCATTGCACACAAAATTGTAGTGTTTCTCGTATAATTACATTATACTTTTCTCTGAATACAATGGTAAAATTGTACACACAAAAAGTGTATAAGTATTAACTAGCATTCACGATCGAGGAGTGACAACAGCACGACACAATTTCAAAGAGCATCTCAGTTGAGGGTAGGAACAGGCGTGGGCGAGACTAGTCAGGTAAGAAATTCCAGTCGTAAGGAGAGAGTAGGTTTGGCAATCCTGAGAGAAAGAGCTGGTCCATCCAGACTCCCTGGCGCCAGGTGTGTGACGGGTTGCATTCGAGATATTATGGAATTCGAGGCTTAAAGAAAACATGCAACTCTTTTGTAGCAGATTTTCGCTATAATAATAAAAAAACCTAAATATTTGCATTTTGTTTTGAAAGTATATTGATGTAGCTACTTCATGAGTGTATTATGTTTCTTTTTAAATTATTACTTTCTGTTTTTCATGGATGCGAAAACAACCATGTTTTTCACAGTGCACATTACAATCTGATAAAATTGTGAGAATTTCAAATTTTGTCAGTCAAAAGTTTAGATAAAGTTCTTATGCTATCCCAAAAATTAGCCAGTTTCCTCTTCTGGCTGTCCAGAAAGCTGCTGCAGCGTATGTCAAAAAACACAGCTTCAAGAATCTACAGCTCTTAAACTTTAAGTTGTAGCGATTATCATTTTGGCTCAAAAGCTAGTCTGTACGATACCTATATGTAGACATAATAATCAGCTATAATATTTTTTGGGTCCAACAGTCTTAATGCTTATGTAGGGTGGTATGGCACTACACGTTATATGGTTGATGGGCCTGAAGTCCACGCAGAACCTCCAGGTCCCATCCTTTTTCGGGGCGAGAGTTACGGCAGAATTATACTGGCTCCTTGTCGGCTCGATCACTCTGTCCGAAAGCATTTCTGATATCTGCTCTTTTATTATATGTGCCTGGTGGAGTAAGTAGATATGTGGGATACTGAAAATCGGGTCTTCCTGAGTGAATGGTATGGCATGTTCTGCAACTTTTGTTCTGCGTAAGGCATCGTGATTAGCAAAACCAACTTTCCATTCATTAAGTAAGCACTGAAAAGCAGCTTGATGTTCTGTTGGGATTTCGTGTTCGAACTCTGAAAAATTAGTTTTTTGTATCTGTTCTCGGCAACGGCTCTCTACATTATACACAGTGCATCTCTCAATAGCTCCAAAGTGGATACAGCATTCAGCTGTTTCTACTATAGTGTTCTGTTCTGAAAGCCAAGGTACTCCTAAAATAACACCCTCCTCTATTTCACTAGTTACTATTGCTGTGGTTATGGTTTCTAGGTCTCAAACCTTTATTGTGACTTGCTTGGCCAATTACTGAATTGGTACACTGACCGTTGGCAAGACGGATTACGTGTCCAGTTGAGGTTATGTCCTGTTTGTTTACAAAACGAGGTTGACAAATATTGTGCGATGCGGCCATGTCAACAAGAGCATGACACAGTATTCCATGTACATGTACAAGCACTCATATGAATATGGCACTTTGGCTACTAACCTTTGTAATGAGTGCCAGTTGTGGCAGTACCGCTGTGCTGGTGGTGTAGGGAGGGGTAAAGTCTGTGGTTGCTGACTCTACCCCTACAACCCATTTCCTTGCTGGTAATCGCTGCTGGCCGGTTGTTGGTGGGTGTTGACACTGTTGTTAGGTTGTCTCCGATGCGGATTTCCTGCACACTCGGCATGCCAATGAAACTGCTGTCCCAGACAGTACCAACCCAGCATCGGAGGCGGTCTTGTTCTATCCCACTGAATGAACCAGTTCACATACATTACACACATTTAGCATGCTCCCACCACCTAGTGCGCAGGGTTAAAAACTGTTTACTTGATTCACGTGGGCCTGTTCCTGCCTCTGGTGTTGGAAGTTCTGTCTGTTCCCTCGTGTATTTTTGCTTAAGATGTTCCCAAACTCTTGAGGTACTTGGCGCACCCGTGCGCCTCCTAATTTGCATCGCGGAACACTTGTGGTACATACAAGAATTATTGCAGCATGCATAAACTCTGCAAAATTGCTGCTCAGCAATGGAACTAGTGCTGTTCGGTATTCTGGTAACGCTGTCTGCAATTACGTCGAGGATTTCTCGTTCACTTAGACCCAGGGGAACCTCCGCACCAGGTGTGTCTTGCAGTTTATGGATGCCGACAGTCTCTCGCCCTCCTGCTGTTCTTGGAGGATCAGTTTGCTCTGTGATTGTATTGAGGTAAACATACCTCCGAAGCAACACTGGAATGTGTTTAAGAACTCCTCCCAGGTGAGTCCATAGTGATTTATTGATCGCCACCATTGGCTAGCATCTCCTTTCAGCTGCTTCCCAATACATCCATGCCATTCGTCCTCTGAGACTCCGTACCTCTGAAGATGCATCGTGCAGTCCTGTACGAAAGCTGATGGGTCCTCGTTCAATTGTCCGGAGAATGTTGGCAGTGTCTGGAATCTGGTAGGCATCGGTCGTGACTGTAAATCAGTGCGATTGGTGACACTGGGTGTAGCCGTTGTGGCTCTGTTGAAATCTGTTTGTAAGTTCGGAAATGGTGTTGAGGTTGAGAACTGATTTGGTAGGTTTAACAACAGTGGAAAATGTTGATTGTACAGTGATGCAAAAATAATAATACGGTTGCAGTTTTGGAATATATGGTGTGGTAGGTATGAGTGGAAAGAGGTGTACTGAAGGGTAGTTACAGGTGTTGGTCGTGACTCGGGTGCTGTCACCCTTGGCGGTACTGCGAACATATTCTGAACAATTCGGTATGGTTGCAGGTGCTTCCTCCTCCTTGACCGCACAGTCTCCACACTTGAACATTTCGCCCTTACTCGTCTGCTATTCCATCTCCGTCTGACATTGTGGATGTACCCTTAAGTTGCATCTGTCACAGCTGCGTGATTTTCCGTCTGAATTCCCCGTGCACCCTGCATAGTCACACGTGTTGATTCACTGTAATTTGCCAGAGCATGTGTCCCAATTATAGGTGACTTGTTTGGGTGGTAATGGCTGTGCACTGTATTGTTTACATGAAAACATTAACCCTTTTATCGTTTAAATTTCATTCCTGTCTAAACACTCTGTATGATAACAGTTGTTGCAATGATAGCACTTCAAGAGAAAAGAGTACCGACATGGGCAGAGCAGAACATTGTACCAATTTGTTATTTGATTATCCGAAAGATTTATGCTGAATTTTTGTTCAAGAGTTTCTAGTACACTATTGCCCTTTCGTGGTTGTAACCGATGCGGTTGCTTGTTGGGCTGGATTGCCGTGCAAACTTGCAGTGATTAGTGCCTCATCCGTATTTAGCAATGAAGTCCTGCAGTTGTGGTCGCAGTCACTGTGGACAGAGTAACTCCATTGAGTCACTACTGATCTGGCCAGCCATCATGTTTGTATACAAGTCCACATGGTCGCGGAAGAGTTGATGTGAGTGCGCGGCACACAGGAGTGCAGTCGGGAGAGAGCGATGCTTGGCCGATACAGGTGACATCACACAGGGGCAGGACTGCTCGAGCATTGTGCGAGGCAGGGATCAATATTCGACTGGTGCGCATAGCTGTTTGGCGCGTGAGCTGGTAGCGTGAGAGGGAGGCGATTTTTTTTTCCGCCTTCTCTTGTTTCTTTTCCTCCTTCGTCCTCCTCGAACATGCGCGACGTGGTCAGAGGGGTAGGTTTTGCAGCCCCTTTGTCTTCTCGGCATCTGGGTGGTGCGAGCTGGCTGATGTCACGGCGCACCAAGATGGCCACTATCCACTGTCACTCTGCGTTCTCCCACGTGCATTGACTTTCCGGTGTCCTGGGCCAATGCGATCGCATCCCACGACTCCTGTTGTGCACTGTAGAACTTGCTTATGCCTCTTCAGCATTGATGTAGGTCAGGGAAAGAACGGAAAGGACAGATTCTGACTTTAGAATATAGCAAAAATGTTTGCAGAAAATTTTGAAAATAGTTTAACGGGGTTTTGAAATGGGATTTTTGGCAAAAGGACAACACCCCTAAGTTGGTTGGCATTTGACGGTAGGTTGTGGAGCAAAATGTGTTCATTTTAGAGGTTCGGAGTTGGTAGGAATTTCACTGGAGTTTTCTCACCACATCTGATGTAAAGTTGTGGGCGCAAGGCATTGTCAGGATGCAATGCAAAATCCTAGTAGAGCAGACTCCTTCCTCCAGGTCATGTGACGATGAGCGCGGCAATGTCCTTCCAGCCTCTGTCCGTCGTAATTAAAACCAATAAAATACTTTACCAAAAACCTGTGCATTGAGGTCTCAGGGCGATTCATGCCCATATTAATTAACACATAGATAAAGCACTGAAAAGATTACACAAAAACACTGGCACATTACCCTTACGATTAGGCAGGAAAGGTGAGGTCCCATGCCACTATGGCCCATAGACAACCTGAATGAGAATGCATACCTCACACGTTAATTCACTAGGTTTTATTTACTGTTCCTCTAGGAAACACACCGATACAACGTGCCGGGCTTAACCTGCCGGCAGGGTAGCACTGTACAAAAAGGTCCTAAGGCGACAAAGGTTTACATGAAAATTATGCCTTCCCGGGCAATGATATTCCACGGGAAGGAAGGAGTGGAGAATCTTGGCCTTTTTTAGAGTATGGAGCAATGTATAAAATGTTTTAATTACTCACATGGCAGTGTTTATCTTCATATTACTGTATTGCATTATAGTTTTTCATGAATGACAGAAGGTATAGTTGACAGTAATACAGGTGGAGTTGATTACAATACAAGCCCAAATAGAGTAAGTGAGACGCCAAACATTCCCAATATTTCTTATATAAGTAAGCAACATTTAAGAAGTGTATAAATAAAAATAGTGATTTTTTTAAAGTACAGTCAGCAATATTATTTTAGAAAATTCACATTCCTCCACTTGTTATTTTAAACACTGTCATGTGAGTACCTAATTTATCCAGTGTATATTTTTTCCAATACTCTATAAACAAAAAGCTAAGGCCGAAGTTAAATGTTTTATTGGTTAAAATATATCTGATGAGACTGCATCATAAGTGCTCACATTACCATGACCAAGCTATACTATGATATAATATTCGTAAATTTATCTAAGACTAATTTATATTACAAGAAATGGGTCAAGTTCATTAGGCCTACATGTCACCGAACAAAACAACTAGACTAAAGCATTTTCATTAGGTCGTTCATGTACTTAGTAGGTGGAAGCGTAATGCTGTAAATATACACACATTTCATACCATAGATACTTTGGATGTGTTCACAACGTTATCCATGCATCATATTACAAGTCCAGGTTAACTAAAAGGATGATTATAAAATAGCGAAAAATACTGTATACTATTATCCTACGAGTAACATGAAGCCCAAAAAGTACACACAAATTATGTACTGTACCAATAATAATTCTTACCTGGCAAATTCAGGTTAGGCATGGAATTACGATTCAGCCATTTTGTACCAGGGCTGAAACACACTTTCCCGAAATGCCAACTACAAATCTTAAATTTCTTCTAGATATCATCATTACTCAATTCCTCAAAGTTTGGCGATGCTAATAACCGCTTCCACAATTCGAACCGATGTGCATAATAAACATCAGGGAACTAGTGTTTACTTCCCAATTCGTCCTTGCAAACTGGTACAATACACTTCGTCATGCTGCAGATCACATCTGTAATTGATTTATTATTTATACTTACACACATTGTCAATAGGCACTAAACACAATCCAAGAATTACTTCCATTTATCTGAAACAAAATTTAAAAAATTTACAATGACGGAAGTGGATACAAATAATCAACACTAGCACCGGAAATGAAACTGCTGTTGGTCATGAACTACAGTGACGGTCAACAAAATCCCTATAGCGATAACAGGCCCTGGAACTGGCTTACTGGCCGAGTATTTCCGTGTGTCATGAAAAAATACACTGAATTAGAAAATGATGATTATTAATGAAATGAGCTGCACATGTAGATTACTGATAATATGATAAGGTATATAAACACTATCAACTTTAATAAAAATACAAAATTAACCAGAATGTGAAAACTATATATAGCATGTTACACTTAAGGTTTTTGATGCAACATTTATCTACAGATTACTCTTTCTTTGTGTGGAGCTAGCATGGCTCTCAGTTCAATATTTGTAAAGCTTATTACGTCATTTGGTTCTGAGAATGATACTGATTGATTAACATACAAAAACTATCCATAAAAATGACTTAATATAAACTAAATTAAAAGTGTAAATTACCAACCATGTGGTCATAAAGTTAACCCTTATATTTGGGGGGTTATGTTCAGCCATGGCCTCTGGCTGCCGCTTGCATATGAAATACTGGATAAAACTATTGGAACACTACTGGAAAGCACTGGACACATAATTATTATTACAAATTCTTTACACTCGAACAAATAACCCTATGGTGCTGAATGAGAAAATTATGGGGAATGATGTGCCCTTGTAATTATGGAGGTGCTGCATCAACATTTTATGTTTGGTTGTTCTGCAAGAATAATTGACTGACATTTCACACCAACCAGCAATAAACAATATATAAAGCATAATCACTATGAAAGGACTTAAAAAATAAATACCTGCACTGCAAAGAAAAATTGTCGAACAAGCCCACAAAAATTTCAGATATAATCAAACACTTCACACACATGTGGTACATCGTACATAACAATCACACTTAATTTAAAACCCTAAAACACACATTGAAAAATATACACTGCAAAAATAAATTAAAAAGTCCATGGCAAAAAAAAATACAAAAATGTAAAATAAAAAACACACTCGTGCAAACATGGGTCATCACGCTTCCCTTTAATGGTGCACTGTCTTCATGTGGCAGATGGTGGAACTTCTCCTGAGACTGGTGCGGGCGACACTGCGAACGTGCAACGGGTTGTCACCACATGGGACATTAAACCCTGTGCTTATTGGTGACGGTTCATGTGTCCCCACCTCACTCGCAGTACCTAGTCGGTGGTCTGATGGCTTCACATGGTCATAGGTTGTAGCTGCTCCATTGTCTCTGCTGATGTTGTCCCATTGATGCCGGTGCTGTGACAGCTGCCCTGGTGCCTGATGCGTGCCCACAGGCCATGCACCGGGCATGTTGTGAGCAGTTGGGCTTCTTGAAGCGATTTGACAGTGGGGAGGTGCTGTCCTCCAAGCCTGTGTCACTCTCGCTGCTGCTGTCAGCTGTGCTGGGTGAACAATGGCTGTATCGTCTGTGGCGTGAGCTGGGATGACCATGCTGATCAGGAGTGCCCAACCCAGGGGCTGTTGGTCCCATGGATGATGCCAGAGATGCATAACGTTTCGAGGCAGTCGTGACGCCATCAGGTGGGAGCTTCATCAGTCCATCCTGGCCGTCCACAGACGGAAAACCTGGAGCATTTGATGCAAGTCCTGGACATCGGCCACTGCATGACAGTTGTCCGGTGCGGCAGCTGTCCGGTGTGGCAGCTGCTGGCATATGGTTATTCACTGGTGGATGACTGGTGGCTGTTGCAACACTGTCAGCAGTAGCCCCTGTGAACATGAAGATGTTGGGCATCCCGGCTGGAAATGTGCTTGGCTCATCACTATCTTCATGAATAGCGGCCAAAATCTCTACATCGGTGAGCGACGTTGTTGTTGATGCACTTGTGTCACCACACAGTGGAAGGAAGGTGGTGGGTTGACATCGAGCACTGTGATGCTGGCGCTGGTGAGCGGTACTGCATCATGGTTGTACACGACTGTTATATTTCTGCTCAGCTGTACTCTGTAGCAGGCATTTCTCAGTGTCTTGATGATGGTGTGTCGGCCTCTCTATTAGGCAGTGAAACTGGCACAAAACCCCTTTTCGCCCATGGACTAGGTATGTATGCATGTATACCTGTTTTCCTTGCTGGAGTGGGAGTGGAAGGCACAAGAAAATTCGTTAGCCCCTGAGCTTCATATTTGTGTTGATTCTCCGTCGCCTCCTGCAACATGCACTCTCGCCCCTCTTCTCTCATTATCCCTTTGTATGACCCATGGTGCATTCCCCCACCATGTTCTGGAACTCACCTGGGAGGGTAAGGTCACTGTCTTGTAGCAGCTGTGGAGGTGCCTTGCTGGTGGCCTGGTTGTCACGTTTACATAATGTAAACAATGTGGTGTGTAAATTCTCTGCCCAGGAGGTGTGGTTTTCACCCATGTGCAGACATAACTGGGATTTCAGTTCTTGATTACGTCGTTCCATCGGATTTTAACGTGGATGATAATCCACAGTCATGGAATGATTTATGCCCCATTGTGTTCTCTAGTCACACCACACATTGCCGGCAAACTGCATGCCATTGTTACTGAGTAGTACTCGTGGATAAGCTACTGTTACTGTTTCGAAGGTTTCGGTGTGTTCCCTGCATTGTTTCTGTGATATGTCCGTGCGACAGCTTTTAAAGCAATTGCATGCTACACATGCTTGCCCAAATTTCCTTACATGCACTGTCATGCCTGCCCAAAAAAAATTGAGCAAATTTTTGCGGGTTTGTGTCGTGCCTGGATGCCCTGTTAAGTCACTTGTGTGTACACAATGAAAAATGGAATCACACGCTGGTGTCGGCATATAAACTTGCCATGTGTCACTGTTTACATCCGCAAATTTCCAAACAGTTGTCAACAACATGCCACTTTTCAACTGTTTGTTTGGCACACTCGTTTTTCCACTTTTTGGAAACTGGGCAGTATAGCTGAGCACTGATTATGTTTTCACGTAGCGTGGTGAGAGTAGGTGCGGGTGCGGGTGTCAACACTGTCATATTACACATTCAACTGATGACCTTTGTGATGTGTTTTGTGAGGAGGAAGGGAGAATGTCTTCCTACTCCTCCTTATTGCAGGCCATGGTCTGGCCTGGTGTACAGCACAGGTGATCGGCCAGCTGATTATCCTCGCTGGCTACATGATGCACTTCGAAATTGTATGCTTATACAAAAGCGCCCAGAGCATGAGCTTACTGTGCATTTATTTGATGCTGTGTAGCCTCACAAAGCAGTGATTGTCAGTGAGTAAAGTGAAGTGTTGATATTCGAGCAGTTGGTGGAACTTTTTAAAATTCCACAATACCGCTAATTACTTATACTCGTTGAAATCCTACCTGCATTCAACCACACTTACCTTTGCACTGCTGAAATAAATTATTTGACACATTCCGTCATCTCCTAGCTGAAATAGTACGGCGCCTATACCTTGCTTACTGGCGTCAGTTTGCACGTACAAGTGGTGAGTGGGATCATGAATTGCTAAGGCAGGGTACTCACGAAAATGTGATTTCAGCTAATAGAAACTTTTCTGATTTTCTGATAGCCACTTGAACTTGATGTTTGCCGAAATGAGCGCAGTAAGAGATGCAGCGACATTGGCAAATTCAGCCATTAATTCCCATAGACAATTTGCGAATCCGAAAAATTTTCTCAGCTGTTTGTGGGTTGCTGGCACAGGATACTCATTAATAATGCACAACTCTTTTCCATCGGACGACTTCCTTTTCCTTCCACGATTTGTCCGAGGAACTGGATTTTCGCATTGCCTATATGACACTTCCGATTTTCACATGTGAGGCCGTGGATGGCTAGGCATTCAAGTACCAGCAATAAATTGTGTATCTATTCCTCCCACATCTCTGATCTCACGACAGCGTCGTCGATGAGCCCACCCAGTATATTCACTATCTTGACTTGGAACATCGATGGTGCGCACTTGAGGTCAAATAGCACTGCAAAAAAACTGAAATCGGCATCCATCAGGGGAAGTAAAGGCTGTTTTATGCTGATGCTCCGGATGCACTGGCACTTTCCAACATTCGCTGCGGAGATCAATTGTTGTCAAAATTTGTGCACCTCCTAGGGTTCCTAATGCGTCCTTGACATGGATGTAGGGCAGTGGTGCACTGTTGGTAACTTGGTTGAGTTGCCCGAAATCGACACAGAAATGCCATGACCCATCTATTTTAGGTGCGAAAGTGATTACTGAATTGAACTCACTGTTGGATGGTTCGATTATGCCTTCTTGCAGAATTTCGGAAATTTGCTCTTTAATTATCTGACACTGGTGTGGATGATAAAGGCATGGGCTATCGTAGACTGGGGTTTCTGTTGTAAAAGGAATGCTATAATCCACCACTGTGGTGTGGTGTTGCAGGTCTGCCACTATGAATACATAATTTCGCTCATTCAGGAGGTGCTGAATGGCATTGCAGAACTCGGCTGGTACTGAATGATCTAGGTTATCTAGAAGATTTTCCAGTATGTTTCCAGCTGGTCGGGGATCTTAGTTATAAACTGTTCAGTGCTCCTTCTGTCCTAAGTGTATATGATGCACTGTGGGTTCCACTACGGGATTTTGCTCAGTCGGCTATTGTACATCGAGGATGACATACTCCTGGATGTCGTTGGTTACATATGCAGTGGTGATGGTCTCAACGTCCCTGATACCCACAGTGATGTCAATTTCTCCTGCAATTTCACTGGTATGTTGTTCGGTAACTAAATGCACAACTTTCTGTGTGGGTCAGATGTCACTCATGATGGTGAAATTGGTTCGTATGAAGTTGTGACAGGCATCTGTGTCGATGAGAGCGTGACAAGGGTGTCTGTTTACCAATACAGGAATGAGGATGAAAGTATTGTTTGGACCAATGATATGAGATAACAATGTTTGCTGCGCTGTTGGTTCGACCAAGGTTGTCTTTGAGCTGGGTCATGTGACATCAGGCTGCTCAACCCCGCCTTCTCGTTTCCCGGTGGCGACTTTTCCTTCTCTTCGATGATGGTTGTTGTTCCTCGATTCGTGCACTCGTTTTTCCAGTACAGTCCTCTGCACCATTTACACTGCGTTAGTGGTTCTTTAACATTGGTTGCAGCGCGAGAAGAAGTGGTGCCAGTTGGTTGCTTCTCGTTTGTTTTGGTAACAGTACTGTCTGCGGATGTTCTCTTCACCACGCTTGCTGAAACTTTTATACTCGTGGCTTTGTCCCGAAACTGTCCCTGGTCCTTGCGTGGTTGCACATTCTCGTGATCATGGGATGGCTGGGCATGGATGCTAGTGTCGAGAAGCATAACTGTTTGGATTAAAACTGCCTTGGCAGCATAAATGACTGGTACCAGCACAGTGCGGTATTCTGCCCGTGCGGTGCTGGCCACAACTTAAAAAAATTATTTTTATGATATTCCGGATGATATGCCCAAATAAATCTAATAGTATGCGTGACAAAATGGTGTAGTGATTCCTCACCTGGTTCTTCTAGGATTACCTTGTTACATACTTGCAACGATGTAAAGGTACTGGCGAAACAACAGGTGAACACATTGCTGAACTCTGCCCGTGTAATGCCGTAGTGTGCTATTCCTCTTTACCACATCCTAGCATCTCCTCCGAGTCGTTCACCTATGCTATTCGACCAGTCGTCCTCATCTACACCGTAGCAACTGAGCCAGTTTGCGCAATCTTTCAGGAGGGCTGCTGGGTCTTCACTAGCCATACCAGAATTAGTAAGCAGGGACTAGAGATTTGCTGGTGTTGTGTTTAACCTGTATTTACATGTCCCACTGGAACACATTGCATGATAAATTTCACTGCATTGTTGTCCGTAGGAGCATCTGTAGCCTGAGGTACTGGTGTGGAGTGTGCAGGGGGCGGGGCCAATGTTGTGATCCCCACGCACTTGGCTAGGAGTGGGCATATCAGCATCACCTATGGTGTGTACTGCATACACAAGAGCTTTTCTTGTCGCTGGTCACGCCATTCTCCTGATGTTGCATTCTGTTGATGTTCATTGAAAATCTCAGTAGTTGGTTCCTGTCTGATGTGAAGATCTTATTGACGGCTTATGACCGGTGTGTCGATATCATAGCTAGCACAATCGATGAGGAAGGTTTCACGTAGTGTGGCTTCTTCTCTTTCTGATACACACTAATCATGGTAGACTTGGAGACACCGAGCACAAGCACGTGTGGTCTCTATTATGCCTTCGCACCTACAAAAATTAGGACAATTTCTTAGGTTACACTGCAAAGGGTGTTCGTGTCCTGTTCTGTAGTGGTTTGATTCCCAGTGCAGGTGTAGAGTGCAGGCATACAGATGGGGTTGACAAATCCCTGGACCTGATGAGGTCTGATGCATCTTCCGGCATGGTTCGGCGTGGACACAGGATGCATGCCCTTTAAGCACAATGTGAAGGGTTGTCCATTTTCCATTTGTCAGTCTAAATGTCCAGGATCGTTTGCATGGCATGGTTGAATTGGAAATTCCTTCTTGAAGTCTGTTGTTATGGTTTTCTGCCAAGCAATGTTGCCATTAAGCTCGTGGCTGTCACCCCGGCGATGTATACGTAATAGGGGTGGTATGACCGGTGCAGCGAGGGAGGGAGGTAAGTAGTGCGCTCCCTCTCAGTGGTTGGTTTTCCCCACGATGGCAGTAGGGATGGCTGACATCACGTGGGATGTGGCGATCAATGATGCAAATGCTCAAAATGGCGGCTTCTTCCTGTTGGTCTGGAACAATGGCTTTCCTTGCTGCCAACAAGGTCCATGTTGTTCTGTTGGTATCTTCTGGCCAATAAATTTGCATGGAAAGGCCTGGGAATGGGAAAATATATAGTACAAATTTGCAGTAGCCAATATATGAGTACCCATAGGGCCAGAAAAGCCCTGCACTTGTGAATACATGGGAACAAACATGGTCACAAAATACATGGAACACTAGAAAAATTGACAAACTTGGAATCACTGGGAGGGATTCACAAATATATTGAAAATACACTTGGAGAGGAGTTGGCATTGCATTGAATGGGATTCAATCTAGGAGTGAAAATTGAGGTGACTTGTGCGCAACATGCAACACAAGTATGTTTGTTTTGGAATTGTGCCATAAGGCCCGAGAAATTTGTGGATATAATTGCTGGGTAGAAAAGGCCACACTGAAGGGGGACAACTTGATGGAAGTGATGTTGTCGGAAGGATTGGGCCACAAAGGTGGGTACAAACTTGAAGGTGTGCTGAACTGCAGTGCGATGACCGCACACTTTTTATTTCTGGTCGCAGCTACTCTGCGGGCATGTTCTCGGTGTCCATATCCCTACTCCTATTCTGTGACCTAATTTGTTTCCCTCCCTCTTACGTGTGCACACTTCCCAGACTTCCCCTACCTCGAGCTCAGTTGCTAGTAAATTTGATTTTTTATTGGCCTATTCTCCTCTGACCGCTGTAAGTGTAACAACTACCAGTTCCTCATCGGTTTAACCTATGCTGTTTGGATGGCGTGTTGAATGGTGTCGTTCAGTCGCAAGTGGGTTCGGCAGCTGACATTAACCATAAATTAATTTTGGAGCATTTTATCACATTTTCAGATTTTAAATATGAATGTAAGTTAGCTTCATGCAAGTTTTGAATTTCGGCAAGGCAGTGATGGTGATTTTTATACCATGTTGTTCCTGGCTTGAATTGCAGGTGTGGATTTGGGTAAATATATATGCTTCTGGTTTGCAATGCCGGCTTAACATTTAACTGGTGATTTTATATTGATTGTAATTTTTAAATGGAATTGTTATTCCCAGTTTGCATTGCCAGTGTGTACATTAATCTGGTAAATCGGTATGGATTGTAATTATGAAGTGTTATATTAGTTCCAGTTTTGCATCGCTGGTATGAACATACATAATTTTGAATAGAATGAATTTGGTTTGCATTGCCATTGAGCAATATCTTGAGGATCTATTTGACTCCACCTGTCTTGTGCCTAGATCGTCGACTTGTCAAACCCATGCTGTTTTTAGAATCATTTATGTAATATTTATATGTGATGTGGTGTCATGTGGTCAGATGAGGATTGAGGTAAGGTTAGAGGAGCGGTAAATATAAAATGTTTAAATTGGAAGTTTAGGAATTTTGTTTACTAGGGCACCAGACATTATTCTCCACAATAATGTCAATGATGTACGTAGAGCTGACTCATTGTCCTCAGGATTGTTCGGACGACGACCACGGCATTATCCCTCCAGGGAATGGAACTAATCCTCTGAAAAGTATTTTATAGTCTTGCTTGCAGCGCTGTGGAATATCAGGGCTCTCCACACACCTGTACGACACTTTAATTACGCTGTTGCTGTTACATGTGACCATTTAAAACACTCATTGCATTGTCTGTATGCTTATGGTAAATTTGGTGGGAAAAGGCCCATACCTTAAACACCCTGTGGCAACCTGAAATAAATTCCAGCTGTATTTTGCATCACTGCATAATTTATTAGGTATTGATATACACACATCGTCTGAGGTAACTTACACTTGTTGCTGAGCTTCACCCATCAGCTTGGGTTATACAGAAATAAACAGACACATGGTCACAATGAATTAGGTTGTACAAATAAAGTCCACCCATGCGATTCAATCACTGGTTGGTACAAGGGATGGTGACTCGGCGGCAGATGAACAACGCTGCCGGTTAATTAATAAAGTTTACTGCTAAACCAAATGATTGTGCAAAAAGTTAATGGCTGCCGAGCATGTGGAATGCGAGTCACGATGTAAAATGCTACACCCATCGCAAGATGAACTATGACTAGCTGGGGTGTTTATATGTATACGTGTTCTTATGTACTATTTGTGTTGCTGTTAAGCCCTTTAGAATATTAAAACAGAAAATATGTCGTCCTTTCGTATCACTGCTCTCGGGCGCTCACTGCCCTTGCATTGCTCCAGTGACACTACCACTGCACTGGAACCCGTGCTGCTTGAGGCATAGAGTGTACACATTCGATGTGTTACTTATGGACGCATTGTTGATATGGTGCGGTGGTCAAACGTACTTCTGGGAGGGGGTATGCAGCACGAATCAACCCACCTCCCCTTGCGAGGCCGTTTGTAGACACACATGTCGCTTGCAGCAGGGGCATGATCTGGCATCTGCTCATAATTGATGTAATGCATAAGGACTGCTTGACAACCCCTTATGCTCCAGAACCACCAACTGCTGCCGATGTCCCTTGCGGTCTTGACTCGACATGGCATTGGGACACCCATGCACATCGCACATCCTGCCGGCAGATGTCTCCTCCACAACGACCATCGAAGTTGCCATGAGTCAACTGACCCGCTGTCTTCTGTGTCGCTGCTGCTACTGTGTTCGTGCACATGCTGATGTCGCCACAGGTAGCGACCCGGACAAGCGACTATTAGGGGTGATAGGCTGCTCTCGGGTGACTCCCCAGTTATTGTTGGCACTGCTCCTCCACTTGCTGGATTGCTGTCCCCATCGTCTGTTGTGGTCGTGATGGCGTGCACCCTATAATTGGATGGGGGAAACCTTCCTCAGAAGTGCTGCCTCTGGTCCGAGTCCTGTGTCCTGAATGGGGACACTCGAAGCAGCTGCGCCATCAGACACCTCGGTATCGGACTTCCGATGCTCGCCCTTCGGCACCATGTTGCTGGGTGATGTCGCACTTCCTGCATTTTCTGTTGTTGTTTCTGGGGGAGGTGCTGATGTACCCTCCTCACTCGTGCTCCCTTCAATGAGCTCCTCCCTGACTTCGCCGTCGTGGGGCTCTGGTTCACTTGCAAACTGTTCCCTTGCTTCCTGCTCCTCACTTGTTTGAGATGTTGGGGACGAGGTTTCCACCATGTTTCTGTGGTTCCCATTACCTGTGCTACGCTCGCCTGACACTTAGTGGACGTGGCCTCATCCGGCATCGACAGTGCTTCGGCATCTGATGGGGGCACTCTTGCGGGAGGTGCTGCACCACCTTCCATCCTCACTCACATGTGTTGCCTACTCAGCAGGTAATGTGCTATCGTGGGGTGTTTGGGCTCCAGGTGCTTCTTCAACGCGAACATCTCTAGGTGATAGATTGATTGCGTCCCGATGTGCCATTACGTATTTCCTTCCCACTTGCATCAAGTAGGTGCTGGATCCGATGCATTTAATGACCTGGTGTGGTCCTGTCCAGCGTGCAGCGAGTCCGGCCCAGAAGTTCTGTCTCGCCGTGGACTGATGGTGCGCTTTAAGGTACACCTGTTGACCTGGTCGTAGTGTTGGTGGCAGTCTTGTACTTGTGGGGAGCCACCCCACGATGTACCGCTTCTGTCGTTTGACCTGCATTTTGTCATTTTGGCTGTGTTTCTCGCATCGTGCTGTGCTGCCTCCGTTACTTTCGTCACTTGCATTTTTACGGGCAATTTCTTTCACCAGGTTTTGTTAGATTCAGAATATCTGCTGGTATGCATCCTGTAGAATTATTAACATGTAGGCAGAGGGTGAAGAGGGTGGCAGGTAGGTGTTCGGCCCAACCTGTGTGTAACTCACCCACACACAGCCGCAGTTGAGCCTCCAGATCCTGATTGCGGCGTTCTGTGGGGTAGGTTCTGGGATGGTACACCACCGTCTTTAAATGGTACACCCCCCACTAAGTGCACATTTGCTGCCACTTGTGTCTGGAGAATTGAGTCCTGTTGTCAGTGAGTACCTGTTTAGGGTAACCCGAGCATGCGAAAAAATCATGTTCTAGTATTTTCACAATACTTGCCACTCGTGCACTGGTCATCGCATAAGCTTCAATTCACCGGGAAAAATTATTCGTCACCACCAGTATAATCCCTCCCCCCCCCCAGAGTTTGTGGGTATGGCCCCATCAAGTCAAGGCTGACGGTCTCAAAGGGCCATCAGGGCAAATGTGGCTGTTGATGTTGAATCCCATCATTCCTATGTGATTTAAAAGTCCGATACTTCATGTAGTTTTGTTTGTACCTCCTCATGTCACATGACAAGCCAGGTCATAAAAAGTGCAGTTTTACATTCCTTAGTGTCTGTTCCGTTCCTGGGTGTCCCGCTACATGACTGGCATGTGCGTGGTCTAAAACTTTCTCCCTGTAATTCGGTGGCATATAGAGTCTCCATTTCGTTGAGTCCTTTGCTGAGAGAGTTTACAATTGGTTGTTAATTATGCTCAATTGTTCTACTGCTTACATCTCACACAGTGTCTTTTTCTCCCTCGCCAGTGCACAGTTGTCTTGCACGTTCACCATTTTGCGGTACAATTAATCGACTATCACTTCCATGTTTACAACCTGCAGTTTGTTGACGTTTATCTCGCGAAACATTTCTTGTGAATCGGGCAGTAACACGTCGTCGCGTTCTGCCTCATCTGTGATGATTGTGCTCATGTCTGTTGTGAATGGTAGAACATATGCTAACTGATTTTCTTTCCTGGGGACATGCTCTACAGCGAAGTCGTACGACTATAGGAGCATCGCCCACCGGGTCAGTTTACTTCTTGCCTCCTTCATCACGTGCAACCATACTAGACATATGTTGTCTGTCCTGAGAGTTAAAAACTGGTATTCCTGGTAGAGTCTATATTTCTTGATGGCCCATACGACTGCTAACATTTCCCTCTCGTTAACATTGTAGCATATTTCTACCTAGCCTAATTTCGTGCTTGCAAAGTCAATTGTGCACCTTTTGCCATCTTCTGCACATTGCTACAGTATGGTGCTCAGCCCATCCTGCCTGTCATCCGTCTGTAAATACAAATGCTCTCCTGGATCATATCTTGTGACTTTAGGGCAGGAGCAGAAATGTACTTTGATCTCATTGAACGCCTCTTCTTCCGCATCTTCCCACACAAACCATTTCTGAGGTGAAAGCAGGTTCGTGAGAGGCGTGGTCACGACTGAAAAATCCTCTATTAACTCCCGTAGTCAATTGATTAGCCTGAAAAATCTTCGCAGTTGTTTGCGAGTACATGCTGGTGCATAATTCTCAATTAACTGTAACTGCTTGGGTTTGGCATATTTCCATCCTCGTCTACAACATACCCTAGGAACTCCAGCTTGCTCTTTGCTATGTGACACTTGTTCACAGCACAGGTTAGGCCATTAATTGCCAGTCGTTCTAGCACCATTGACACATGATGGATGTGGTCTTGCCAGATACTGGACCAGATGATTACGTCGTCCAAGTAAGCTAACATAAAATTGCCGATGAGGCCATTCAGGACACGAACCATAATTTATTGGAACATTGCTGGTGTTCCCTTTAAACCGAACGGCATTGCACAAAAATGATAGCTGCGCCTGTCTGGCATGGTGAATGTTGGTCTTTTTGCAGTCTTCTGGTTTTACAGGGATCTACCAATAGCCGCTATGGAGATCGAGTGACATCATCACGGTATCTTTTCCTAGTAAAGCGAGGGAATCTTTAACACTTATGTAAGGTGGTAAGTCGTTACAGGTAACTTTATTGATGGTGCAAAAGTGTACGCAAAAAAGCAAACTGCCATCCTTCTTTGGTGCCATTGTTATCGCCGAATTGAATTTGCTACACGTGGGTTCAATTACTCTGTCCACTAACATTTTCTTCACTTGCTTGTGTATGAGCTTTCTCTGGTGTGGCGTATAACTCCGTGGGTCGGCATACAGTGCTCCCTCCTGCATGAGTTTTATTTTGTGTTAAGCCACTGTCGTTCTTCGGAGTACATCTACTTTCGCGAAAACTTCCTTATCCTCATCCAGTATTCTTTAAAATGCTTCCTGATACTGTGGCGAACGTCATGATCGAACTCTGAGAGTGATACTGGGACTAGGTCGTCTGCAAAAGTTTTATCGATATTGTACACCATAAGCCTCTGCTTTGTGCCAAAGTGTATGCATCTGGCAGCCAGTTCTACTACTGTGTTCTGCTCCTGAAGTCAAGGCACGCCTAAAATCGCTTCGTCTCTGATTTCTGGTGTTACTATCGTGCTTGTTACTGTTTCAAGATCCTTCACATTGACATTAACTGTAGCTTATTCCAACGCACCACTACTCAGCTGACCAGTTGCGAGTTTGATTACGTGATTATTAGGTGTTACGTCCTTAGTATTGACAAATCAGTTTTACAAAGTTATGTGATGCAGCTGTATCGATAAGTGTGTGGCAGGGCTGTCTGTTTACATACACAAGAACTCTGATAAATAGTGTGCAGTTCCACAAACCTGCTGTAATAGAGCTTGTTGTAGCATTCTGGCGTTGGCTGTTGTTGCTGCCGCTGAGAAAAGAGCATTGGACCCTTTTCCCCCTACACCCCGTTTCCCTGCTGCTTGGATGTGGGTACTCTGTAGCTAAGTGTGTATTATTGGGTCACCTGCTGTGCCAATGGAAGACCTCTGCCAGTCTGCAGTATCGTCAGCGTGCTGATGGAGGTTGGCTCTTGTCCAGCCTGACATGCACTTGCCCGACATCCCGTTTTGCATTTCCTCATGCCGGCTTATCAACGTGGCACACACTGTTTACTTTGCTGTTACTCACACTGTCCATTTTCTGTTACTATCCAGAATGTCCAGGGTAGCGATCTACCCATTCGTGTTGAATGTACACATCTTCCATTCGTGACTCTTGTCGCCATCGTGCAGTGGCACTCTCAGCGCATTGTATCAGCGTTGCATTCCAGGACAATCGCTGGTTTCAATACCTTTTCCATCTTGCTGTTGAGGAATTGCAGTAGTGCTGCACGATACTTAGGTAATGTCATCTCCACAACAATCTCCAATGCTTCTCTTTCTGGCAACTGCAGGTGAAAGCGCTTGATTAAGTACACTTTCTGGGTGGTGAAGGTGGACAGTTGCTCACCTTGTCGCTGTTCCTGCCAGAGCAGTTTACTTTGTGCTTGTAGAGACGAGAATACACTTGCTGTATCGGCACTGAAACGAGTGTATGAATTCCTCCCAATCCATTCCGTAGTGATTTGTGGTGGTCCACCATTTGCTCGCCTCTCCCTGTAGTTGGTGGTTTTAAGAAGGACATGCATTCTTTGAGGAAGTCACTGGGATCCTCACTTGCGGTGCTGGTAAACATTGGCAAGTTTTAGAAACATGCTGGAGTCCTTTTCGGGCAGTTTTCTATGCTTGTTTGTTGGCTGGTCATCTGTTCTCTCTGTTGCTCTCTGTCCGCGGGCCAACTCGGAGCTATGTTGACTCCGTAGCTGGGCACGGTAAATTGAGTGTGCAGTGTTGGTGTGAGCAAAGGTGCCAGGAAATTTTATGGTAGTACTTGTGGATAAGTTTGTTGGATGTATCGGCTGGAGTGGTGGAGGTAGCTGTGGAAGGGTTGGCATGAATTGGGAATACTGTTCCTTCGGCGTCGGACTGTTGTCAGCTGTCATGGGTGTGTCTGAAGCAGGTGACATTGTGGTACTGTTAACATCCTTAGCCGTACAGTTCAATTCCATATGTTGCACTCCCTGAGTGTCTGACCTCTCACTCGCTGAAATTTCTGGTTCTGTTTCGTTGTTTGTCGTATTCTGCTGCTCTGGTTGTGTTTCTTCCCCTTGGTTTTCCACTTGTTTGCCTTCGTCAAACGGGACTGCGATCCTGTTAACAGGTCACAATAAATTTTCTGGAGCATTTGCGGTTGTAACTATTCACTGCAATCGTCAAAAATGTATAGTAAATCTTTTTCTATGCTTGCTCCTGCGTTACTCAAACATTCCTGGTGTGCGTGTGCCTGATACATTTCGCAACTGATTGGGGTTGTTCCCGAACATGCACACATCAATTTTGTGCACAAGTGCATTTGCTGAAAATTTTTAAGAATTATCGAAGTTTTAGTGTCTGGAAAATGTTCCTCACTCTGCTCTTGAAGCTCGGTTCCACAGTTGCTCACAATGTGGTTGACTGCTGTACTGGTCTTATGGGTGCATTTGCAGAAGAGTTTGCCAATTTCATGCCGATCTACCACGTCGATTGGTAGAGGGCATAAACATTGCAAACACCTTGGGGCCGGTGCTCCTCAAGGTTTTTGGCCAGCCATGGTTTATTCTTTAAAAAACACCACACGGATGCTCAAGCATGGAAGCACGAGGCACAGAAGCGCAAACTGTGGGTGTGCGATACGGGAGTATCATGGAAGTGTGGCTCTCCTGTGTGGTGCAGGCAGGGGTCAACGGACGGCGGGCTCTCAGCTGTTCCACTCGGTGCATGGCAGAGAGCATGAGGGGAGGAGTGGTCAGATGTTTCTTCCTCTTCTTGTTTCTCTGACATAACATGTGTAAAGGGGGAGGTTTAACATTTTCGACTCAACCTGTAACCTTCGTCCCACTGCTGTGATGTAACGTCACTGTCCAAAGATGATGACTCCTTGCCACTTGTGCTGAAGTAATGGTGGTGCAAAGCTGTTTTGGCGCGCTTTCCTCACCTGACCACGTGCATCCTTCCCAGCGTGTCCTGGGAGTCTGGAAGGCATTACGACGCTGCCACAGAATTCTCCCTCCGGTCGCCTGGTTGACCATGCGAATCCCTCATTGCAGGCATTGTAGGAATTATAAGGAAACATTCGGGAAAAATGTGGAAATTTCAGATTCTTGCAGGAAATTTTGCAGAGATTCCTATAGAGATATGCCCCTAAGTTGGGAGACACTTTAATGTTGTTTCATGTGGTCAGATGATGATTCAGTTTAGGTTAAAGGAGCGGTAGATAGAAAAATTTTAACTTCGATGTTTTGGAATTTTGGCTACCCGGGGCGCCAGACATTATTCTCCACAATAATACCAATGATGTCGGTAGAGCTGACTCATTGTCCTCAGGAACGTTCAGCAGACGACCACGGTGTAATCCCTCCAAGGATTGGAACTACTCCTCTGAAAAGTATTTTATATTCTTGCTTGCGGCGCTGTGGAATATCAGGGCTCCTCACAAGCCCATACGACACTTTACTTACTATGTTTCTGTTACATGTGACCATTTAAAACACTCATTGCATGGTCTACATGCTTACGGTAAATTTGGTGGGAGAAGGCCCATACCTTAAAAGCCTTGTGGCAACCTGAAATAATTCCAGTTCTATTTTCTGTCACTTCATAATTTATTATGTATTGATCTACACACCCCGTCTGATGTAACTTACACTTGTTTCTGAGCTACACCTGTCAGCATGTGTTATACAGAAATAAACAGACACATGGTCACAATGTATTAGGCTGTACAAATAAAGTCCACCCATGCGATTAAAGCACTGGTTGGTACGAGGGGTGGTGACTCGGTGGCAAATGAACAATGCCTCTGGTTAATTAATAAAGTCTATTGATAAAGAAAATTATTGTGCAAAAAGTTGATGGCCGCCAAGCGTGCGAAATGTGAGTCACGATGTAGCGTGCTTCACCCCTCGCAAGATGAACTATGACTGACTGGAAAAACGCAGCATGCTAGCTGGCTTGGTGGGCTAGCACCCCATGCGGAAATACTTACTAGGCATCATCTTTGCATTAAAACACTTTACACTTGCCTTACGAGGATCCGGAACATTGCTAACATTACCTTTTGCAATATAAAATAATATACATTCATAATGACACTGTGATATGAGATGAGGATTGTTACACGTGAGAATGAAAAATACGTACATAAAGAAAAATACTGCAAAAGAAATATATTAGGTTCTTAAGGCATTTACTGCGGTGTTTATGTGAACATTTTTCTTGTGTACCATTTGCGTTGCCATTAAGTCATTTAAGATATTTATATAGAAAATGTGAGGATCTGCTTTCGTATCACTGCTCTCGGGCGCTCACTGCACTTGCAATGTTCCGGTGATGCTACCACTGCACTGGAACCCACGCCGCCTGCAGTATAGAGTGTGCACACTCGCAGTGTTGCTTGTGGGGTCTTTGTTGATTTGGTGCTGTGGGCAAACAGACTTCTGAGAGGGGGTAAGCGGCATTGTGAATGGGTAGTTACATATAATCATTTAATTATATTGTCAGGTTCGAATTGATTCATGCGAAAGGCCCTGAAATTTTTGTGAAAGAGTTCTCAGTTTTGTAAGTGCAATTAAAGTTATGTTTGTGGTGTTGCCTTGGAGCTTTAAGTACCTGGTGCTAGTGTTATCTAAGTGGTGTAAATTTTAAAGACTTTTAGCGATATTACTCAAATGCCTTTTGGTAGGCCTTATTTGCAGGCAATCGTTTTATTATGCGTATTTTAATTTGTTTGAATGTGTTAAACCCATTTCACCGCCTTTGAAGTATCCTTGTAAGGGTGCGCCGTGCATTGCAATGTTTCAGAATACCCTTTAACATTGTGTGCCCGATTCATCAATAAAAGTTTGCTGAAGAATATAAATCACGATCTGTAGTAGTTATCTTCAGACTAGAGTAGTTTTTGGTTTAGCGCAATGAATGAGCTTGAGAATCAAGAATTAATGTATTTTCATAACTGATAATTGAGAGTTGTAAGGATATAAGAATTTTTAATCATGCGATTATACATGATTTTACATCTAACAAAAAATTTATCAGTGAGGTTTTAGATTATGTTTGAAATTATACATCAAATGTTTTGAAGGATCCCTTTCAAGAAACCTGTGTTTACTGTCACACTTGTTAATTGTCGTTGTATATGTTTTTCATGCAATATCGGCATCTGTGGGCTGGCTTTACGGTCTCCGCAAGGACAAATTTGGTAATTTCCTTCATGATCACAACATTTAATTCTCTCCAAAGGCAATGGTTGCAGAATTAAAGCGTGTTACCTTTTCACTCCTGTGTAATCCTCCACACGGAGAAGCGTTAGTCGCCGCGGTGTCGGATCCGGTAAGTGCCACTTGCCTTACTTGTCCATTGCTTTTCCATCATGTCCAAAATATCCCTGTCTTATCTTTAGTGAATATTAAGGTCCTTTCCTGTTTTTTTCGCCATCACTAATTTGGTATATTTAGAGCTTTGTGACGATCATACCTTGTTCTGTTCACTCTCTACAAAGTGTACCAGCCATGCCTTAGAGTTACTGCTTGCTGAAATTTGGTGATCCCAATGGTTTATTTTCGCATTTTCATGAAAATATTTTAGAGCATGCCCTTCCCTCTAGGTTGCGTTACACGTGTTTACGTGATTATGTATACTATTTTCAATGCCCGGGTGAATACTTAATTGATTTTGTTGAGTCTGTGTTAGCTCATCAGCATGCATTGAAATTATAATTTTCAGAAGGTGAAGTTGTTAATATTAACTTAGAAAATTTGGCACTTCACTTGTGTACAATATGTACATTACTTCCCATGTGTTGTTCGATAGCTGAACTATGTTCGTTAGCCTGTCGAAATTGAAGGTTGGCTCTCAGCGGCATGTCAATATCGCTCTGTCTTCCTGCTGATACCTCACTCCGCTCTGTCAGTTGAGCACAATACGCCGACTTCGGCTGCTATGGTGCAGGTAACTCACATCGCTGTATAAATAATTCTACTTTAGGCAATTTAAGCAGGGAATGTTCCCTTCCCCATATCTTATGATGAACTGAAATGTTTCTGATGTGGTCATCCTGGACATGTAATTACCAATTGTAATATTTCGGAAAAGCAATTAAAGGCAAGGAATGTGCACATTGTTTGCTGCCTTGTTTATTCTGAGCCAAAAAAGCAGTGCATAGTGAGAATGTGTATTGTTCAGGTCACATGTGCGGGCATGTTTTATCCGGCCCTACTGGATTCCGGTGTTACTCATTGCATGACTAGTTGGAGATTTTTAGAATGGCTCATTTCAGCTAAGGTGATTTCACGTACACAGATTCTTAATTTTGATGTGCTTGATTTGTGCATTACCAAGGATGACAACTTGAAAAGTATGCATGTTGTTAACTTGCATATTAAAGTAGGGTATTTCTCATGGACACTTACCTTTCGGATTCTCATAGCCTTAAATTATAATCTTATTTTGGAGTTTGAATTATTGGGCCATACTCACACCATTATAGATTTGCTCCGAACATAAAAATTAGTTTTGGATTTGGGCATGCAGTTCATTTTGCTGTGAGCATATGGTTTTGGACAGCAGACAGGATGAATAGATAAATAAACAATTGTCAAAATTGTGGGAGGAGTTTGGGGATGTGATTACTCAACCAATAGGAAAGTGCGACATCCTACCATATAAATTTACATTAACCAATGATGTCCCTGTTATAGATCGACATTTTAAAAGCCCTCACCCAAAACTTCAAGCCTTCTAAGACATTATCCAGAAATAATTACTGGCTGTAGTTATTGTTCCCTCTAAGTCGGAGTATTACTTTCCCTGTTTTTTTGGTATTTAATAAAGAGGGTGATAAATATCAGCTTGTGGTAAATCATGCTTGGATCAATAAAAAATTAATAAAGACTCTTTCCCCATGCCAACTGTGAACTGTGCCCTACAAGATTTAGGCAGTGCGAATGTTTACTCGGTGTTAGACCTGAATAATAGCTTTCACCAGCGCCTTTTAGATACTTTATGTCACAAATATACTCACTTTAGTACAGCATGGAACCAATTTGAATTCACAAGAATTCCCATGGGCCCAAATTTTGGCAGTCAGTATCTCTCCCATGTCTTGGACTGTGTATTAACAGATTATAAATATAAATATATTTTAAATTATTTTGACAATATGAGTATATATAGTGAAGATTCTGAAAGTCATTTAAATAATTTAACTCTTGTGCTCTTTAAATTCTGGGAAGTTGGCTAAACTACTAATCCAAATAAGGTCATGTTATGTCAAAACAGGGTATAATTTCTTGGTTATGTTATTTGTGAAGTAATATTATTGTTAGATCGAGACCAGGTTGCCTCCATTGTTAATTATCCACGACCCTGCACCCTGAAGGGTTTGCAATAGTTTATAGGGCTAATGTGGTATTATGTTAGATATATCTCACATTTTTCTTAAATTTCTGCTCCTTTGAACCACTTATAAAATAAGTGTGTTGAAGTTTCCTGGGGTTCGTATCAGGAACAGGAACTTTGCAAAGTGAAGGAAATACTTAGTCCCCCGCCAATCTCTTCCCTCCCTGATTTTGAGCTTTGTTTCGTTGTGCAGGTAGATGCGTTGTTTATAGCCTTAGGTGCTGTCCAGGGGCAATGGGATGGTACTGACATTACTCCCGTAGCATTAGCGAGTCGCACCTTAAATGAACGAGAACATAATTTAGGGGATTGTAATAAGGAAACACTAGCAAGTTTGTTCGGTCTCGAACACTTTGCGGCTTATATAAAGCACGACGAATTTGATCTCTTTATTATAATCAGGTGTTGAGTTGGGTGTTGAATCATCCGCACCAAGTTCGGAAGATAGACAGATGGGTTAATCGTTTGATGAGATTTCGATTAAGGTCCACCATGTTCATGGAGAAAATAATCCTGTTGTGGACACCTTGTCCAGAATGCTTGACACCGCTGATTTCGAACATGTTCAGGTAATTCCTCCTGCTACTTTATATTTTATTCAGGGTTTTCCGGAATTGTTCGCCCAACTATGTGATACACAAAGTTCAGACACCTGGTGTCAGCAAATTAAAGCTGATATTTCTGCTGGTGTGCAATGTCCTTATATGGTTCGGGATAGATTTATGTATTTCACAGGTAAGTCTGGTCGTTCGCAGAAGTCAGTAGTCCCTGAAAAATTGCATCCCTTAATACTACGTTATTTACAGGATTGTTTGAAGGTCACTTGGGTATTCAGAAAACTTTATCTAAAATTACAGCTCATTTTGTGTGGCCCTCTGTGAAGTTTGAGGTTGCCCGTTATGTCCGTTCACGTCAGGATTGTCAGTGTTGTAAGCAGGTGGCTCAAATTAATTTTGGTCAGTCTCAAATTCGGATCCCTGATGGTCCTTGGCATATGGTTCATTTGGATATTTTTGGTCCTCTGGTGTATTCCCATAAGAGTAACTTGTTTATTTTGTTTCTTTTAGATACATTTTCAAAGTTTGTAATTCTCCTGCCTCTTCGTAATATGAAAATTCCTACTACTGTATGGACTCTGAGTGATCAGGTTTGGAAAATTTTTGGGGCTCCTGTTGAAATTGTCACTGATAATGCCCATTATTTTCAGTGAATTGGTTTAAAGGATATGTGGTTATTTTGGTCCATTAAATATTACTCTTCAAGTCCATATTTCACAAAAGGAAATCAGGCTACCATCACCATTTTTTTATAACTCCTATCACACCTTATGGGTCAAGGATCTTGATTTTATCAGTATTGTTTTTAATAGTGCTGTTCATGATTCCACTGGTAATCCACCACCTTTACCTTTTATGGGACATCAATTTCTGCATCCATTATTAAATTTACGGAATATTCCCTTACCTGATACCCTAGATTTCGCTTAGCGGGATCGTATTCTGGATGACGTTGCCCATCGTTTAGAGGCTGCTAAACAGGAGGTCGCCGCTCGTCTTGAAAAATCTAGAATTCCGGTTCCCTTAGCTGTAGGCGATTCTGTATTGTGTAAGAGTTTTGTACTTGCCGATAATGAGAGGAATGTCGAGTCTAAATTCTTGTCAATGTTTACAGGACTTCTCGTTATTACTAGGTTTTTGGGTTATTATTCTGTGTTATTGTCTCTTCCCAGTGCAATACCTGATTATAGAAAGTCTTACATGTCACGTGTGAAGAAGTATATTTGTCATTCTTAGAATAATGATGATGTAATATTTTTGGTTTGTAACTGGCAGTGTGCCGTCTCATTCATTCACTGTCTTAATCACAGTTTTTTTTAAACTTTTTCCACCCAAGTTCGGACCTGTGTTGAGTGCAGTGGCTGCTACATTGTGCATGGCTGCACTTCTGTATTGCTGTTCTCTTCTGCATGTCAACTGGATGTTCCCCTGCAAGGATATGGAGCAGCGAAATGTGTTTGGTGCTGTATTAGACCCCATCTTCGACGTCTCCGGGAACTGGGACACTGACCTTGTGATTCGTATGTTTCCGAAATGATTGATTCAACATGACAAGTCATTACTTCAAGATGTTTGAAGAAGTGATTGTATGTTTTGTGCATGTACAGTGCATGTGCACTTCTTTGTATTGAGTGCATCTTGACTGTGTGCTCTGTTAGATCGATCCTTCTTTCTGTTCATGCCTATTCTTGGATTTCCTACTACTTAAGTGTTCTGCAATATACTGCAGAACTGTGAATGTTTTTGTCTCCTCGTTATTCCGATGGAACTGACTAGTTGCCAATTGAACTGGATTAAGGGGGTGGCAGGGGAGAAATTGCACTGAACTGCAGCACAATTAAAGCTCACTTTTTATTTCTTGTCGCCACTACTCCACGGGCTCGTTCTCGGTGTGCATATACGTCCTCCAATACTATGACATCATGTGTTTCCCTCCTGTGTGTGTGCACACTGGCAAGCCTTCCCCTACCTCCAGCTCAGTTGCTTGTTAATTTGAATTTGTATCTGCCTATTCTCATCCGACTGCTGCAAGTGTAACACCTACCAGGTCTTAATTGGCTTCAGCAGTGCTTTATGTATTGTGTGTTAAATAATGATGTCCAGTCGCAGGTAGATTCGGCAGCTGACATTACCATAACTTAATTTTGGAGCACATTTTCCTGTTGTCAGACCTTAAATTTGTCTTTCATGATGTCGTGGAGTTAAATGACACAGTGTAAAATAGTGGCAAAGGATGAGGTTAAGACTCTGCACCACATTTCGGCAGGCATTTGACGCTAGACAAATAGTCGGATGGCTGTAGGAATTCGCCACATGCTTGGGCGAGCCATTTGACGTCGTGGAGTGGAGTGACACAGTGTCAAATAGTGGGAAAGGATTCGGTTAAGACTCTACTACACATTCGGGCAAGACATTTGATGTAGTGCTGCGGTGCGGCGGTAGGTTGAGGAGTCATTTTAGTTACGGTGATATCAGTTTTCAGGGAATTCTCAGGAAGTTTGGATATATTTACCCAGTTGCCAGGCATGACCAGTATGGTGCCATACTCTGGTAGAGAATTCTCTTGTAGTTTTGGAGTCGTTCGCCTGTAGAACAAGGCAGTATCCTTCCGACGTGTTGTTACTCCTCGTAGAATTGTGACAGAATAGTAATATTGGTTTGCGTACTACGTAGTGGCCTATTCGGGCTAGGCACACACCCCAGTTACACATGAAAATCTTTATGACCAATTAATCACATAATGCAAACACAAATTATATGACAGACAAAGGTTACACTTTGGTGGGAAGTAGGACCCATGCCCATAAAAGTCCATAGACTGGCCTTACATAATACATGCAGATTACTTTACGTAAGATTTATTTCATGTAAAGTTACACATCCCTCTAGGATACAACTTTACACATATTTGTCGGGATTAGACCTGCACGTAGCCAATAAAGTAGATCTTCCCCAGGCGATGCAAGCACTGGGGAAGTGGAGGATAGTTATCACGAGTGGCTAAAAAGAAACGGTTTAAAAAATTAAGTCTATTGCATATAAAATGATTGAGACTTAGTTGGTCTGCCATTCGGTTGCGGGAATGCGAGATGTGCATGCACGCAACCTACTCCTCTGGATGTTGAGTTCTGACTAACGCAGCAGACGTGACGCACTGGCTGGCTTGGTGCACTGGCATGTCACGTGGAACTACTATCCAGTACAAATAACACTATGCTGGTCTTACCATGCTTGCTGCATGCTAAAATACATAAATTAAACCTCCTTCACAACATACTCAAGAATTACACAGAACGAACCAGGTCAGTGAGATGTGGATGTTAACATGTAGGATGAATAAATCACAAATTAACAGAACACTACACTGTGTTTAATAATAGAATAGGCAGCTGTATTTAACATCTGTCCAAGTCTACTGGCTGTGAGTGAATTGGCATCAGTCTTAAATCCCTAATGTGGCCTTAGAAAATAAAAGTAAATCGGGAAAGTTCAGATCCCTCTTTGCTATGCGGCTCATGGCCTCTGTGGCCAGATGCTGCACTGTAGCATTTACTCTATACTGCACTACCTGTGTGATGTCTCATGCACCCTTGCACACTGGCTGTGCAGGGAGAGTGCAGATGAGCACTGCACTTCTGCAGTGTTGAGCGGTGGGCAAATGGTCTTAGAGGGGAATGCAGCATGCATTAGTCAGTTAGCTTCATGCAAGTTTTTGAATTTGGGCAAGGCAGAGGCGGTGATTTGAAAACAATGTTGTTCCTGGCTTGCATTGCCGGAGTGAACTTCAGTAAATGTATTTTCTTCCGGTTTGCATTGCCATCTTAATATTAAACTTGTAATTTTATATTGACTGTAATTTTGAAATGGAATTGTCATTCCCGTTTTGCATTGCCGGTAAAAACGTTAATCTGGTAATTTGTTATTTATTTTAATTCTTAAGTTATATATTAGTTCGCTGTTTTGCATCGCTGATTTGTACCTACATAATTTTGAATTGAATGAATTTGGTTTGCATTGCTAATGAGTAAGTTCTACACGATATATTTGACGCTGCCTGGCTTGCACCTAGATAGTCGACGTGCTCAACCCATGTTGTTTTTAGAATCATTTCAGTAATGTTTAAATTGTGCTAACATGTGATCATAAAATAATATAGCCAGGTTCGAATTGATTAATGTGGAAGGCCTTGGAATATTTGAGTAAGAGTTAGCAGTTTTACAATAGCAATTTTATTTATGTTGGTGGTTTGTTTTACCGCTATAAGTACCTGGTCCTAGCATTATTCTAAGAGGTGTAAATTCTACAACCTTTTAGCAGTATTTCTCAAAGGCCTTTTGGTAGGCCTGATTTGCATTCAGTCGTTTGGTTATGCATATTTTAAATTGTGTTAATGTGTTCACCCCCCTTTTAAAAGCAGTCCTTAATGTCTCCTTGCATTGATGCACAATGCATTGGAATGTTTTAGAATACCTTTTAAATTGTGTGCCCAATTCATCAGTAAGTGTTTGTCGGATAATATCAATCACGATCTGTAGAAATTATCTTCAGAATGAAGTATTTTTTGGTTTAGCTCAATGAACGAGTGACATGAGCCAGCGCCCTAGGCCATTATCCTCGTCTTTGCGACCAAACTTCATCGGCCACGGGAGTTGTCGCTGAGAGAGCTGATGCACTCAGCACACCATTTCCAATTTACACTCCAAGGGCACCAATGCAGTGATAGTGCGCGATGTGTAAAAAGCAGAGTAATTAAAGTGTTTTAATATTAATAAAGGCAAGTAAGTATGCAGTGTGCATTTTAGTATAACAAACCAAATGATCAGTATGATTTGAGGGTTATGTTTATATTTGATGTATCTGTTCCTAATGTAAATAAAGGATTTTGTGTATGTTATGTCTCAGTCTAGACACGTGATTATTTTGAAAAGAGTAATAATGTGCGTTTGTTTTATTTTATGAATAGTGTTCTGAATTATATTCTTGTTGAAGTTCCTTGTTCCTAATGCAATGTAATTTTGCATTATCATACACATCATGCAGGCGTATTACAGTAAGTCACTGCCGTCCATAAAATTCATGGTGCAGCTATTTAATATTTTTATAGTACCTTGTATGCAATTTATAGGATTGTTTTGATGTCATGTAGAGCAAATATGTTTAACGTGCACAGAGTGTACATTGGTTTCAGGGTACAGAAACAGCATTTTACACTCATAGCTGTGGCGCAGTGTGCAATAAATTATGATGTAAATTCCCAGTATGAATATCACAAGCACCTATCACTAATTACATAAATACGTTTTTCATATATAAGAAAGAAAGTATTGGGCAGTACTATGCCAGTGGCAGAACAGTATTGTGAGGTTAGGTTGTTGTGAATGCCGGCAACGTAACATAATCATTGACCATGCAGGTTTTATAACCCTACTTTTACTATAAGTGTATAAAAGCTGCAAATGTGAGAACATTGATCATGAAAACTGAAAAGCCACTATTAAAATACTTGAAGTGTGATATAAAACTCCAAAATGGGACAATTTATTTTGCCCACAATGAAAAGCAGAAACTGTGTGTTGTAAACACAGTAAAGATGTAACGTTACTTTAAGTCGCCACGTAGCAGAGTAACAAATATTTATTTTATTTTAATATTACAGATTTTAAGGGTTAAATGAAAGTGTTCTTGTGTTATGTTTTGTCATTTAAGATCATCTTAGTCATAACTCATTTAAATATATGTAGAAAATGAAATATAAAAAGTTGGCCAATCAGGAGGTAGCCCGCCCGACACCAAGATAGTAGCGTGGTAACCTCAGTGTTGTGTGAAGGTACATCGTCGCATCTTCCTCGGACCTTCATCATTTTGATCTTAATCATGTAGAGTATCAATGTTCAAGTTTGTAATGGAACCATAAGTTGTTTATTACCCGGGGAGAGTGTCGCACAGCAACCCACCAAGTATTTTATACACCTGGAACTGAACTTTTCATGTAACCATTGTCGGTTTGGCGCCATTTTAACAGTTTAAGTGTGCTCCGAATTGGCAGGAGCTATGTTCTTATAATTGCCTCATACGAGGGAGCAAGTTAAATAAATCAAGTATGTTTGAAAGTTCGGCATCCGATTTATTTACTCAAATCGCCTCACGATCTCTTAACCCAAACAGTGTGTGGTAATGGCGTCGGCTGGCGGAAACAATCCCTCAACGATTAGTATAAGTGTTTAGAGGAAGCTTAGATAGCCTCTACTAGACCAGGAAAAGGATGGGTATAGTTTCACCATTCTTCATGACATCTACAGAGACACATGCACATCTGGGAGCCACATTTAGGCGAACGGGCCACGACCCAATATATTACTTCGTGCTCTACACTGAGGGGAGCTCTGGCGCCTGCCCGGACATAACCGCTGTCCCCATAATCATTCCCTAGGTGCTACAAACCGGCAAATGTCAAGTGACTTGCCCAAGAGTGACTTTTAATGAGCATTCCTAAAGGATGCCATTGCCGAAGTGTCACAATCATGAGAATAAATAATTAATGTATTTTCATTACTGATAATTGAGAGATGTAAGGATATAATAGTTTTTAGTCTTGCAATTGTACTTAATTCTACATCTCAATAAAACTGATCATTGGGTTTTTAGATTATGTTTTAATTGATATGTCACATACTTTGAGGGATCCCCCTCAACAGGTGGTTGGTTTTGTAATCTGAAGAAATGAGATTTTGGGTGCTGGAAATGGGTCCATTGATGTGTTACCAAATTAAGGGTACCAGTTAATGGAGTATGAGTGATGACCATCGTGGTGCCATCGGCCAAGACGTGGCCCTCTCCGATGATCTTCTGTCGGTCCAATGATGATGTAGCTATTAATACACAATGCCTCGGCTAGAGGGAAGTAATTAGCCTCACCCAATGTGTTTCTCACTCCCACGAGATTTTTATGGGCCATCTCAATGCACTTAGAAAATTGCATGAAAATGGGTAACGCGGTCGTTAAGTGGCCAGTAAGTAAACACATCTGTAAAGTCCATTTAACACAATGTTTTATTTATAAAACCCTCTTGATAGGCACACACATGAGTGTCTCCTGTAGGCACCGAGAGATCCGACACTGTTATAAAAAGGCACGAATCCTACATGATGAATTAAGTGGAAAAATTAAGGTCCAACCATGAACAGACAATCCGGACTGTGGAGCGGAGTTATCTTTGGGATAGATAGAAAGGAATTAAACATTTCTGACACAAATATTATAACTATAATTATCACTAACATGATTGAAACAAAAGGTGATATCTCGAGGAGCCCTCGCACGAACGTCTGCTCTACCGAGCATAACGCATTACATAAAAAAAAAGTATTTAAAAAAAGATTATTAATGAAATGAGCAGCACATGTGAAGATTATTGGATGAGACATAAAATCACTATCAATTTTAATTAAAATACACAGTAAACAAGAAGTATAAAAATTTGTAGCATTTTACACTTAAGGTTGTTGACATGTTATTAACCTAAAAAATTGCACTTTCTTTGTGGGGAGCTTGCACGACTCTCATGACTCTCAGTTAAATATTTGTAATGGTGGGGTCACAATAACCCGACGAACACAACACGGCAGACGAAATATGACGTCAGAGCTCGATGGAATTTCATATTACATTTTTTTTCAGAGTTCACAATACCCCTCGAAATCTGCACGACTGGTATGTTAGGGGCTGTTAGAAAATTCTAAAACGGCAAGTTATCCTTATAATATCCAATATTTACTTTCTAAAAGTCGCGATAAAGCAAATTATTATTTTGGTTTTGAGAATATTGTGATTTATACAAGAGGTAACAAATATTGAGAAACAAACTGTAGCATTATTTTTGGCAAGAAGTTAGTTTATTAATTAACTACAGTAGGGAACTACACAAAAAAATTTGTTTTCTAAAATTGTATTCACATTTTTGCGTGCCCCGAGTCCGACACGACGTAGAGTAGAAATAGACTCTACTCTTCTTGGGTTGTCGGGGCTTCGATTTGGTCGGGCTGACATCATCACAGTGACCTTGCTTTTCATTGGCTGCTCTCAGATACCATCATGTCGGGGTTATTGTGTAGTGGTCATCAGGGTATTTTGACTCCAGCATAAAGATTATTGTGTAATTTGGTTCTGAGAATGATGATGATTAATTAACATACCAAATCACTCCATAAGAAATAACTTAAATATAAATTAAATTAAAAGCGCAAATTACCACCATGTGGTCATTATGTTAACCCTTATGTTTCGGGGGTTATGTTGGACTGTGACTTCTTGCTGCGGAGTACTTATGAAATACTTTATAAAACTACCAGAACACTACTGGAAAACACTGGACACACAATAATTTTTACAAATACTTTGACGTGAGCCGAGCTCCCGGCCTTTAGACAGTTTTTGCCCGCTGTCTGCGCATCTGCAGCAGGGAGCTGCACTCTACAATGTGCGATAGCGAATTGGTGACCAGCGGAGGTGCAAGTTCAGTGCAGTGTGTGTGTTTGAGGTGCAACATAACGCAAAGTGGGACTGTGGCCATGCGGCCAAATATACGGCTGTGCAAGGATACAGGAAAGAGTACCACATACTTGAATTGTCTTCACTGTTTCATAAAAAGGGCTAGGGTGGTTATAGACAGTCACATGCAAAAAAAAAAAAACGGACACCTGTGAGAGCAGTTCAAAGCCCTAAAGTTATTATTAAATATTATTGCAATGTGTTTTAGTAGTGTAATTCATACACTTGTTTGCATCCACACATCACCCCACTTATTTTGTAGTGTATTATGTTTGGATGTCATGTTATAGAATATTTAAGAGTGTTATTGCAAGTGTTGTGTAGTTAAGCATAGTTGTGCGAGTGCAAGGTAACACAATGTAGTTCCACGAGGCACGCTGTGGCGGCAACCCCCGCGAGCACGCCAAGATAGAAAGACAGTAGACATTGAGAACCCGGAGAGGCTGGCCACGTACGTTCGTTTCTGCGCCCGGGAGGTGTTCATCACTTATATCAACCATTTTCTTCGCAAAGGTCTCGTAAGTTAACAGGAACCTTTTTCGCAAGCTGCTGGGACACAGCCTCTCACCTTCTCCAGGTTTGAATCATCTGGAGGGGTTTAACCTGCACTAATGGAATGCATGGGCCTTCATGCCATTTTTCCGCTTAACTGCTGCCGACCGGTTAATATCCGGCACCATTCATGTAAAGTGTTGCCCCTTGAGGCAAGTAAGCAATCGTCTAAATATACAGAACTATGCGTATCGAGTGATTTATTTAAGTTAAGCCACCAGGCATTTAAGGGACAGGCATTTCTAATTTCCCGTTAACCCACATGTGTGTATTGACTTTCAGCTTTTGTTTGCCAGTATTGCAGTGTAAAGTAGCATAGGCGTGTTAATAGACTAGATAATTAAACACTTAGCATGCGATACAGTTAATCAATCTACAGTACATGGAGTGACGCAGCCACTGAAGGATAGCTGCCTTTGGTCATCGGCCACACGGCCTTGAGTGAAGAAGAGTCTGTTCGACCACTTCAATGGCACTAGGTCTGGATAGTGCATGGCGCCCTGGTATTATTCCTAATTCCATCCACCTCACCCCGACAACCTCACGCCTCAAATTTCTGAATTTTATAATTTCCACTCTTACCACTGTACCACCATCTGTTGGCCAAGTCCTACCACCTATTGGAGCACGGAAGGCATCAAAATAGCTTGCCCGAACGTGTGGCCAAATCTCACATATCCCTGAGCATTTGACTACTGTAAAATGTCGCCTAACTTTGAGGCCTATCCTTCATCAATTATATTCAGAACATCAGAATCTCTCAGAACCACTCCACAATATTTTCCCACTATTTTCACAATTTCTCAAATTTTCCCACAGAAAATTTTCCCACTGATTTCCTACTACCTGCAATGAGGAAGGCAACAGGGACAACAACTGCACTGCAAAAGCATAGGGATGTCTTCCAAATTCCTGCAAGATGTACGAAAGGCAAGCGCATCACCAGAGATAAAGCAGTAAGTGCTCGCCAATACGCAAGAAGAGCGAGCACGTGGTAAACAGAGTGGCCATTTTGGAGCACCATGACAGCAGTTGCACCATCCTGGTACACCAGCAGGACAAAGGGGTCTGTGTGTGCATCACCAACCACCTCCTTCCACCCATGTTGCGCTGCACCGCATGAAGGAGAAGATGAGGGAGTATGGTGGGAAGGAGAAACTAATTACTCTCCTCCCTCTTGCGCCATCCACTCACCACATGAAGGTGATCAGCCATGCACCTGCCATACATTGACCCCTTCATCGTGCATAGGAAGCGAAACTCCAACCGTGTTCCAACTGCGTCATGCTTCCGTGCTCTGCGTTCCACGCTTCTGCGCTCCACGGTTCCACATTCGCATGGTTTATATCAGAATAACCCATCGCTGGTTGGCCAGATGACAGTGCACTGGCACTGCTCTGCCCACATTGTTTGAAACTTAGACAGCAGTACTTCTGTTCTAAATTTGAATATGACATGACAACTGCCACTGCCACCGACATTTCAGCCCAGCGAGCTACCATATCATGGACACCTGCGAAAGTGAAATCAAATGGGAGATAACAAACATTTCAGACAGTCAAAAGCAAAACAAAAATCAAGAAATTTTTGTAACATTAGCAGAAGAAAATTGGTACACAGCAATATTCTATGCGTGGGACAGAATACATAGACTCTCATCGGTATGCAGTGTGAAATACAGTGGCACCGCGAATGTCACTATGAGAGGGAGGTTGAAAGTGGAACCGTAGAGAAATGCATATGTAAAAACTGTAATGAAAACTTTTAACCAATACAAGAAGCATCGTTCAACTGGGAATCATTTTTTACTGCATTCTGAAGGCATGTTGTGGTGTGTTCACAGACAACAAGCACGGGAGAAACACGGGGAGATTGCTACAAATGCCGCAGTAGTAAAGCACTAGTGCACAAGAAGTGTCAGACCGCACGAGAGAGAGAGAGGGGGAGCAGCATTTCAGGGAACAGGATTTTTGTTTGAAGACTGTGAAGCACAGGAGGGCATGGAACAGCAGGTGCATGTAAACAAAATGCATGTGGCAGTTGACAGCGCAAGCAACAAGGAGGTACTGTCTGTTCCATAACAACCCACCCTAACTTCAGCACCTCAACCACTGATACCCATCATTCCTTATCCACAGATTTTACCAGCATTTTACCCCAACACAATAATTCCACAGCATATCCCGCCTTTGTTTACCCCCTATTCTACCACAATTCTGGTGACACATATGCCAATTAATCGTACCGGAGCACCGGCGGAACAAAATTGGAGGACATTCAGTTCAACACAAGCAGTGATGCCAACCAACCGAAGTCAACAACAGCAAGAACCAGACAGGAAAAAGATGCCAAACCGATTTCAAATGTTGCCCACTTTTGCAGGAGCACCAACAGAATACTCACAGCCATTTCTCCGGAATTGTAATACACATCTGCAGAGATATGGTGTATGGGAAGAGGAATGGGTAGGCTGTGTGGGAAGCCAATTGCAAGGTGAAGCAAAAGTCTGGTGGAATTCACTAAATCATTATGGACTATCATGGCAAGAGTTCATTCACGGCTTTCAGTGCCGATTCGGAGGTGCATTCTCGTCGCTACAAGCACAAAGCAAGCAGACACTGCAAGCCCATTAACCTGGCAAGCCTCTCGCCATGTTTATCACACACAAGGTGCACCTGGTATGGTGTTTTCACCCGCATATGCCTGAGCGGGAAATAATGGAGGTCATAGCAGAAATGGTCATATCGGAATACCACGCTGCAGTAGTCCCGCTGCTAAACAGCACTGTCGAAGAGATGATGAGAGCTGTCATCACACTGGAACGAAATCCATACGAACCATGCCACAAGAACGATGCCACATGATGGCGGCACAGGCCGCAAGAAGACAACAGTAAAAAAAAACAGCTTCCAAACAAAAACCCACAACAAACACCAATTCGGACAATCAACTTCAAAATTTTCAAATGTAAACAATCACATCAATAGTGCACGGAGTGTCGGGTAGAGCCAAAAAAACAGTGTTGGACATGTTTTCGCGAATTAAGATGCCCGATTGGAAAGGGCAGGGAAGCCACAGCTTCTTTTTTGCTACGGCAGGCCAGCCGAGGCCTACATTGGCACAGCCAGTGCCCCAACAACCCACACCTTGATGACTATTAAGGCAACGCAGACAACTAGCAGGGAAATTTGAAGCGGACGGTAAGGAGGCCCGACACCCCTTAGCCCCGGTCCCATCAAAACAACAACAACCCGACTTGACACCCCAGCAGGCATTGGTAAATCAGGTGAGTGGAGCAATGGCATAGATTATCCGCTTATTGTGTTTATCTACAATAAGCCATGTCACATGTTGATCGACACTGCTGCTTCACTCAAATTCCCGGCAATTCAATTTGTCAACAAAGCGGATGTACCCCCACAAAACATGTAATCAGATTGGCCGCAGGGCAAGAAGTAATAGTGCACAAGGGCATGCAACAGCACTGTTAGGATACATGATTTAGAAACTATCACCACAGCAATAATTACTACAGATATCACGGAGAATGCAATATTATGCATTCCCTGACTATGCGAACAAAATACTATTGTCGAGCCTGCAGTGAAACGAATTTACTTTTGCACAAATGAAAGGCGAACTGTGTACAATATTGACTGGCATTTCACAGATAACAACCCTGGGGTTTAGCTTGCTGAATTTGATCATCAGATACCACCACAACACCAGGCCATGTTTCAGAGAGTACTGAACGAATGTAAATAAGTTTTTGCATAGCACGATGCACTCAGGTGTACCACCATAGCAGAACATGTAATACCATTAAAACAAGAAGGTTCCATATACACTGCACTGTGCAGCTACATGCCACATCAAGCTAAAATTATTAAAGAACAAATAAAGGAAATTCTCGCAGGCAGTGTAATTGAACCAAAATGTAGTAAATTTAACACTGCAATCACTCTAGCACCCAAAAAAGGAGAATGGTGCTTCTGCATCGATTTCAGGCCAATTAATGAAGTAACGAGCAGTGCATTGCCGCTATACATAAGCATTAAGGACACACTGCAATCGCTAGGGAGAGAAAAATACTGACATCATTGGATCTAAAAATAGGGCTACTGGCAGAGCACCGTAAAATTGCAGTATAGAGAGAAAACCGCTTTTACCACATCTGGTGGGACACATTGCCAATATTGCGCTATGTCATTCGGCTTAAAGTGAGCTCCTGCAACTTTCCAAGCGATGATGGTGCGGGTGCTAGACAATCTAATATGCGAATTCACCCTCGCCTATTTAGACGATGTAATAGTGTGGTCAGAAACATGGGGAAATCACATGTACCTTCTATCATTTGTCTTGGAAAGACTAACAATGAATGGGTTGGCATGCACTGTAAAAAAATGTCACCTTGGCAAGATGGAACTAGATTTCCTGAGTCCGGTAATTATTGAAAAAGGAAAAACTCCTAATCTGGAACAGTTACTGTTAATCGACCAGCAACGTCCGCCACATACGCGAAAGCAATTATGAACATTTTTTGGCCTCATTACTTGGATGCACGAGTACATAAATGAGTGCGCAATAACAGCTCCATTAACCGCACTACTGTCACCACAGAAACTGTTTGAATGTATGAACGAAGCAGAGCAGGTGTTGGAGGCGATAAAGAAACAGTTCAAAACATGCACAACGCTATCCCAATATGACCCCACACAACCACTATTTTTACAGACCGATGCCAGTCAAGAGGGGCTAGGTGCGGTCCTATATCACTGTAAGGAGGATGGAAAGAAGCATGTAATTGATTTTGCGATTGAGAAATTAGGTCCCACAGAGCGCAGGTACAATGTGAATGATAGGATATGTTTGGCATTGGTGTGGGCCAATAAAAAGTACTGTGCCTATGTAGAGTATAGAACGTTCGCATTACCTACAGATGATCGATGCTTGGTATGGCTAAGTAACATGAAAGAAGCATGTAGCAAGCAGACCCAGTGTGCATTGCTTCCACAAGCATATGACTTCGCTGTAGAGCATGTCCCCGGGAAGGAAAACTAACAGGCAGAAGCATTGTCGCGATCACCGAACCCAGATGTTGTTGTGTATGATAAAGCAGAGTGGGACGAGATCCTTCCGTCAAATTTGCAAGGACACATACACAAGGCACAGCTAAATCAAATTAATGCAGGACGAGCGGAGATTGTAGTGAGTGAACTATACAAGGAAGTTGAGAGAGCGCAGAAAAATTGCAGATTTACGTGAGAGCAAGTAGAGATGTGTGCAGGTGGAAACATGGAACAATGGCGTGTGATGAACGACAGATGAGAGATGTGCGCACTGCGAGACCGCAGTAAATGGTGGCTATTTGTGCCCATAGATGATGGGAGCAAAAATTGTTACACACACATTAGTAACATGGCAGGTCACCCAGGTACGGACCAAACAATTCGCAATGTGAGAGAAAAGTTTTTCTGGCCTGGCCTGTCATGTGACGCGCGATAGTATTTGAGAGAAAGCATGTAAATTCAACAATTCAAGTCGCAGCGCACAGATGGCGTGCAGCAGCATGCAAGGATGTCGAAAAGGCAGTTCGAAAAAATTGGCTTTGAACTCATGGGGCCTCATCCCAGGTCTGCAGGGGGTAAGAGGTTCATCCTCGTGGTGAAAGATAATTTTTAGAGTTGGACCAAGGCCTATGCAATCAGCAGACAGGAGTGCAAAATATAGTCAAGCCAATGCTAAATGAGTTCTTCGCACACTGGGGGTACTGAAGGCAAATTTTGACAGATATCAGTACACAATTCTCAGGGATAAAATGGCAAGAGTTATAAAACCAGTGGGGGGTACACCATCTCAAAACCGCTGTTTACCATGCATGGGCTAACCCCATGGAGCATTGCAACCAAGACCTCAAGACACAGTTGCGACTCCATGTGGGCGAGAAACACAATAGCTGGGCTGAACACCTACCTGCTGCCCTGTTTATCCTACACCGGCAAGTGAATACTGCCATGGGAAGGATGCCTGCAGATGTGCTGTTGGGAATAAACCTCACCCTACCAGGCGAAAGCAACTGCCCCAAGATCAGCCTTTCGTAGTTCCAGCCCCCTCTCATCAATGGCTGAAGCTGGAAACTCTGTGCGGAATGTCTAATACACTTGACTGTTTATGCAGTGACATATCTATACATTACCATGCCCTTACATATCTTGCAGGCACTGAATGATCATTTCATAATAAACAGTCACAATGTGGCATTTCCTAGCAAATCGTTCGTCGGAGGCATTTATACCAAGCGAGCTTCCGTTACTGTTTTTATTGTGGTCAGTAACAATAACAATTCTGTGCTCAAAATGTAATAACAAGCATGCACAAATTATATTTTAGTTGTTCAATGGAGTAGCAACCACTACATCACTTAGAAGCGGACATGTGTCTACACTACTCGTGTTTGCATCCTCTACACCTTCATTCTATTTCCTAGTGTACCAAAATTCAAAATTACATCATCTGTACACATTCAAAAAATGGAACATGTTATTTATTTCTTACTTTCGATGGTGTTTGCCACCCTTCAGAATGCTTGTAGGACATAGGTTGTTACGACATTTGTCGAATAATTTTCATAGGAAACAGGCTTTTGGAGAGTCTGTACTGAGTTCAAGCACAATCTGTATACGCATTAACTGAAAAATAAAGAAATATATAAATATATGCACATATAAAACAATATGTTTATTATATTAGAAATTTAAGTATTGTTATGAAGGAATGGGATCAGTTTGTTTGGAAGGCAAATGTACAACATTTAGTTAGCATGTCTCATTGCGAGCAATTATAGGCGAATGGCATAAGCATGTGCCTTTCGCCAGAGGATTGTGGATTCAAATCGACCTGCCTCCATGAGAAACTTTTGTTTGTTAAAGCGTCACTGGTTGTCATTTTAAAGCACAAATTTTGAATAGTTTAAATTTATGAATAGATTTTGTATTGAATATACACGTTCGATAAATTAAACTCTATTTTTTTTAATATGGGAATTTTTCAAACATTAAATTTAAAACAATAAAACAAATAAATTTAATTATTCATGGATGCATAGATTCCTAGATGTCGGATAGTTTCACGATTGTTGGCAGGGTCGGTCACAGGAAAAGGTGTGATGACAGGAAGGAGGGGGCAGGGAGGTCAACACATTTTGTGGGTTAGGAGTGGGGGAAGTGTTTCATGGTTTTGGAATAAAAGGAGTTAATTTTGGGGGGATGTGTGAGGGGAGGATTTCATGGTCATGTGATGAGATCTGGGCAAGTCAGACTAAGGGCGTGGGGGTGGAGCATTTTATGTTCATGGGATGAGAGCTTGGCATTGAAAGTTATGCATTGATTCTTTACCTATGATTTCCGATGCTTTGGACCATGTTATCAATTTATATTTTACATTTGTATGAAAGCAAATTAAATGGGATAGTTGGTGGGTTGATAAGGGGAGGGGGTGATTGTCCGATCGGGTAATGTTATTGGGTTTTAAGTGGGATGAATGTGAGGGGGGCATTGGTAAGGTGGGGTGATAGGACTGGGTTCTTGTTCTGGGTTAGGGGTATGCTTATTAAATGCAGTATGGCATTCCTGCCACTGGGTTTGATATTAGTAACGACACAATTTTTGTTCATATTCAGTCACTTTGAATAGTCACTTAGCTACATTGAGGGGCAAGCATTTTTTTTTAACAGATTATTGGAAATTTTAGGGTGTTGGGGAGGAAAGTATGGAAATTTTGGGAACAGAACAGGCATTTTTGAAAACCGAACAGCTCATTTCGAGGGGAAAATAGGGAATTTTTCAAGTGACAGATGTGACATCAACCGAGCGGCCGCACATATAATGCAGCATAGGCGACTCCTCCAATCCTCCACCAGAAGCCAGTGGACCCATATCCTCCATTTCATACTACTTATGTTAAAAATTACATATGAAATCATCAACATAAAACTAGAGATGACTGCTGCGAATATAATATTTTAATTGAAATTATCCTGATGAGTATTGGACTTAATAATTGTTAATTAATATATTCTGTAGTTGCACAACTTTCTCGCCTAGCTCTGTAATTAGGTAAATAATTGCAGTGCTAAAGTAATTGTTTAACTTCATTTGAATTTTCATATTTTATAATCGCTGTCCCTTGTTAATCTGATAGCTTGCATGTGTTTGACAATTATTAGGCCTATGTGATTCACACAAACTATGAATCATACTGCCATAGTTTAGTCTTTTCCCGGCCATCATCGGCATAGGTCGTGATTACGGTTGGGAGGACTTCATCTTTGAATTAACAAATCTGTTATTCTGTAATATCGTAACTCCATTCGGAACCTTTTGCTTTCGCCTCCCACACTTACTTCGACTCCTTCCTTTCGGAATTTTTAGCTGTTGCAATCTCGTGCCAAACACACACCCGGAGATTGATTGGGTGACTTGTTGTTCGTAGGTTAGGTTTCTTACCAGGTGGGTGCCAGTGCTCCCCTCAGAGTAAAGCACGGTGTAATAAATTGGGTCGTGGGCCGTTCGCCCTAAATGTGGCGCCCCGATGTGCTGTCGTCTCTGTAGATGTCTTCAAGTGTTGCGACACTATAGCCATATTGCCTAGTCTAGTAGAGGATATTCATTCTCCCTCTAGACACTTATACTAATATCGACGAAGGATTGTTCCAGCCATCCCACACAATCACTGGTTATGTAGTTTTAGGTTAAGTGGTCAAGAAGCGACGATATTCAATAAATCGGACGCCGATGTCGAACAATCACGATTTATTAAATTTATTCCCTCACACGAGGCACTTACAAACATTTTTCTCCTATAAAGTCGGAGTACACTTATACACGAGGCCGATAATGAATTAAGTGTTACATAAATCCCAGACCTATACAAGATATGCTGGGCTGCTGTGTGACATGCTCCCTTGATTGCAAATGAGTTATGGTTCAATAATTAAAGATTTTACCTATTGATACACTACATTATTAACCAAATTGATGATGTTTCGAAGGGGGGGGGGGACGGGACGACATATGTCCACACAGCACCGAGGCGATTACTCTACTCTCTGGTGCTAGGCGGGCTGCCTTCTCACTGGCCAGTTCGTTCCATGCGACTTATGAAAGAAACTCTTAAATTAACTTTTCTGCACATATTAAAATGAATGATGTTTTGAGATGCTTTCCAATGCTAAAATACAATGTGTGGACACTTTCACTAAGCTCTGAAATTTCCCTTAATGAAAATTATAATATTTATTTGCTGCGCCACTATGCGGCCACTTTACCGTAACATCAAATGATTACAGTATTCCAAATACAGCTTTTGTACATTTGATCACAGGCAAAATAAATTGTCCCATTTTGAATCTAATATGTCACTTCACTTCACTCAATTTAATATTGGCTTTACTGTGTCTATAGTAGGAGCTCATGAATTTGCAGTCTTAATAGCCTTATTACAAAAGTGGTGTTAGGAAACCCACATGGTCACTGTTTATGTTACATTATGGAGTTCGTTACAATCTAACCTCACAATACTATTGTGTTACTGGAATGGTGCTGCCAAATACTGGGACTTCTTATATCTCTGAAACATAATTTTACCAATTAGCAGCTTGTGCTCGTAATGACTGTGATGGAAAATTACAATGTAATTTTCTACCTGTTGCACCACTATTACAAGTGCAAACAATGTTTATTTACATGAGGATTCATGTGCGCTCTGCGTATGTCAAACACATAACTTTAAAATTACATAAAAACCCACTCAAAACTATACACAATACACTGAATACAATTAAAAAAGTTGCACCATATATTTTATGGTTAGCAGTCATTTACTGTGCATGTTAACGCATTGATGCATCTCATTGGGAACAAGGGAATTTACCTATGTATTTTAATGAATAACTAAATCAATAAAAACAAAGATTACACACATATCACTGCCAATAAAATCACGTGTCTATGTTTCGGACTCTTCATACATAAAAAAACCCTTTTTTTACATCTGCAAGCACACATGTCAACATACACATAACCCTGAAATTACACATGGCATCTTGCTCGTTTCACTGCCCTACAGCAGAGAATATGCCAGGGTTATCCTATTTACATCCCTAATGTCATCTGGATATCCCTGGAAACTCAGGGGCTTTCTGCGAATATTCTCAATATCCCTATTGTATTCCTGGGATATTTGGGAATAAACAGGAATATTCCCATTTTCCTCTTTGTATTCTTGGGATATTTGAGAGTAAAATTGAATATCCCCATTTTCCACTTTGTATTCCTGGAATATTTATTAGAAGATGGAAATATTCTCATTTTACTATTGGAATTCTTGAGATGTTTTGGAGTAATAAAGAATATTCTCATTTCCTCTTAGTATTCCTGGTATATTTAGGTGTAATCAGGAATATTCTTATTTTCTGGTAAATTTTCTTGCGGTATTATGGAGTAAATGGGAATATTCTCATTTTCCACTTTGTATTCCTGGGATATTAGAGAGTTAATGGGAATATTCTCATTTTCCTTTTTGTATTCCTTGGATATTAAAGAGTTAATGAGAATATCATCATTTTCCTCTCTGTATTCCTGGCACATTTTGGAATCAACAGGAATATTCTCAGTTTTTTATTTGTATTTTTGGAATATTTGGGAGCAAACAGGACTAGTCTAATTTTTTTCTTTGTATTCCTGGGGTATTTAGGAGTAAATGAAAATATTCTCATTTAATTCTTTGCATTCCATTGATATTTAAGAGTAAATAAAATATTCCCATTTTCCTTTTTACATCATAAAGATATTTGCGAGTACACAGAAATATTCTCATTTTACTCTCTGTGTCCCAATGATATTTGGTATTAAACAGGAATATACTCATTTCACTCTTTGTATTCCTGGGATATGTAGGAGTAAATAGGAATATTCTTATTTTACTCTATGCATTCCTAGGATATTTCGGATTAAATATGAATTTCACATATTACTATTTGAATGTCTGGAATACTTGGGAGTAAATGGAATATTCTCACTTTACTCCTAATATTCCTGGAATATTTGGGAGTAAACAGAAATATTCTCATTTTCCTCTTTGTATGCTTGGCATATTTGGAAGAAAACAGAAATATTCTTATTTTACTGTTTGTATTCCTGGGAAATTTGGGAGTTAAAAAAAATACCCCCATTTTTCTTTTTGTGTCCTAAGGATATTTTGGAGTATATAGGCATATTCACATTTTCCACTTTATCATACACAAATAATAATCGAAAAAGTGCGAATAATCAGTGTTCATAATATAAAACACTTGACATATATATATACACACACTAAAACAGATTTTTATATATGTCTATAAAAATCTAATATTATGCTTGTCATAGTGAATTATTCATATTTTATGACATGTTTTAACTGCCTGATAAATACGAATCTGTAGACTTATTACTCGATACACTTTAAAGATTAATGAAAAATATTAAAAATTAATATAAAATACTTAAAATGAGATAAGAATAAAAAATTAATGTTTAAAATTCCAGGCAAGATATTGTTTATTCATGTAACAGCTATATACTACTTATAAACTCTTGTCCCAGCACATGTCGCGATAGCCGAGTGGTCTAAGGCGTAATTCTCGCGACCGAAAGTCCAGCAAATCGATTCCACACTAATTAAGATGGTATTTTAATTTCTAAAATTAGCAGTGCCCCTAATATTTAATTACAGCACCATTATGGCGGCCAAGCGCTTGGTCGAGATCGACTAATCGAACAAGAGCGACACCAGCGCTCCTAGTGGCTAATGCCAGCAATTTCGTTCGAATATCTAGAAATTTCCTAGAGGTATTCTCATGCACATTATAGAATATCCATTGCATATTTTGGGAGTGTAAACAGAACATGTATAGCATATTCCCGAGATATCACTGGGAATCAATAGGGGTATGAGAGCATATTCTAGGGATATCCTATTATACCTCGAAGAATATCCATCCAACATATATAGTATATTCCCGAGATATCCTTAGGAATGAATAGAGGTTTGAGGAATATTCTAGGGATATACTAATATTCCTTGGAGAATATCCCTGGAATATCTTGGGGGAGGGATAGGGTCGGACATAACTTGAGACGGGGTGTCTCAATTTTCTCAACACCTCCCACCCCCCCTCCCAAATAAATCTACATGATCGAAATGAATTTTGTTCACTATGTGACATTAAAGATGTTGGTTCTTTCTGAAGCACGACCTGAATTTCGTTTTCTTTGCTCTGCTGTTAAGAGTAAAAAAGCGGACCCTGCCATTTGTTTGAAACGAAGTTATCAGCACGCTTGTACACGCGGAAAATGTAATTCCGACGTACGTTTCTCTAGTTGAAAACTTTATTACACACTTTGAGAAGTTGTTCAACTAAATTATCAGGTAATCGCTGTTAAGAAATTTCGGCTGCACTATTTGTTAGGACAGAGATGACGTGGGATACGAAGCTTTGACTTTTTGCAAAAATAAATATCTAACTATGTTAATGTCTTCTTTGACTACTCACTTACTTGCATTTTGCCATAAGCTTGGAAGAATTCTGCTGGGTGCCTACAACGAATACAAAGGTGAAGTTCAGCTGAAGAGTATGTTGCCCGTACATACAGCTGGCACGGGTGTTGCCCGGAGCAACGTGGATTCAGCGCACAGCAGGCCTCCCCAAGGCCAACTGAGCAGCGAAAGTCGGCTTCCAACTGATGCTACCTGGTGCATGCACACTCGCTAAATTCTCCCAGTGGTTTGGCGTGCATCTTGTCGCTACTCTGCGGGCGGCCGACTCCCAGGCACTCTGCGAGCACCCACGACTCCAGGAGGCATGGTGGGAAGAAATCGTCGTTTATTGGTGGTACTCCCTGAATTTACCCCACCATGGAGATTTTGAGTGCTGGTGGCATCTATTGGATGCACATGTAAGCGACAGTTTGGGAATGAAAATCAGGTTGGACCACATGGGAGATCCTAATAGGAGCTTTGTGGGGATACAATTTTTTGACTTCAATATTCAGGAAAGCATTTTCGTAAAAAAAAATTTAGGAGATTGTTCATGCTGTGGCTACCTCGAATGTTTACAATTGGTGTCCAATGAGAGTGCGTTAGCTCATTTGGTTGAAAATGCTTGAGAAGAAGCAGGATAACACCCAGTCGAAGCGAGAGTTCATTCAGGACATTTCTAATATTGTTCAAATTGTAGGTTGCCCTTGCAGTAGTGAAGAGTACTTCACTCAAGTTTTGTTCAATAATTTATTTACCAGGTATTGCAGGTATTTTTTCATTGCATCAAAACCTGCTACTTTAGCCCAGTTGTTATAGTTAGTAACTTATGCAGAACGCACAATGATGTATGGATCTCCTGACCAATTAGCCAAATTTGAAACTAAAGTGACCAAGGAAAACAGGGGGAAACCCAGTTCCAACAAATATTGTATAATATGTGGGAAGAACAATCACATGGCACCTGATTGTTACCACAAGTAATCCCTCTTCACAGTCTCTGCTGCTGAAGGCAGCCCAGGGAATGTAGGTAATAGGGAAAAGGAAAAGGTAAAAACATGTTCCTGGTACTCTCAGACCATGGATCCTGGCACCAGTGGCCCCAGCCCATGAGTAATAGTAAAGAGTTAATTTACTTTTTATGCAAGAAAGCTGGTCACATGAAGGTGCGTTGTCCGTTTAGGAATAAAACCATAGGAGATCATACAATAAATCTGGTGAGCTTTGAAAAAAAAGTATGGAATCTTGTATGTGTCAGTAGTAATTGCTGATCAAGTGCATTTGTCTGCTCTTTTGGATTCGGGAGCTTCGTGTTCCCTAACAATTCAGAATTTTAGTAATTACCTGTCGAAGAACTTGCCAAAAGCGTGTGTGAACTTTAGCCCTAGCGACGAAGTGGGGGTTTCCCTTGCAAATGGAGGTGTTATCATCTCATGGGGAGTTCTGGTGTTTAAAATGAAAATTTATAACTTTTCATGGAAGTTTCTTTTTAAAAACTTTCCTGGACTGTCACAAATTCTTGTTGGGAATCGATTTCCTGGGGAAAACATATGTCAACCTTAATGTAGCACAGAAGGAATTAGTTTCTTCTTTTTGCAAGGACCCAACTGTGGGTATTAGTTTAAAGCAGTTTGCTTGTCATGACTTTTGGTGAAATCTACTGTAGAGCTTACTGAGGGAAACCAGAGACAGGAAGCCCAACTTGCTCTATTACAGCAAGAGTTTGTGGATGTGGTCACTCATAAGTTAGGACATTATAATAAGAACCCTATACAGCTGAAATTAATCGATTCTGAACCTGTGTCCTTGGTACCCTATCGAGTGGCACCCCCTAAATTGAAAATTTCTCATCAAATATTTCATGATCTTCAAGAAGAACGTGTAGTGGAACCATCAAACAGTAATTATTCTAGCCCATCATATTTAATACCCAAGAAGATACCTGGGGAATATTGTGTCATAAGAGACTATCCCAAAGTAAATAAAAAAAATTATGTAGATCACTACCCACTCCCAACCATTGAGCTGGTCTTTCAACATGTGGGGAAAGGAAAGTATTTTTCCATTTTCGATCTGAATAGTGCTTTCCTGCAATGTGAATTGCATGAAGACTCTCATGGCATGTTTGCCTTTGTCACCCCTTGGGGGTAATTCCAGTAGATGTGTCTGCCCATGGGTGTAAATTGTGGGTCCTAGGCTATGTCCAGTGTTCTGTTTTCAGTCTTGGGTAAATACCAATACGAATTCCTTTTCACCTACATTGATGATGTATATGTGTATAGCAACTCGTTTGAGGAACACCTTGAACATCTCAGACTTCTATTTCTTGCTGTCAGGGAGGCTGGCCTTACCATCAACCCTGATAAAGTTATGTGGGCCAAAACCTACGTAAAGTATCTGGACTTTGTCATTTCCGAAGGGAAGTTGCTAATAGGCCTGGAAAATGTCCGGCCTGTGGTGAGTTTCCTTGCGCCAAGGAATGTGAGATGGGTTCGACGTTATCTAGGAATGGTTGGTGTTTATTCCAAATTTATTCATGACTTTGCTGAGATTGCAGAGCCCTTGAATGCTATCAAGCGAAATGGTGTCGATTTGGTTATAGGGCGAAGCTCAAGAAAATACTTTTTGTGAATTAAAGGATTAGTTAACTACCCTTCCAGTGCTTCAATTACCCCAGTTTAGCGAGCCATTCATCCTTGAGGTGAATGCGAGTTCTAAGGCTATTGGGGCTGTGTTATGCCAGAAGAAAGAAGGACTGCTATTTCCTGTCTCGTATGCCAGTCGACTCTTGACTCCTGCCGAGCAGGGATTTTCTTCTTATGAGAAGGAAGTCCTGGATGCGATATATGGTATGGAGAAATTTAAGGACTACCTAGAGAGTGGCGAATTTGAGCTCCATACTGACAACCAGGCCTCGAGTTGGATTTGAACAACCAATAAACCTGCCGGTTGTTTAGCTAGGTGGCTGGTGTGGTTGACATGCTTTAATTTTACCATTAAGCACATAGAGGTAATTGACAACAAAGTTGCTGATGTGCTGAGTTGTGTGTTCTACTCAGATGAATTTCTTGTGGACACCTTGCCTTCTGGGTCTGGGAAGAAAGAGGAGAGCCTTCGGGGTAAGGCTAACACTTCAGTGAATGCCACCCAGACAAACCTCAATTTTCAGCTTGAAAAAGCTTTTGCACCCCAATTCCCGGTCCTCCAGGATTTTCCGCAGGCTTGCCTAAAGTTGCAACATCACCAAGGCATTGACCTTTAATGTCAGATAATTATGGCTGACTTAGCCTGTGGGAAAGGAGGTAATTTTGAAGAGAGAAAAGGCCTATTGAGACAGGTGGACCCCAAAACAGTAAAATTCAGTTTCTTTGTACCTCAGGTGTTAAGAGGGCAAATGTTTCATTAGTACTACAACACCTATTTTGGTGCTCACTTGGGTCAGGAGAAGACCATTACTCGGGTGAAGAAGATATTTTTCTGGCCAGGGCTGGCCAAGGATGTTGAACAGCTTGTCTGTGAGTGCATAGAGTGCCAATGTGCAAAGCTGCGGAATGCTAAGTTTGTAAGCCCTTATAGTGCCACCATTGCCAAATTTCCTTAGGAATGGTTGTATCTGGATATCTTTGGGCCCCTTTCCCATTCTAATTCAGGGTTTACTTCAATCCTAGTGGCAGTGGATACCTTTAGCAAATTTGTCTTTTTCTTCCCTCTTCGGAGCATGAAATCATCAGAAATGTGCAACGTGTTGAGTCAGAGGTTATTTTCTGTTTGGCTCCCCAGTACATATAGTAATGGATAACACTACTTATTTTACGTCAACTGAGTTTAAGATCTTAGTGTTTTTCTGGGATATAAAGCTTGTCTAAACAAGTCCCTACTATCCCAAGTCTAATGTGGTCGAAAGGTACAACCATAACCTCAAGGTAGCCTTGCATGCCTTTCAAACTGGTTCTCATAAAGAGTGAGATGTTCGTTTATATCAGTTGACTTTGGCCTTTAATAATGTCGTTAATTCAGCCACCAAAAAGGTGCCTTCTGAATTGTTTTATGGACGCAGTTTATTTCATCACTTCATCAATGTATGGGGGTTGCATGCTTTCTGCTGGGAGGCAGTATGTCAGAGAGATTTGGATGCCATTTGGGCTGAAACGACCCAAAATCTCAGAAAAAAAACCATCTAATTTGTCGTCCAGGAAGGACTATCAGAGTAGTGTAGTAAAAATCAAACAGGGAGATAAGGTATTCTTAGAAACACACTATCTAAAAAATAAGGCTGCACAGTTCAGTGCGAAGCTGGCACATAAATTTGCTGGTCTGTTTGTAGTGCAGACGTTTTTGACCCCTATTACTGTTCTTTTGGAGGATGTGTCAAACACCTATCCCAAATAAATTTGAGTACATCAAATTAATTCGTGTTTTAATTTTTGAGGGAAATGCGAGTCCAACCGCTGGGATGTGCATTTGTTGTGTAATAATAATATTGTAAGGGCATTGTTCTATATTTTAGGAAATTGAATCTGCAATCATGTCACTATGTTGTTATTGTTATAGGCTTGTATCATCATCATTGTGTTTTTAAGATTTGCTTAAGGTCTGGTCCCTGTGGAGTAACCATCTTTCACCCATGCCCATTTCATAGTGCTGCCATTTCCATTTAGAATTAAGGTTTCTCATGCCCATTTCGTAGTGTTTCCATTTCCATTTAGAATTAAGGTGTTTCATGCTCGTTATTTGTTTTGTTACCATCTCCATATAGTCTTAAGTTATAATTATTCTTGGGAAGATAGTTTCCTGAATAATAATAATAATGTGAGTCACTTTAGTGATAAACCGTCTGAGGCTTCGGAGGTTGCCATCATTATTGTGGAGTACCTGATGCTGAGTAGGATGCAGTTCAAAATTTATGAATGTTGTAATGCTTGCGCAAGCTCTTGTTTTGTTTTGGTGACAACATCGCTGGAGTTAGGAAGTTGCTGCAGATCTTCACCCAGATCAACTGGAACTGGATGGATTTCTGGTATTATCTTGGACCTGTCTAATTTTGTAACTACTGGAACAGATGGAGCTCCTAATAGATCTTTACTGGCGCTGGCCAGTTCAATGAGGAGGCATCTCTGGGCCCATCTTGGCTACTTCAAGGGAACTTCAAGCTGCTCCTGAATTCCTGGAGCATCTCCTTAACACTTAAATCTTAAATCTTCTCATCATTTCAACCCCCCCCCCCCCTGGGTCGTAAGCTGGAAGAATTATGCTGGGTGCCCACAACAAATACAAAGGTGAAGTACAGCTGAAGAGTTCGTTGCCCGTACGCATGGCCGGTGCGGTTGTTGCCCGGAGCGACGTGGATTCAGCACACAGCAGGCCTCCCCACCTTATGCTACCTGGCAAATGCACGCTCACCAAATTCTCCTGGTGGTTTGGCGCGTAGCTCATCGCTTCTCTGTGGGCGGCCGACTCCCAGCCGATCTGCGATTTGGCGAGCACCCACGACATCAGGAGGCATGGTGGGGAGAAATCGTCGTTTATTGGAGGCGCCCCCTGAATTTACCCCACCATGGAGATTTTGTGTGCTGGTGGCGTCTATTGGACGCACATGGAAGAGAGAGTTCTTATTGGCCAACCCCTGTGTGTTAAAATTTTGGTGACTTTTATATAAATACTTTCCCAGGAGGGCCACTCAAGAGAGATGGTTCCTCCACGGTGATCAAACTGCCTCATTAGTTAAGTACTTTGAGAACATTTATTGAACTTTTGAACGCTAAGCCTTTTGGGCATGAAAATCAGGTTGGACCACATGGGAGATCCTAGTAGGAGCTTTGTGGCGATAGTAATTTTGTTTTCAATATTAGGGAAAGCATTTTCGTTAAAAAAAATTTTTTAGAAGATTTTGGAGAAAATATAATGAAAATTCCTGCAGTAAGTTTATGAAGTTTTAACATGAAGGCCTTAGGAAAATATTTTGTCATCTTTCTCCTTCTAAGCCACCATCAATATTGTTATGGAGCATAAAGTTTCGAGTGATAGGTAGTGTAAACATGCTCATGTTAAAGATTTTAAAGGGCTTGAAATCCAAGAGTGTAATGGAAAAACTTAAGGATCAGTTAGTATTTGATATGAAAATTGGCATTTTTGAATTTGTGGCAATGGCCAATTAAGGAATTGTCCAGTATTAAACATTTTCTTCTATAACAATCAAGTATTAGCATAATACAGTATTTTGTTTGTTTTGCAACTAATGGCATTTAACAGTGTGATTATGGTCCAAGTAATGAAAATATTGCATGTATAATCAATAAATATAGTATTTGTTTGCTGACCTATAAGTGTTGGCCCAAGGTAAAAGTTTCTCAAAATTATATATCTTTTATTCAACCTGTTACAATTTAGCAGTATAAATTTCTTTCAACGACAGTGGCAACTATCCAATTCATAGGCAAGAACTGTCTTGTTGAAGAATTTTGCCATTGGCAATAAACAAATAAGTAGAGCAAAGTACTTTTTTTCTTTTAATTTTTATGCTATTTAAAGATGTATGTGTTAAATTTAAAGAAATTAATTTATATTCCACCTTGTTATTGAATGTTGTGATGTTTACAGTTCAGTATATTACATGTTCAGTAAAGTACATACTTTTGAAAGTTGCCAGTATGCATAGTAAAAGTACATTTAATACTGTTGTCTGATTACTGTTATTTAAAGCAGGTTACTTTGGCTTTTTCGACTTGTGTAAAGTCTGGATATAATTCAGAGATATACATGAATTTTGAATTTTTGAAAAACCAACAATAAGTAATATAACATTTTCAATATTATCTATAGTAATAATGTTAACTACAATTTGAGTAATTGAGGTATGGTCACACTGCAAAATATAAAGTGTAGTAAAATACCAACTGATTAATATTTTCCAATCACAGTTCAGGCCCATTGCTATAGTTTGGCTTTGCATGGGCGCCTCTTCACTATTTCTCTGCGCCACTCACTTCAGGGCCACCTAGGGCTTTTGGATAACCGCCTTGTTGCGTTCTCTGTACATAGAGGATGCCACAAACATATCCCTGGGACATTCCAATAATATGCTCAGAATATCTAGGAATTTCAAAGGGGTATTTCAATATTCCTGCAAGAATATATTTGGGATATTCTCAGGATATCCTTGTGCTGTGTGGGTGAATGCACACTTTACACATACTTTAGGGTTTCAAAAAATAAACAACCAATTTAATAACACTAATTTACAATCGCGCACTAACACTGCACCGACGCAACTGGTGTGCACATGCGGAATGGTACGCTGGCCGTAGCATCTCTCACATTGACATCTCTTGTGGCCGATGAGTAGTGTTGGGCACTGAGACATGGAGAACGGCCTAGGGTCAATGGCGCATGTCAAGCGCCCCCTCCCTCTCTTGGCCGTTTGCTCGTCGAAGCTCCATTCTCTCACATCGAGGGACATCTTTGCAGTCGTAGCAAGTTATGGCGGCACAAGGTGTATGTGTAGGCCGATGGCTGTTGTGATGCTGACTGCTGCTTTTGTTTACTTTTCGGAGGCGGTGTGACAGGTGCGGTGGACATTGACATTTGTCCACAGGCAGTGCACATGATGTACTGGGTTTGCGCACTCGCTTTTATAAGGGGGTGGGGGGAGAAATCCCCTCCGACCCCATCTCACTGCTGTTGCTGCTAGCGGTAATGTGTGGGTGTCACTGGGTCGGAGTTAAGGCGTCCCTCCCGTGCTCTTCTGTCATGTCGCCTTATCTGGGCATTGGCATCCCATCTGTTTGCGCGGCTGATTGAAGAAACACTGTTGTGTTTACAACTTCTACCTATGTTGTGGCCCTCTCTGGTGCAAGCTGTTCCTGGCAGTCTCCGTCGTCGTCAGGGAGCCCTCACAGGTTTCGACGTCGAAATTTTCACATGGCCGACTATTGTTCCACTCAATACTTTTTTCTAAACAGCTGTCACCTTCTGATTTCCCTGTAGATGTGTTGACGTGGGGTATTCTGGTAGTGGACATGGCAGGTTCAGTGTTTACATTTCTCCGGCTCACTGAAAAACTTGGTGAGTTGCTTGCTCTTTTCCCCTCTTCTTCTGTCTCGCCTCCAGATGTCGGTATCACTTCGCTGGTCATAGCTAACCTTAATGCATCTCTGTGGTACATGGCAGTTCTGCATTGGCTTAATCGTACCTTATAACATGACTCTTCATCAGTTGTACAATGATGTGTGGCCTGCTCCATTTTTCTGCGAGTCTCGCACAAAAAAATTTTCTGGCCTGCTGAGTATGGATGAGGTCGGACATAGACCTATTGGCCTACTTGCAGGGGCGGTGGCAGATGCATAGTTCCTGGAAGCCAATGAGCTACATAACTGTGTTGTTTTTCCCTGGCTTCTCTTATTGCCTGCTCCCTCATTTCCTCTCTGCTTACCTCTTCAATAGTGTTGTTGTTACTCTCCTGTACCCTGCTCACGAAGTCACCTGGCAGGGGGAGATCACACCCCTGTAGGATATCTGCTGGATTTTTACTTGTAGCTATGTTGTGCGCGTGCATAACATAAACAATGCAGCTGGGAGCTGCTCTGCCCATGAAGTATGTTGGTCTCCCAATAGTAAACATAACTGAGTTTTCAGATCCTGATTTCTTCTCTCAGTTGGGTTAGCATGGGGGTGATCATTTGCAGTATATGGTGGTGTACTACCCACTTGATACAGAACTCACACCATACTTGCCCTGTAAATTGTGTGGCGTCGTCGGTCAATAATACATGGGCATAGCCCCAACGAGAGAAGAATTCGTTTTCAATAACTTTCCCGAAAGTTCTGGCTCGTGCACTTGATACCGCATATGCATCTGTCCACCGGGAAAAAAAGATCTGTAATTACCACAATAAAACGTTTGTCTGTTGATGTCCGCGGATACGGGCCCATCAAGTCCAGCACTACAGTTTCAAATGGTTCACTTGGTAAAGGAGATTGTTGTTGTTGACTTCCGTCGGTACACCGAATCGTACACTTGTTACATGTTATGCATTTTATCACAAACTGATGCATGTGTGCTGACATTCCCGACCAATGAAAATAACATAATATATTGCATTTATTTTTTGCAGCACCTGGATGTTCTGTAAGATTATTTGAAGGCGCTTACTGTAGAACTTTCTCATGTGTTGCAGTGGGCATAAATAACCTCCAATTTTCGCATCCTCGCGTGGTACACGACTCCATACTGTGGTCGGTCACCCTCCAAGTTTCATCTGCACACTGACCATATTAATTCCTCCATCTTGTAGCGATGGGACACGTGGCTTGCTGATTGTTTAAAAAACATGTACACTTCATGTAGCAGTGCTGGTACCAGTAGTGCGGTGACATTTAAACAATGCAACTAATGTTTTCGTTGTTGTACTCACATCTTGCGGGGGTTCATAATGTGTTCGAGGTTCACAGTAATACACAGTTCGGCGTACCTTCTGCCCGAAATGTATATATCTCGCAGGGGTTCAATCACAGCGTTTTGCTCAGAAAGCCACGTGACGCCGAGGATGACATCCTCGTGGTTGTCGTCCGACACAAATGCTGTAGTAACTGTATCCACATCGCGAATTTTCACGGTAATTGTGACCTCACCAAAAACGTCTCCAGAATTTTTGTTTTGTTGGTACCTGAATCTTTTGTTTGGTCGGCCTTATTGTAGTTACATTACAAAATTTGTTCTTGCAAAATTATGCGAAGCTGCTGTGTCGATCAGAGATCGATAAGGCAACCTGTTTATGAATACTGCAATACCAATGAAACTGCTATCATGATCAATGATCTGCGACAAGTGTACCTTTTGTGGTGTCAATTTGGTTTGTTTAACTTTTCTCTGAGGTGTGTGACGTCAGGTCGCACCACCCCTACTTGCCGTTTCCCATAGGATGTTGTTGTTAGTTACCTCATAGATGTCCATAATCCGCCCATGTCGGGCAATCTTCTTAGTGTGCTCCTTCGCACCATCCTCAAGGTCGTGATGGTTGTCGTAGTCCTCCCGAATACTGTGGCGCACTGTACTGTTTGTTGTTGACATCGTAGGGTCAGTTTTCTAGATGACACTCTTTGTTTTTACTCGTGCCTGCGTCCTGCTGGTTGCATTATCATTTTGTCCAGTTGTTCGTATTGTTGATGTCTGCTTCCGGAGCGGTTTTACGTTCACACGGTCGCTGTGGGCCAGAGCAGATATGTTCGCGTTTAACTACATAACTGTCTGGATAAAATCACTCTCTGTTGTGTGTATCGCAGGGGTTAGCATGGTGCGGTATTTTGCCCTCGCGGAACTGGCTACCACTTCCAAGATAGCTTTCAGATCGAGTCCTGGATGGTGTGTCCTGACAAGGCTGATCTTTTGCGTTACAAAATTGTACATGGATTCCTCCCCCTGTTCTTCCAACACTACCTTGCTTCTGGCCCTGAGAGACATGACGGGGTTTGCGAGGCTGCTTTTCAGGCTATGTTGCAACTCCTCCCATGTAATTCCATAGTGCGTAATGCCTTTACACCAAGCCTTGGCTTCTCCGTAGAAACAATCGCCTACACAGTTTGACCAATCCTCTTGATCTACGCCGTAACGACACAGACGGCTTTCAAAGTCTTTCAAATATTCACTGGGGTCCTCACTTGTCGGGCCGGAATAGCTTGGCAGTGATTGAAAGTTTGTTGGATTGTGGAATGGTTGTTCTGTGTCACAATATCTCTGGCTCTATTTTGCAGGTAGTGTAGCAGACACCTCTTGCAAAAGTGGGGTGGAATGCTCCATCGGTGTTGTTACAGTAGGCAGGACTGGAGATGGGTGTGGCAGCATCAGCTGTAGCACTCTCTGCTTCTACTGTGCTATCTGTTCGAATATGTTGTCATGGGTTGCCAGCTTTACTGGGCGACGAGTCTCCGATTTTTGCGGTATTCCCAGAAAACCAGTTATTGGGGAGTCATTCCTCAGTTGTTCTTGCCAAATTTTCTCTTGTTCCGATGTATCTTGGTAACATCGAAAACATGTGATGAACTGTTTATTCTGCAATGTTTCCCTTTCCCGCAAATATATACACCATTTGTGCTATATAAGGTAACACTTTCCACATACCATAGTCGTGGTACCATGTCCGTCACACTGAGTGATGTTCACATACTTATGTAATTTATTCAGGAATGTGTTGTTTGTTGTTGCCATGATACTGTCGATGTAGATTTTTGGTAGGCACATGGGATTAATGAATCCTTTGGCCTGTGCAGGATGCAGACAATGCGTGCAGACATCCTCTTGTCTTCCGGAAATTGTGCGGGCAAATAATCCACCACTAAGTTCCAAATTGGCATGGTACCATTCTTGGCACATCCGGCAGATAGCATCCAGTTCACGGCAAACTCATTCATCTTTCTGGAAAATATATATCAAGATTAATAGATTAAGATTAGGTGTGCGATGTAGACATTCCATGCACAATGCAGTTGGTTCATCGTTAGTTGTTCGCCAGTCCCAGTATCCGCGATTGCAAATGCGGTGTGATTGTGGTACAGACGACATCTCTCCTCTTGTTGATACTCTTCACAGTGCCACATGGCCTCTCAGTCCGCGGATATCACCCACGTGCATGTATCGGTAGGGGTGCTCCTGCCACCTTGTCGCGGCACAGATGGAAAGGGGGTGGGGTAACAGGTATCTCACTCCCCTCAGCAAAGAAGATGTGCACAAAGATGGTGTTGTTGGTTGACATCACAAGGCACTTGCTATTCCAAGATAGTGGTTCCTTTGGCATACTTGGGCAATTGTGAGTTTTTGGTCCCAAACTGCTGTTCTTGTTTCCTGGCGAATTTTTTTTGCATTGAATTTGCTTCCCACTTTCTTCCATGTGATAGCTGTCCATGACGATAAGGTTTTGCCAGTAGCAAAGCATGTAGACACAAGGGTTCAATTGGATTCTATTTCGTGAAACACATGGTCGCACGTGTTCACGTGGACAAGGAACAATTTGAAACACAGGAACAGGAACATTAAGAATTTAGATAAATGCATAGATACACAATTTCGCCACTTGACGAACACAAGGTTTTGAATGATATTGAAATCAAACATTCTTAAATTAATGTTTTTCATCACTTTGAGACACAAAATTGTGCACATGAGTATGAAGAAATAATCCATGATGCTCTGTGATACTGAACAATTTTTAATGCAAGAGAGTTTATTAATATGAAACAAAATATAAATAAACTTGTTATTTGAAGTAATACTACTACCATTCAAAATGGATAATCTGAAGGTTGAGTGATACATTCAAATGAAAGTGTTGGTTTTTTAAATATTTAATAACAATTTATCCAAAACATTAAGATTAATTTCATGTAACTTATGTCATGCTAAAATTTTAAAGGAAGTTTGTATGAGATCAACAAGAAAATAATTTGATATTTTCATGCAGTTTTGTTCCTTATTTTAACATATTTTAGCATGTGCATAAGTTAAAAAAAATTCTATATTATAAAACAAACGATAAACAATGGATGGTTTCTGCACAAATATCATTCTTCTTGTCTCTCTGTGGCTATTTGTAAAACATGTATCAAGGAAATGTATTTCAGAATATAACATAACTTTATCCTGAAAAAAATATTGATACATTTGTGAGAGATGTCTTATTTATCGGACGCTTCTGACATTGTAGACCATCTTGAAAGTTAGGTTTCCCATCAGTATTTACTTTCTTAGTACAGAGGTGCTGGGGACTCAGATACTGTGGTACTGGAAACTGCAAAAATAAAACACCACAAGAAAACTGAGTTGGTAAAACAAAGAAAAATTCGCAGGCAATAAACTATGCAGATTTGTGATAATATAAGCAGAACTGAAAAACTGAGGAGAAACAATGGCGAGGCGAAAGCTTTTACAATACTATTTACATTACTAATACATATTTACTACATGACCTATGACAAATATATCCATACGGTATTATTAATTTCAAAACAATTTGTCAAATCCTATATACATAGGTGTTGACTTTGAGCCTTTTTTTTTTTTCAAAAAATATTACTTTGCTTAATATATATGTTCTATGTATACTAGTAAATAAGCACATATTTATTTGTGTATCTTTATTGGTAATTAATTAACACAGAATTACACTGCTGGTCATCAATATAGTAACACCAAGATGCATGACAACTGCACAAACATAATTATTGGACATATTAATCACTATATATAGGTAACATGATTACTCTTGTAGCCTGATATGATGTATAGAACATGGAGAAATGAGTATTGTGTGGTACAACTACTAGCGACAATAACTGCGGCTAAATGGCGCTGCATTGATAGGATCTCCATGTGCAGTATTTCCCCTTATGGTGCTTCGATGCATGTCCAAAGTTCATCCACTGTGACCGTATGTGTCCTGTGGCAGACTAGTCGTCGTCCGACCATGGACCACACATTTTGTATTGGCGAGAGATTCAGTGAATGCATCATCTAAGGAAACATTGTGACGTGATGGTCATACAGTAACCATCGGACTATGTGCGCCACATGCAGTCGCTCACTCTCCTGTTGGTTCAGGGCCCCAGGTTGGAACTGAAAATATGGGATGACAACAACAGGCTCCAAAACCTCCAAGATGTAATAGCTGCTAGTTAGCGTACCAGTGATTTGGATGGGGCGCGAGCAGGTCTGGAGTCCGATGACAACCCATACCGTAACTCAAGGAGGTGTTCCGCTATGATGGTGCATAATGCAGAACTCGGCTAGGTGTGCATCATTGCACTTCCAGACATGGACGTGGACAATGTGGTCTGCCAGCAGAATTGGGATTTGCCGGAGAATATGATGTCATGCAACTCGTCTTTCTAGAACCGAAATTCCACTCAATATTGCAGCAGCAGATGTCTGTGGTGAACAGTTAGCAGCCGCCGCAGCAATGGGCAGCTGAACATGATGCCCTGATGTTGAGGATGGCGATGCACTGTGCATGCGGACACAGGTTAATGTGTCACATTGCTTAACTTCTAAGCGAAGGTGTTTAATATGCCTCTACAGCTAATTATCACTATGTGCTCCAGATATGTCATCGCCCTTGTTGGTGCAGTGGATATGTTGGTTACTTGCACCTGACTAATCCCGACCCTCCTCGACCCACTTACACCATATCAGCACCACTGTGGTTGCATTTATTCCAATGAGAGAACGAATTTTTCTGTAGGATAATCCACAGTCCCTATATGCCACGATTATCCTGATGACAAATTGCGAATACCTGTTTGTATGATTATCATGTTCTTCGGTGCGGCATACTCATGCCGTCTGTGCACAGGAATGGCGGGGAAACACAAGGCTGTTCACTGTAAAGTGAGCACTTTTGAGGCCCTAGACACTTTTTCTTTCAGCCATTTCTTATCTTTTAACTAAGTTTTTAAATAAATATTGCACTGAAAACAATACACACTGTGTGTATATTCACCAACACTCGGAAGTTAACATCTAAGGCTAAAATAAAATATTGTTATTAATTGTTATTCCAAATAATATGGCTTTCCATAAGTGCTCACTTTACTATAAACAGCCTATACATCTCAAAAGTACCCCGTCCTCCACTTATATAATGCATTTCAGTGTTGCCATTGCCGCACGCCCTGTGCCACTCGGCTGAACAACTAATATCGTAAGTTTCCTACCCTTTTCTACACATTCCTACAGTGTGGGTCCTCCAGGTGCGACTTTCTTGGTGCAGCAATTTTTATGTCAGTGTACACCAAGAATGGTATTCAAGTACTGCATATTAAGTAAATCCACTTTGTATACTTTTAGAACATATAAAACACAGCCTCTTTATCATGCTTAAAAGACTGTGTTTAGAGTGCTGTGAAGTAAAACATTTCAAGAAGTGCTGCTAGTCATCAATCCGAAAAACAGTGGGATTCTAAGTTGTGTCCTGATGCGAGGCGTAACATACATCTGCGAATTACAGTGGCATTCACATTGTGGAGACAGTGATGCGCGTGTGTTCAAGGAGACTGTGGGGGGTAATTAGGGAGATCCTTAGCAAATACTACAAAGTTTATGATACACAGGCAAAAGAACGAAACTGGGAGGGTTTACGATAAATCGATGAAATTCATTCATTGTGTTTGGTGAAAGGTATTGAAGAGTATAATTTTTGCTAAGACTGATTTCATTATTTAATTGATTGCCTTAGTAGTAAAAGGATAATTTTTTGGTAAGATCGATGTTATTATTTAATTGATTACCTTAGTAGCATAAGGAGTAATTGTTTATTGTTAAAAACACTCATTGCACTTGCAATCAGTACCCCAAACTAGGGCTATGTTGTACATTCTGCAATAATTTTGTAGGTAGAACTACATTTTGGTTTTGGTGCCTTTTAGTGAAGAGGTAGCAAGCTTTATCTGGGTAGATAAACATTATTAATTTTAAACACCTAACTAAAGTTTTGTGTTTCTTTGCTGAATGACATAAAAAAAAATTGAGAGTGATGTAATGTCAGCCCAGCAGGTGCAGAGAACCCCAGTTTAAGGTACTGTGACATAGTATGTAAAATTTATATTGTGAGAAACAGATCTCTATTTTTTTGCAATAAGAAATGGTTTCACATAGTTTTCCTGTCTTCAGGCCGGGTCACAATGGTTAGTAGAAAACTATGATATTAAAATTAAGTTGTTTTACCTAAAAATACACATTCCCTCCCTGGCAGTAACATAACTAAAATAATTTTGCTAATAGAAAATATTGTGAAAAAAAATCCATTAAACGTTATCTAGGACAAAAAATTTGTGTAGAATCTATCATTTTGCATGTTGTGCTCTGAAACCGCATTTGACAAGTAAAAAATTGTAAATAAATTGTCTTCCTTACTTTATTATAACACTGTCCCATGCACTCATAAAATTTTCATTTTAGACTATTCGGTATTTTAACCAAACCAAAAGACTTGTAGAAAATTTAAGACATTTATAACCTGATAACCTGATTATATCCTGGGGAGTTGATGTAATGTATGAGATGTCTTGGGAGAGCTAACAGTGAATAATGAGGTGCCTATAGATCCTGGTGCATTCGGCCGGGGTGACGAAGCAGACACAGCAACATAACCTGACAATGTAGTTGTAGGAAACAAAAACTTATAAGTCTGCACTGCTGTCTGCACCCCACTACATGCCACTATATGAGGAACACAACACAAAATGTGGGAATTACATTCACAGAATGCAGTAGAACCCTTGAATATTTAGTGGCTACTCACCCATGTGGTACCAAATTACATACACACATGTTTCAAAACACTTGAGTTCTCACAGAAATGAGGTATTGCTGTAGCAGATAAAATTGTGCCTATAGAAATAATTTGATCGTGTTCTCCTTATGTCCTTTCTGGCTAAAATGCCTTTGGATTTAAACTTCTGAGTCAACAGGGTACGAGTGTTTAAAACATGGACGTCCGCATAGGCATGCAGGTTGATGAAGAAATGAATCCAACGTGTGACCAATTTTCGTGGGTGTAAAAAGGAACTATTCTGATCTAAAATGTAAGTTTTACAGTACCACCAACAATAATTTTGAGATATGCCCCCACTGAAACACATGTACTGATGCTTATGTAGCTGCTTCCAGACTGACATAGCAGCAGGGAGGAGGTTCCTCAAGTTTTCTTTCCACTGCTATGGAAAAGACACAAACGCTATGCTAATAATTGAAACCAAAATTACAAAAAGCTTAGAGAATTGAATGTTTTCCGAAGCATTGTCTTATATTATGTCCTAAAAGTAAAAACTATTGCATTCTTTTCATTCTTATACCAGGAGAAGTGGGATACTTTCTAGTTTGTGATGTCACATAATACTGGAGCCCTGATTGGGAGATTATGCATGCATGGCCCCTGGCGTTATATGTTCTTTCAACTAACAACTCAACCATGACTTATGCCAAATTATTCTCTGGCGATTTACACTGAGCCTTTACATCATTATTCATCATTGCAAATCGCAGATGTGGTGTTGTAAGAAGCTATGCCATCAGTAAACAAGTTGTTTTTGTGTTTAAAAAACCCCGAGAAAAACCGTCGACCAGTGTCATCGTCCGACACAATACCTTTCGTTGCTACATGCAGTGTAATATTGGTACTTAACTTATGAGTGTGTATATGTATATGGGGAGTATTTTGTCTATGGATGGATGAAGTGTGTTGTCAAGACGACGATGATCGCGAATATGATTCGCAGCTATATTGTAGTGTTACAAAGCTCGAAGGTGTTGTATTTACACTATGCCTCATAACTCTAACCACAGAGGAGGCCACGGGGCTGAGTGATTAGACTGCTCGCCTACCACCAGGGCGAAATATGCCGGACGATGCTGCTGGTCAGTGAGTTTTCTTGGGGATCTCCCGTCTAACCTGCCCTTTCATTTCGACGCTGCTCCATGCTCAACTCACATCACCTTCATCCACTCTCAAGACCTCGATGTCAAGAGCCGCCGTAATCTCTACTTTCTTCTTGTAACAAAATGTCCAGGGTGACTGTGGACTGAGAAAGTAATTGAGATCGTAGAGTGGAGATTGTGAACATGTTGATGTGATTGTAAATATCATGGCAGAGGGGATGGACGAAAGAGACTTATTGAATTTTCCAAAATTAACAAGTGGTAATTAATTCTCCTGGAAACTCTGTGTGAAGGAACATATGATCGGCCAAAACTGATAGGTTGCAGTCGAACCAGGTTATGTTGGCGTCAGATTACTGAATACCAACCAAGCAAGATTGAATCGGAAAGCTTTGTCTATACTTTACCGATTTGTGGGGGGCATTTATTATTGGTTATTGAAGATTGTGAAACAGCAAAACTAGCTTGGGAATTATTGGAGGAAATTCATGTATTTTCTACCAAATTTCATGCTCTCTAAAGCGTGATGAAAATTGCGCTTTTCTCCAAGATGGCGGACATGACAATGCAACAATATGGTGCATATATATATACACACACACATATATATATATATATATATATATATATATATATATATATATATATATATATATATATATATATTGAACAAGATAGTGGCTAAAGTTGGGATAAACTTCCACGAAAAAATGTTAGCAAATTCACTGTTCAGCGGACTTCTGGCGGATGAGTATGAAGTGTTTGTGCAGAACTTTCTGAGAAAACCTAGCCTCACAATGAGGATGGTTAAGGGATGGCTGCTGTTGTCGAGGAACGAAGACAGAAACAGGCGGCTCCCAATGTAGAACACAGTCAAGTTTCTCTATCATCTACGGAAAAAAAAAGGATCCAGTTCATGATAAAGTATTCTGAAGCAATGAGCTCGCGATGTGGTCAACAAAGGAAGTGGTCGTAACTGCTTTAAGTGTAAGAATCCTGGACATATCAGCAAGTTGTGCCCTGAAGTCTAATCTTTTCAGTGTAATGAGTTTGGAAATTGGGCTAAAGACTGTATCGAAACTTAATAATAGTATGGGGGAAAAGATGGGTAAGTGTGAAGAGGATGAAAACAAATTTCAGAAAGGGAAACCAATTGGGCATGTTAGCATCTTTGCAGTAATGGCGAGCAAGGAGTGTAATCAGTGGTTTCTAGACTTGGCTGTTACAGAGCACTTGACCTCTTGCAAATAATTGTTTGCAGAGCTCATCCCTAGTCGAGGATATGTAACACTAGGAAAAGGCGAAGTAAAGTTAGAATGTGTAGGTACTGTCAAGATTTACTGTCGAATACACAAGGAGAAAATATTTTACAGACGAAGAAAATATTATGTATACCTGAATTCAATTACAATTTCATTTCTGTTGCAAAAAAACTGCTCATGACATCCACGAAAATTTTAAAAAAGATCAGGATATTTGTGTATTGTGAGACAAGTGTTTTTTCTATGGCTTTGTTGAAGAAGTACTGTATGTGTAGCAGAGTGCGGTATTTGTCAATGTTGTACCACAAAGTCAGCAAACTCTAGTCACTGAAGCTAAGAACAATATTGAGAATGTGGGGAAGTGGATATTGAAGCTGTAGCATTAAAGGCAGCCAATATGTGGCACTATATAAATTATACCTGGTCTTGATAGTTTAGAGTATCAGAGTGACTGTTCTGTTGGAGCGGGTTGTGAACAGTGCAGATATGCACACCTGTTCTAACTTGCCTTATTCCTGAATGGAGGAACTTCACTGGCATCTCTGGTTAAGTCAGATTCTAATTCGCTTTTAACAGAATATTTAGTTTTCAGGCAACACACATTAAGAGCAGGACAATTTTGAATTGTTATACTTCTCCACGATGTCATTTTGAGAATTGCAACAAATAAACCTTAAACCATTGACATATTTTGAGCATGATGAAATACGTAGAGAATAATTTAAAATTTTAATACGTCTTTGTAAGATTGTTTTACAATATAGCTAACTTATATTTTTTAATTAGGATATTATAACTTCTGAGACACTTTACCTACTCAAAGTAAAAATTTTCGTTAAATTATAGCAGATATTTACATAAAACATTGATAATGTGGTTTTTCTTTATACTGTGTGGGAAGTTGAGAGAGAAATCAAAATTTATAGTATGTACAATAAATTTCTCAAAATTATTTATAATGTTTGTGAAAGAATGTTGTTTGCAAGTACACCAGACAGAATGATATATCTAGTTTTGAAAATTTTGTTTGGTTTGCTATCAAACACTGATAATACTTTGTATGGCACTATAATTTACACAAACATGGGTGCCAACCCCAATTTCTTTCATTTTATCGAATATTTTGCTTGTCATTATGAGTATAAACATTTTCGTTGTTATAAATCAGGTATTTATAATAACAACAAACATAGTATACCTTTTGCCCTCCACTTTCTGACTGGCTCTCAAAACATCGATTTTAGAGCCACTCAAATATCTCCTCTCCACTCCTCTTTCAAGAGTTTAAAACTCTTCACATTTGAGACCGACCATAGGTGTCATAATAATATCAAACTGTTATTTTTCCATTAGGAATAACCTGTCCATGTTTGAACACTTCATCCTGAATTACATTGTATGCCACTGGCCATTAGAATTGCAACAACAAGAATGATGTGCTAAATAACAACCAAATTTATTGACGGAATTCTCATTACATACTGGTAACTTTATTTATCTTGCAACTTTTTTACAACACACAGAACATGGGGAAATCAGAATTGTCATGAGTGGAAATAGCCACTGCTACATGACATGGCATTGATAGTAAGAGATTTTTTGCATGGGGTATCTCTGCCCATGCTGCTTCGTTATATGCAGCAGGTATCGTGTGGCAGACCACTCATCATCCGACCATGGACCACATGTTTTCGATGAGAGAGAGATCAAGTGAATGCGCAAGCCAAAGAAGCAGTGTGACGTGTTGGTCATTCAGGAACCATCGGACATTGTGTGCCACATGTGGTCGCACACTGTCCTGTTTGTAGAGGGCAATGTGTTGGCCCTGAAGTTAGGGTATAACAGCAGACTCCAACACCTCCGAGATGTAAAGGCTGATAGTCAGCATAGCAGCGATTGGAAAGGCGCGAGTAAGACTGGAATCCGATGACCCCCCCATACCATAACTCCAGATGCTGGGTCACCAAGTTAAAGAATAATGCAGGATTCGGCCAGGCGTGTGCCACATTGCTACCCGATACAGATGCAACCATCGGGGTGTGCAAACAGAAAGAAGCAGGATTTGTCAGAGAAGACGCTGAAATCCAATTCGTTCCTCCATGCCTGTGGCAAGCAGTCAGTGACAGCTGCAGTAATATGCTCTTGGGCAAAAAGTCCTGATTCTGCAGACGGCGACGAACTGTGTGTGCTGACACAGACTTTGATGTGCCACAAGCCTGAAATCCTGAGTGAGAATACTTGATGTGACTGTAGGGGCTGTTCTTGCCATGTGCACCAGATGTCTGTCCTCGCGCTCGTTGGTGCAACAGGGCCATTGGCTTCCAGCAACTGACTCAGCCAGTGCCTTCTTGACCCTCTGATTACACTGGCTGTCTACACCACTATGGTTGCATTTCTTCCAATGCGAGAACCGATTTCGTTGTATGATAATCCACAATCCCAATGAACCACGATGCTTTCGAGGTCAAATGCGAAAACTCGTTCATATGATTGTAGTGTTTTTCGATGCGGCATGCTCTTTCAATTTGTGTACATGGATGGCGAAAAAACGTCAAGCAACCACCTCTTAGTGGCTCACCGACATCCATTTTTATACCACTTATCAGTGACAACATTGGCGCACATGCTGTGCTACTCGGTTGAACAACTAATCACATAAATGTTAATGGCTTACAGGCTGGTACATCAGGGAATTGTGGTTTTGTGGACAGGATAAAATGTTTAATGAGGAGATTGCCATACTAGAAGGGCGCCAGCTCAGAGAGCATGAGTGCTGCTGGGGGTCGTGATGTCGACAGCCCACGTGGCCCTCCCTGATGTATTGCTTAGGCTAGTAGGAGATATTGTAGACACTTTCCTCATTCCTGGTAGGTTGTTATAGATCACCATAATGCCTTAAGGTTTAGTGATGTGAAAGCGGGTAACACGACCGAGGAGCGGCCTAGAATATAAAATCGTGTGCGAAAAGTTCCTTTCGACATCACAGTTTATTATCGACCCTCGAGTGAGGTAATTTCATGTATGATCCTTCATTATAGCGGGAGGGCGCTAACCCTACAAAATGGCGCGGACGCGTACATGATCTTAGACTGAAAAAATTATGGCCCAGTTATGTATTAACGGCTTGGACTGTGGAGCAGCCCTCTTCTCGGGCTATGCAAAAACCAGTTACCGTAACATTATCAAAATTTAACTATTGAATGCTAAGTGACTGGTGCGAAAAGTCTATGTGCCCGGGGAGACCGACACCTCTGCTCCACGTGAGTACCGTATTATGACTGAAAATGGCTGTGCAGGATGCTAGCTACCAAGCACGACATTCCCACATGATGTGATGAAAAATATGCAAAATACCAAAAATATAATGATTATGAAAACTGAATGTACATGAGCACTGATGATGGGGATGGTGACATACAAAAACTTTTGACACCTTATTACGAATATTATATAACAAGAAAACTCTAAAACTAACATCACATGACACTATGTACTTAAACTTATGCCTTAAAGTAAACAAACCTGCATTTTCAACTGGAGCAAATTTAATGGTCAGCAGTGTACATGTTGTATTTGAAATCGCTTATTTTCCTTGTCACCTTTTAAGATATAGGCTGGTTTGCATAAAACTATATTGTTATGCATGTTTAGGCATGATTATAATCAATTGAGTTTATAATAAATGTGTTATGCCTGATACATGATAAATTTTGGTTTTACTTCATACTGATATTTTATTTATTTTTGTTACCTATATCTTTCACTATCCATTACAAAGCAATTTCTTTGTAGAGTCAAAATTAAAGATAAGAATACAAGTGGCCAAATATTCTAATTTGATTAACTTACAAATTACACACACATGGCTTCATCATTAAGAACATTTTGTAAATACTTAAATTTTTCCCCTTAAAAATTTTCATTTTTTCCCTCAAAATTTCTCATTTTCCCCTCAAAAAACACCGAGACTCCCACTTACAAAAACCAGCCTCAGAAAGACACATTACGATTCATATGAAGAAACTGGAAGGCTCGCTTCTCGAGGGCAGAGAATTGATGGCCATATTGGTTTTATAGGTATAGGTTATGCCAACTCGACTCATAGGGCCCAAGGTGCAGACTCAGACCTGAACACCAGCCATCTTGGACTTTGTCCTTGACCCCAGTGACCTTTGACATTGAAACCAAAATTTCCCAAAAATTATAAACATTTCCATATATGTATACTTAAAAATTATGAAAAAATTATTAAAATATTTTAATTTTAAATTATAAAATTAAAATATTTAATGTTCGGCTTAAAGGGGATAGGAGACCAGAGCCGACCAGTCACCATGTTTTGACATCATACGACCACCATATTGGACCCAAGTGACCTTGACCATGCGACAGGTCGTTTCATGGTTTGCAAAATTTTCCACCTGCCCTAAATGACCTGCCTGATATGACAACTCGCCGTGTTCCTATCCAGCGCATTGAAAACTACCCAGTTTCTACCCTTAGAAATACGACACAATTTCTGTATTTGAAGACTTTGTACCTTATCTGGAAACTAGCGAAACATCATGTAGTGCAACTGCCTTGGTGTAAAGCAGCCTGCGCTCTGCGCATTGATCAGCTGACGGAGTTGGAGTTGTGATAGGTCACGGACGAGCTCGGCAAGGCTGCTGCCAGCTGCCTTGCCAAGATCATGTATATTTATAAATACTTTCCATGGTGGGTCACCCACATGAGAGAGTACACAATTATAGACTGTTCATGGTAAAATTAGGACTATTGAAAGCCCTGTTTCAGATCTACTTGTATGCAAATTGCGTACCTTTACCGCCTTTTGTAGAATTAACCTTGCCACGGGCCTCATCACTTTGTTCGTGCGTCGGTCAAACGAAACTGTGAAATTATTAGAAAAGTAAATATTTTACAGATCTTCTAATTTTACGCTTCTAAGTATTAAAAAGGCAGTAAGCGAAATAAATATAATTTATCACAAATACTCAACTAACACTTTTTATTTGACGTTAAGATATGGAACTACTTTCACTCCATCATTACCAACATTACTGGGCGTACGTCACTCGTTGCACCCGTTAAAATATCTGCAGGTAGGAGCAGTGACTTTTTTCTAAGGTTGAGTTCAAAAGTGTTCAATTATCGTGAGCAGCCTTTAGTATGCTGTAATTGTTGACACATTAGACACTGTTTAAACAAAATTTGGTATGCCCACTATGGCTGCCCCGAAAATAAAAAAAGAATGTTAAATAACAGTCTCTTTTGACAGGCCGTTTTTTTTTTTTTTATATTGTTCAAACCTATTCGAACCCAACTTGGAATTTTGGAGAAACTTATCATTTGCATTATTATTTGTATTATTAAAATCCTCTTTTGTCCGCCATGCTGGAAAATAAAATTTTAAACATTCAACTTTAATATCAGAATATCAGTTAGCTCTTTTAGTGTCCCAAAGACATATTTTTGTTACCACTATAACAATTCTAACTAAAATCAGGCTGTTGAAGTAAGTACTAAGTGTATTAAATTCATTAACAAATTGCATCTTGCATGATTAATCCTTTGTTATATTAGGGCCGCAGCGGGGCAGCGGCTAGGGCAATCGCCTTCCACCTAGGCGAATCGGGTTCGATTCCAGGCGAGGTCACTCCCGTATTTTCGTACTTAGGTATTGTACCGGACGATGACACTGGTCGGCGGTTTTTTCTCGGAGGAATTTCCGTTTCCCCGGCCTTTGCATTCCGGTGCTGCTTCATACTCTCATTGCTTCAGTCTCATCCGGCTCAAGTCCCCGGTGTTAACAGCTGTTCAAACATTCTCCACTCTACTTAGTTATGTGTGGTACCTTGTCTTATATCAATGTATTCTTTAGGCTCGATTAACATAATATTATATGTTGGCATCTGTAGAAATTATTCTTGGCATAGGCTGACAAAACATTTACCAAGCATAACCATTAAGGGATATTAGTGAGAGCGAGAGGGTTATGGGTACGAAGTACGAGAGTGGCCTGGTTGTCATTTCACAAAAATGTGTGTACCCTCTCCTCCACTCTCTGCTCCCTCCATCCACACCCTCCCCTGCTTGTGTGTACCCCCTCCTCCGCCTCTACTACCCCAATGGTGTGCTGTGATTGGTCGGCTGGTTCTTGGAGCATGAAAGGTACAAGGGGCATTTGGGGAGAGTAGATGTTGCTTCTTGGGAGTTCAGAACACGACTGATCTTTGTTGGTGTGAGAGGGCGGGAGGGGGTCAGGAGCACATAGGTGTTACCTCTTCAATGTCTGACTAAGGAATGAGTTATTTGAGTGGGGAGAGGAGATGGAGTCAGGATCAGTATAGGTGTTACCTCTTCGAAGTCTGACAAGGGAATGTTCTCTGAGACTGGGTGAGGGGAGGGGTGATGGGGTAATGCAGTTGCATACGAATTTTGATTGTACATGTAATAAATAATCACATAAATACAACAACTAATTAAGTGCACTTGCATGTACCGAGAGAGTACATGTTACATCGAATATATATTACATGTGCAAGAGAGTGAGTACAGGTGTTATCAGGTTTGGAGCTGTAAGTAGATGAGCTCTGAAGTGGTGTTAACAGATCGGGGGCTAGAATGGAATGCAGTTTCAGAGGAGGGAAGGGAGGATGCATCTTGGAGGTGAGTGTTCCTTGTGGATGCACTTTTCGCCTCCCCCTCCTGCCTCGCCAGGTAGTTGCAGTTGCTGGTCGGCACCAGGTATACCCTGCATGTCGAGGACTTGCATTCGCTGCTTGATACCAGGTACCTGCCGCAGGGAGGTATTGCGTGTTCATTTCCACTCCTCCCCTTCCCGGTTTGTATACCGAACTACTTTGTCAGGTCCCCTAGGACTTACATAACCATCTCCCCATCTTACCTCTGACCTAGTTCCTGCATGCATTAACTTATTATGTGCACTTGAATGTACCTAGACTCGAGTTTTCGACCACCAATGATGCTGTTGTGTACCTGCTTGCCCCACCCCCACCCTGTGACCTATTTTCATTGTACCAATTGTGTCGCCAGACCCTCTGGGGTCTTGTCTGTATGCTTTCACTCTCCTCACCCCCTACACCCACCAACCTCCATGTAATATTTTCCTTTGTTAAATAAATGTTATGACTTATTATGTGGAATTGCATGTGTAGTGGGGTATGTCCTTGCATATGCAGCAATTAAGTACTTATTACAGATACGAAGAGCACATATCGTATTGAATAAATAATTAGTTAATTTAATTAGAATATTTAATAATGTATAATTATGAACATTGAATATTTAATCGAAGTCTTGTATGCACAAAGATAGTACATATCGCAATAATTACTATAAACTCTAAATACAAGTCACATACTGATGCCCTGTTGCATGGGAATGAGATAATTGAATTGTGCAATGAATAAATAATTCGATTAATTAGATATAGGTATTCGTGCACTTATGTACTTGCATATGCATCAATGAATTATTATATACCACAATTACCAATTGAATGAGTACAAAAGCATGTCCAAACCATACTTCTCATCCCTGCAGAGTGAGCTCCAGTCACCACTATGAATGCTTATACCCCCAACAAGCATAATGGTAAACATTTAATATAAATATATAAAAGGCAGGAATTTTTTTTTAAAAATTCTCAGTATACGATAGGATATCGTCAAAATCACTTCGCATCTGCAACTGGCATTCACAGTGTGGCACATCCAGTGTACATATATTTGTGTATATTGCTTTGTGTTAGTAATTATTTTAATTAAATTAAAATATATTATTCAATTTTTTAATATCAGCATTGTGTCGGGTTTGCGTGATACATGTAATGCATACAACTTTTCACTTCAAATATGTGACGAACCCCTGAAATTATATTATTTAATTATATATTATTTTACTGTGTAATTGCGTACTTAGCTAGAGAGAGACACTATATATCCAGTAAAATAATAGTTAATTGAACACTTTACCCATTTACTTATTATGTGAAAATGATTTATTTGTGCAAGTAAAATAATAAATACACACTTGCAGTATTGCTGTTTTACAGGTGCCGAGATATAAATATAAACTATTTTTTTCCCACTCCAATATAAGGCATTCACGACATTCGAAAAGCACTGCAAGCCTTGATGACATGGAACGAATTCAAAACAGACAATCGAAATGTTATCCTCTCAACCGTCTTGAGTACCCCAGGAGAATACTCAAGTTGACACCTAGCCCCTGGCAACAGGTCGTCTCTCTCTTACCACCGGTGAAACTGTGTTGCCAGAAGAAATGACATGCAAATGCACCTCTTGCAAAAAAATACGCATGTGATAAACATAATGCCTAGAACGTAGTGCATACCAAATTTATTTTTATAAAATAATTACCTTTATTTCACTTATGAAAAGAATCTAGGAATTGTAAAAGGATAAACAACAAATATCGTCATACGTAATTGTTCACAATGAAAATTCGAAGGGGCTAACAAACTTATTGGATGGCATAAAATATAATGTGAAAAATCCTATAAAATATTTTATTAATATAAGTATTAAAAACCAAACAGTTTCAGTTCATTCAGGAATACAAACACTTTTTATTACATGAAATATTCTTATGGACATAGTTTATTCTGAGAACTTTCATGATATGTAATAAAGACACACTGTTACAGATATAATTTATGCACTACAGCTTCATGAAAGAAAAACTGTACACTATATTTAAAAAAACAGTGTTTCGTATGTTTAATCAGAATTTTTCAGTAATGTTTACATAATCCCTTATACCATTTACCAACCTGTGTAACTGTCAGAGAGTCATTTTCTATAAGAAAATATAGTTTATTAAAATATGAATTTGTATTACTTCAAACAATTTATATTTAAAAATCAATAATATTGTAGCAATCTCTTAACACATGCATGCACAGCACAGGCAAACTCACATGCTCGTATGGACATCTGCTGCTTGAATGTACTAGCAAAATGAAAGCGATGCTCTAAGCCATATCCCTACTAGCTGGCACAAACATTTACGGAGTTTTGCTGCCTGGCTACATGAGTGCGTCACTACACGGATGCTTCAGGATGCTACATCCCCTCCCGTCATCCACCTGGCGCACGTGCGATGAGTTTGTAAATCTACTGCATGAGTGCGTTAGCAGACAGCCGCTAGCCCCGTGCCCCCTCTCCTTTCCAGCCTGTCAACTGGTCACTGCAGTGCTCTATCAATGCCCATACCTCCTCATCATCAACCGGCCGCTCCCCACCACATTATCCTCACGTCACCCGCATTTCTTCACACGAGGGCTGCGCCCCTCCCCATACCGACAGCTACTCACCCCAATCCAGTCTTGTTTGCCGTCCCACCTATGCAACACCCTGGTATTTGGTGCCGATGACCACTTTTTCCCCTACACATTCCAACCTGTTGCATGAACAATGATGCCTGTGAATCAACAAATAAAGAAACACTCAGACTCGTTATTCACACAAAAAGTATTTTTTATGCTTCAATACAGAGTAGAAAATCATAGGGGTATAGGTCATACATGTCACTCAAAAAATTCGCATAAAATGAAGCCCTAATTACTTATAATTCACTGACCCCAGAGATATATTTTTTTGTATAGAAGTAGGACACGACTCCACACAATTTTTCATTAGTTACGATTCATTGACTCAGAGGTATTTGAATTTAATGGTAAAATTGATCTTCCATATAACTGATTGTCTGCACGAGGTCCAACTTCATTACTCATGGTCCCTTGCTCCAGAGTAATTTTAAAAGCAAACTACACAGGCTTATTTAAAATGTGACACGGATAAACATATATTCTCCTGCAGGGATGCTGCTGTCAATCATAACTCACATGCATGGCTGCATTTTTAACCTAAATGGCTGGCTTCCCTCCCAAAGGTATTCCTTTCTAGAAGTGCAGGTACAATCTAATGGGAACTTTTTTGACATGCTTGTCACTTATTTAAAATATGATATGGGTGTGACAGCCCACAGGGCATAATATGTAATGGTAAAATTTTTTTGATATACTTTTTGAAGTCTGCTAATTGGAACGGACACTTCTTTTGTCATTCCAGGAGTGTCATAACGTAAATGATTGAAATTCCTTATTCTTTGCTATAGGAGGGGTGCGTATATTCCCATTAAGTCATTATTATTTCCCTGTAACTTTCTATTGAAATGTGGTCACAATGAAAGTATAAAAAGGCCTCTGTAATCCCTCACCCCCTATCACTTCCAGGGAACTTCCAAACATTCAATGTGTGATGTTGGACTCCATGCTTCTGTGACTCCTGCCTGCCTGTCATCACCTTCGAGACTCCGACATTGCTGTCTAAAAGAAAGGTCGACTCCTAGCGAGGTGATCGAGCTGTCCGCCAGAACCGACCTAACAAAAAATGGTTTCGGCATCTAGTCCAAACTGTCTACTTTAAACTGTAAGTAACTAATTAGATTAACAGTGTATTTTAACAGGGTGTTTAGATTTTTAGATTCCTGTTTAACAATTTTTTATAAATTAAGATCTGTTTTACATTTGTTTCAAAGATAATTGGAAGCTGATGTGAATATTTTCGGAGCTGTTTTAAATTTGTGTTTATTTGGTTCAAGAGTCTTAGATTTGCATTTAATTATTTTATTTGTTTTTTATAAATGTATATCTGTTTTAAATTAATTTTAAAGTCATTTTGAAACTGATTTAAATATTTTCGTAGCTGTTTTAAATTTGTTTTTATTTTGGTTGGAGAGTTTTATATTTATGTTTAATAATGTTTTCAATCATTTTAAATAAACTGAGAGCACTTTTACATTCATTTTAAAGACAATTTGAAGCAGAATTAACTATTTTTGGAGTTGTTTTAAATTGAGTTTTAGATTTGTAGGAGATTGGTGTTCAATTAACTTTGGAGTTGGTTTTAATCAATTTTATAATTATATTAAATTAATTAATTGGAGCTGCTTTAAATTGTGTTTTAGGTTAATTTTTTAATTCGCATTTAATTAATTTTGGAGATTATTTAAATTTGTGTTTATTTGGTTGGAGAGTTTTTAGTATTTGATGACTTTTAAAACAAATTAACTTGTTTTATCAAGATGCAACTTGTTTTAATTTGTTTAGTGAGGAAATGTATTAAGTCGATAGATACACACCAATCCAAACAAATCCACACACACTTTTATTCAACATTAAGCTATAAGCTTTCAATATGCAGACAATGTCATGTCAATTAAAAAATAAAGACTTAATTTTTCACAATATGTATTATATACTAAAGTACAATACAATACAGTTTTGTTACCTCACTATGTGACATAACACATTTGACATTTATCTGATTTAAGACTTTAACAAGACACATATGTTACACAATTTTAACAAACAATAGGACAATTTGAGAACAATTACACAAACATTTTCACAAAACTATTTCACAAACATTTTGTGAGAGAAAGATACAATTTTTCATACAAATATTTACAGTGTATATATAAAATTATTGATTAATGGCATCATGCATTTTTTTTTAACATTCTCATGAAATCCTGATCCAGTGAAATTAAAAAATGAGTGTGTTTTCTCTACCTGTCTGGTTTAGACTTTTTAAAAGTTGTTCGAGAGCTCACATCTTAACAGCAGTTTGGAGCATGTAATACAATACTATCGACCACATCAGGAAAACTTTCATGATGATGTGCAAAAAATTCATCCACTGTTGCAGGTAATGTGGTATCTGGTGTCATGAAATGTATGGGACATTTATTTAAACCACAACACTCAATCAATTAATGGGTTTTCTCATTTCCTAAAGAAATATGAGTTATGCTAAAGGGAAAAAACTAATCATAAGATCCACTTAACTGATTTAAAATGCAGCTATATCGGAAAGAGTAGTCCACACTTCCATTACCAGGAGTTACAGACACAAATGGGTTAGACAGTTCGAAGAAAGACATGTTCACAGTATGAAAGCTAAACTAATACTGAGACAAAACCGCTATTTCTCCCCTATAAAACAACATCGAAACAGCTTTGAATTAAATAAGCACCTGAAGATCTTGGTCATGTTTATTTTACTCCTTGACTTTTCCACACAAATACATGAAACAATAACTTCATAAGTATTTGCCTTTACTATTTAAACTATGTACAAGAAAGAATTGAGGATTGCACCTTGCTAATTCCAATTTTATTTTCCTATTCACAAAACAATTAGCTGAGTTACATCCCCTGATCAATATATACTCATTGACTGCTTTCAAAGCATGAACATCCCTACCACACCCCTCCTTACTTATCAAAGGCATTGCTAACTACTGAAGTACTAGTCTTACATTGTCAAATGAGGGTTCCTCCTCCTCCCCATGCACCAAAATCCACTATCAGTGGCCATTTGTAAATTAATTTAGAATTTTCACCTGCTGTGATGAAGGTTGATGTGTAACCAAACATTTGACAAATTTTTTTAATAAGGGGCGGGGCAATTAGAATGTTTTTACAAATCAATTATTTTCCCTTACACACATTTCATAGAATTAATTTCTGATCAAGTCCACACACACACATACTTCCTCATTTTAAAAGTAGTTATTGCATTCTCATAATCAATACAACCACGTTCCCAAACTAACTCATGGTGATTTTTGGAAATCTGTAAATTTGTTTTCTTGTAGTTTGGACTTAAATATTTGCAGTCGAAAGGTGGCTTAAAACTAAACAGTCATGTGGTCTTCCATGTATGTAATAGAAATTTCTTTAATGATAATTCTGGAGTCTGAAATTCATGTATATTGCAGAACATTTCTCATCAACTGATGTTGAATGACTGATTCACTTTAGTATTTTAACCAACTTATCTGGAACATTATATGTCACTAATCTGTCGTGAATTATTCATGCATAAGTTTGAGTATTAGCAGGAATGGATTTGTTTGCAATTATTTAAATATGTGAATCATTGACATTATTGGTAATGGTGTCATTTTGTTTGCTTACATCAAACACAAATAAAGGCCTTGTGATGTTAAATGATCCAGTCTCCAAGATTGGTGAATTGTCTTTACCATGGTATGTTTCCTGGAACTTTGTATACATATTATAACACATGAGGTACTCTCCATTTCCGAAAGTGTGTTAAAATACATGGCTGTTTATATAAAGTTTAATATTTTTCATATTGCAATGGTCAAACACTGATCTGTCTGCTCTTAAATTGTTTTGTTAGTTTGTTCGGAAAACATATAATGAAATATCTTGGTTTTTCATTTGAGAAATGTGATTTTACATTCAAACAATTTTATCTGATGCTGGTAATGAAGGAAACATCTCTAGGCTCCAACTTATAAATGCAGGATCTAGGTTCTTACCTTTTTCAATATACTTTAGAAACCTTATCTTTTCACAAGTATTAATTAATCTCTATATGTGGCATCAACCATTCTACACTGCTTAGTTCAAATATTAGACCATTCTCATCATTGACCATGTTGCATACAGCATTCAACTGCATATTACCAAATAGAGTGCTAATTCTTGTTTAGCATTTATTATAACATGCCTGTAGTTTTCAGCGTATACAAGTACTATACTCAACAGTATAACAACATCATATTTCCCACCTGAGTTTATTTATAGTTTATAATTGCTAGAGTGGCACCACCCAGCCATAAGGCTTGTATCATAATTGTTTGTAGTTTGCAAGAAGTAGTTTTTTATTGTGGAAGTGATTCCAACATCCCGAGTTTGATCAATTTTAACACCACTAAGCAGGTATGCAATTCTGTCAATTAAATTAAGTGACCCATTTCTTGTTATTCCTGTAGTTACTGGAATACATGCATCTGCTGTCTTAGTTGTTCCTCTGAAGAATAAACTTGATTTCGAAGGTAAAGTATAAATGTCGATTCTAGACAGGTATGTATATTTCTAATTGAAGTGTATATGGCCCTGCTCTGAATGGTTTGTATACATGTATCTCAGTGTTTGTGATAGCATCCTTGTAACTTACAGGCTACTCAACATCAAGTATATCTTCAATCTCTATTTACTTTACAACCCAAGCCTTTTAAAAACAATTTGTTGCCCTGTGTTAACCTCATGGGCTTCCCAACTAAACAAATTATTTTTATGATTGTGTTTACGTGTTTTTATAGTTGTATTCTTTGGAACAAAGTTTAACAGAACCTTCCACTTTTGGAATGTATTGGCTATGATACACAATCCTCAATTTGGATTATGTTTCCCATAATGGAAGTGTTTATATACTTTTCACTCTTTTTCAAGTGTAAACACACTTTTATTCCCAGACCACAACAGTTATATTTTGACAAATGTAACTTGAAAGGTAGTTTATTAATCAATGTGTTAAAAACTCATTTACCTTTTTTGATACGTTCAGTATGAGACAATGTACAACAGTACACAAACCTATACATGTCTGTATAGTTTCTACGTCAGTATGTAACATTTTGGCTTACAATGAAGGTAGTGATACAAATGGTCCAACTACCCATAAATCCACCAAAGTATGGAAATGTAATATAACAGAAACACAATATACTTTTACAGTCTAACGTAAGTTGTATTATAAGTGGTCCATCATTGTGTGGAAAGACATGTGCCATTACGACACTATTAGAACATCCAAATGGCTTAAAGCTTGAAAACATGAATGTGTTTTCTAGAACAATACATCAAGACAAATATCAGTGATTGGTGAGTATTTTGTCATCAATTGATGGAATGCCATATTTCCCTTTTAGCATTAAATCCAACATTATATATTCAAGTGATGCATTACCCAAATATGAATTTATATTTGACGATGTCTGGAATGAACCTCAGAGAAAAATTCAGCAATATTTTAACTTGGGATATATTAAAAAATATATTATTTCTATCTGTTGCAAAGTTACACTCAAATTCCAAAACATAATTTGCACAACAACAAAACATTTTAATCGTTTATTTAAATAGATAATTCAAACCTACAACACACTTAAAATGATCATGTTTTGGGTGACATGTCATTAATCACGAAATTCAAAGAAATGTGTTTCTCTTGCTGGAAACAAAAGTATGGATTCTAAGTAATTATTCCTCAACTTTCACTACACAAGGGTAACATTGTTGTGGTCTTGACATTTTTATACTACCAGATGAAGAATTAGTATCTCAAAGTTTGGCTATAGCAGAATATACGACAATCATACATATTTAAGCAGAACATATGATGGGAACTGTGATGTTCTGGACATATTTTATGTAACGTTGGTGCACCAATGAAAGAAAGTGATACAGCAAATAAGATACGTGTGGAAAACTTAGACCATCTTACATTATAAGTATCTAAGAAAATAAGGCTGATATAATAGAGAAGTTAATAATGTAAAATGAAGGCATTGACAATTTTTATAAGAACATGAGTGTTATTTCGAATATTTTAATTAATATTGTGAATGAGCATCAGAGTAATGAAATTATAATAGATGAATGTTAAGATGGGTAAATGATTGACATCAACATTATGGTAAACACAATTCTTAAAACAACATACATAAATGCAAAATCAACTAAGAGTAGTAACTACAAATAAATTAGACGGGGTTTTAAGGAAAATTGAAAAGTATCATCGTAACTGTAGTAATGTTGCGGGAGGTAGAAAACCAACACAATAAGTTATATAAATAGTGTGTATGTACATGGTTTAGTACACAATAATGTCTGTTGAGATGTCGGATTTACACACTGTTATATGTGTTGTTAGGGAAAAGTATTTACAAGCTTAGAGTGCATGAATGGACCATGATGTTTTAAATGAGCAAGTATTTCGTCCTGTTACAAATAAATTGATTGCATAACAGGAAACATTACATAGTGATAAAACACCTCAAATTATGATTGAACCAAATTTGAAGGAAAAACCTAATAATATCCAACTTTTCACTTAACACATAAATATTTAGCTTTGAATAGTATGTCGCCAGTTCATGACCCACAATTAGGTGTACATCATCACAGAAAAGTATGATTTCTTGGGGATTCCATAATTATGTTTTTACCTGAAGACAAGTTTCAAATACGCGACAGTGTATTTGATGAAAGTGAAGGAATGTTTGAATTATTATTTTAAAAATTCCTAACTTGGTATTCTGACTCTGATTTAGATGAATATAAATATAAGGATTTTATCGATCGTACAAATGCTCAGTCTTGCTTAAACAGTATTGACAAATATCGCCCAAAATTACATTTGTTGAAGAAAATTGTTGGTAGTGGGATATTTAAAGATGAAGTTGATGATAATATTTCACATATATTTTAGGACAACCCAAACAAATTAGTAACTCATTTGAAATAGCATAAAGCCTCAACAAAGGCTGGCAGTAACCCACATACTAATGAAATTGTTTCAATTATAGAGTAATTGACCAACAGTGGGTACATCTATTACTTATTGAAGTTCAGCAAGCTTGCTAACGAATTACGTGCTACTGCAAGAATTAACTATCCAAGAAGAAAAGTTATTACTCATGGTTTAAATTATTTTTTTTAAGCTGACTTGTGTGATATGAGTTTAATTTATAAACACAATCGAGGACACAAGTACATTGTAATTGTTGTTGACATATATTCCAAATATGCATTTGTGGTTACAGTGAAGCATAAAAGCGGGAAACAACATGCTGATGCAATGTTTAGTGTTTTAAATGAAATTGTCCCGCATTACCTCCACATGGACCAAGGAATGGAATTCTTTAATCTACACTATAAAATGTTAATGACAACCTATGGCATCAACAATCATGCCAATTATTCTGGAATAAAATATGCTGTGGTTGACAATTTAAATGCAACTACTAAACAGTTTCTACATTATAATTGACTGGATATTTTAACTAAGATGGTAAAATTTAACTGTACTAGGTTTCATAGAACAATCAAGATGACACAAGTCAATGTGAAAAATAATTATTTATTAAATGCAGTATATAATAATCCTAATGTCGTTTATGAGAGTAAACCAAGGTTTAAAGTTAGACATAATGTAAAAATGTCTAAAGTCAGTGGTGTATTTGAAAATAAATATACTGGAAATTGGTCGTATGAAATATTTAAATTATTTCAGTTTGGGCATTTTCCCCCTGAGTTTATTACTTTGAAAGCTACAATGGCAAACCAACCATTGGTAGGTTCTACAAAAATAAATTACAGAAAGTTCATTTGCCAGATATGTACTTGGTTGAAAACTTATTACTCATGGAATGCATAAGAGTTTGGTGCACTGGAAAGGGTTTCCACAGTCTTAGGCTACTTGTGTGGCAAACATGTACATTAAGGCTTTAAAGTATGGTTGATGGTGAAAATAGATATTGTGTGAAGTCTGGGTGTGGTTACACATCTTCTCTGAAATTATGTCAAGTAGAGACAGTAGGGTTCTGTGATTGAATATACTTTGTTAGAGCTCAGTCTGTCTCTGACCGTCATAGTGGCAATATCTACAGAGTCTGCTAAACCTATTCACATTACTACCAGTTGTGATGACTTTGGTTTACCATAACTTCATTCAACCACTGTCTGCCAGAAAGTACATTAGATCACCACACAAAGGATTTAAGATGTAATGAAATAGTGGTTTTAACTTGTTCACATTTCGGGGACACTTTTGTAGCACAATTAATTATGGTTGTGAAGTGCCCCTGTTAGGGTTTCTAACCCCTTCAGGGAAAATTAATTAGATACAGGGTTTTTAATTGAGAAATATATGTTCTCTGTCAAATGGTGGTAATTCGATATGTGTAGGCTTTGCTTACTGTGGGGAAATGTGTTACATATAGTGTTTGCTTAGTACTGTTCTGAGTTAACTCGATACGCTTGTTTAATGGGGATCTGTGTTAATTCGATAGACATGCTTAACCGCAAACTGTGTTAACTTCATACGCACAAGTACACCCAACACACACTTTTTTGTGTGTTTTCCAGGCATTTCTCTGATGAAAATATCTGCAATATGTTTCCAGGTATTTCTTTATGTTGTTTCCTGTAGCAATACATTTTTTCTCTTTTGCTACATATCCTGAGTTTACTCAGTGGGTTGGTGGCTGGTATTAGTGAGAAAGAGGAGGGAATTGTTAGGTGTGGTATGTCATCTCCCCTACGGTCTAAGCATTAGCACCTTGACAGCTTGTTAGAAGAACTCTATGTGTCTGATACAGTAGTTCTGGGTTGGATATGTCAGATATAGAAACTTATTCTGTGTGAGATACAGAGAGTTCTTCTGATATGAGTGGGTCGAAATCTGATTAGAGTTCCAACCTGTCCTTGTCAGTGGAGAGTTTTCTGTCTGATTTGCAATACATCCTTTTGAACACTGCATTTGGAAATAGACTCATATATTCACAAATTTCAAATGATAGGCCCAACACTGAAGTAATTTTGCTCAATTTTTTGAGAGGTGGATGGCTCCTATTCAAACATTATTTGAGGCAACACCCTTGGCTTTTAAAATTAGTGTTTCCATAGCGGTTAAGTATTTTCGAAATATGACAGCTGAGGAAGGTGTTATGGAAATGTTTTACTGATGGTTTAAAGCTACCCCTGTCCTGAATTTTTCCAATATTGGCGAATTGTTTAACAAGGCCCTCGTCCCTCAGCTCGCTAGCCATTTTGGAACATTCAGTGGTAGGGGTAGAAGCTGGGTAATACAACTTGTGTATGGACATCCATATTTCACAATACAGACCATATACCATTGGTGTTTCTAGCACAGGTGTACCCAAGTTTATAGCCAATAGGAAAGCCTGCATTTATTTGCAGTGCCCAGAAGACATATGCTTCTTATACATCATTGTAGTATCTTTATTTCCTGCCACAATCAATGTCAGCAATCGCTATATGTATACAAAACCTTATGAGGTTTTGAATACTGAAGAATTGACGACTCTGGTGGTACTGAATGGTATCAACATTTTTGAGAAGAACAATTCTATTTCTATCAATGTCTACTGTGTAGTAGACAAAGATATAAATATTATTGACGAAACTTTTTGTAATGACCAGGAAGGATCAGTCGTGCCCATCTGTATTTCTTCTTTACATCATGCTCGAAAAGTAAATGTGTTGGCCATTCGTGCCCGTGTTAATACCATGAATCTATACTTTGTGATGATCAAGAGTTTGTCTCGAATGCTTCACAGTCAATTGAGTAAATGTTATAACAGAAGGTTTTTTTTTAGCAAACATTGTATCCAATACTTTGTAAGTGATGAGAAACCAGCAAATCATAATTATTTGTGCCAGCATTATGTAGCTGTGAGATGAACTTACCCGACTGAGGACAAAACATACTTGGAATTCACTGATGTTTCCAAACAGCAAAAATTGGGTTTTGTTACATACTGTGACACAGTGTGTTATTTGAAAACAATGTCCGCATACCTGCCTAATAATGACAGAAGTAGCACAACTACCATGAACAAGCATGTTCAATATACTTGCAGCCTTCTGCTGATGTGTTCATAAAATTCAGTTTTATGTAATTATTTTAGATTTGTGAGTGAGGATTGTATGTACCAATTGGTGGGAAAATTGGTTGAATTGACAAAGTGGGTTGCAGGAATATACAATATGACTGTTCCGGTGAAGCCAAATGATCATAACTGACAAAGCTAGGTTAGTGGCTCAAACAAGTTGCCATATTTGTAATAAAGAGCTCTGCAAAGTTTTTGTGATCGACCATGGCCATTTGATGGGATAAATCAGAGGCAGCTCACACAGTAAGTGCAATTTGAATTTCAGATTACCAAAAAATCAACTATAGCTATACATCATAACCTGCAGAATTGCAGTGCCCACTTTCTTATAAAGCCTTTGGCTCCAAGACACAGTGCACAACCCAATGGAACCCTGGTGTTCGAAAATTGGGGTAATATTTCAGTTCTTGGATTGACTTTGGAAAAGTATAAATCCATTACCAAGTAAATTCCCAATGGGATTGACTTGCAAGAATGTACGCAGTTCATGCAATTGTGCTTCATTGACTCATTACAGTTTATGAGCACATCTCTGGAGACATTGGCAGGAAATTTGTTGCCTGCACAATTGAGAACACTCATTCTCTGTTTCCAGACAATACTCAGTTTGAATTGGTTAAAAAAAGGGAGTATTTTCTTATGACTTTCTTAAGTTGTTAGTTAGTCTGATGTATACATCACTCCCTCATAAGGATGCATTTCATAATGCAATGAAAGGTGAGGACATTAGAAACAAAGACTATACTCATGCCCAATCTGCATGGAATGTGTTTTGTTGTCAAAAATTATTTCAGTATGCAATACATTAATCACACATGAACAAGTGTTTGATGGCAGACATATTTGAAAATTTCAAGACAGTGTGTTTGGAAAGTTACAGTCTTGACTCCACCATGTATGTTACAGCTCAGTCCCTCTCATTGGATGCTTTATTTGTAAAGACAAGTGCATGGCTAGAGCTGATGACTCATCCAGACATGTATATTTTTGTGTAATGCTGGGGTAGGAGTGGTATTATCAAGATTTCCAGAAGATGCGAGGAAGCCAACAATATTTACATAGGTGATGATACAACAACAATGTGGCAGACAATTATATCTGATATTTCGACATGAATAGCCTGTAGAGTCACATGATGACATGCAAGCTTGCCATTGGCAATTTCGTTTCATAATGGGATTTCACCAACAGAGAATGATGGGGACACTTGCTTTTTCATGGAAGATGATTTGTCTTTTCCGAATGAAATTCACGATGCCCTAGCAGACCTCCTTCTTGTCCCAGTGTCTGGCATACCTCCGAATGACACAACTGAAAAGTAACTTTTGACACTCATGCCATGGGAAAATTATCTTATACATGGGGAAACAATGCTGCACTAATTGAAGTATGGAGCCAAACTCGACTATGTTCATCATGTTCTGTGCTTCTAGCCGAAGGTGTAGATGGTTCCATACATTGAGTTCAATATTGAGAAACGTACCCATACTGTGAACAACTTCGAAAAATAATTTTTTAAACTGATGAATAACTCTGCTTATTTAAAGACTTTGCAAAATGTCCACCAGGAAGGGACATTCATGTTGTATCGTAGTATGACACAATTTATGGGGTGGAAGAATTGAGTGGGCGACCAACTTCAAGGCAAGGCGAATCATTGATGAGAATCTCGTCCTTATCATCGAGATGTCAAAGAGCTCTGTAATGTTTAACAAGCCATTGTATCCTGGTGTTGCCATTCTTGACATTTACAATTTGTTCTTGTATGATTTTCACTATAATTACATGTCCCAAAAATTTCCTCAGCTTGCTTTGAACCTCTTGTACTGTAATATCGATTTCCTTATTTATGAAATTCACTGTTCTGATATTTATAAATTAATTGCCCCAGATTTAGAGATGCAGTTTGACACACCCAACTATTCATACGATAATCCGCAAGGTTTTAAATAGCAAACAATTGTGTAACTGGAATGATGAAGGATGAATGTACTGGCTGCATCATCACACATGTTGTAGGCTTGTGTGCCAAACTTTATGCATACAATATTGCGAATGAACAGTGTATATGCATAGTGAAGGACATAAAGCCTAATGTGTTGCATTTACTCTGTTACAAGGATTTTTGGAATGCTTCGAGAAAAATTCAAGGGTACAAGGGACCCGATATTAATTCCATTCACACCAACACACTGTCTACAACAAATGCGTGATAAAAAAAGTGGCTTTGTCAAACTTGGACGACATGCCCTTCATTGAGTCAGATGGTGTGTCGAACTTGCCTTTGAGAACACCACCACATAATTAATTAAATTTCTCTTCACTTACTTATTAAACAGCCACAACATCAGCTACAACACAAAACTGCCAGCCCAACAACCATTTTAACATCTAGTAAACCTACCATACACTGTGAGGCCCTACCCAACATCACCACCATCACACATGTGTGAGACCATCAACTTCGTTTTACTGTGAAACCAACTACAATGTAATGATATTAATATATTTTCCTAGGCATGAGACCTTTTATGCCATCCCCTGGATACTAAGGGGAAACAAACAACTTTGTCTTGCTGGAAGACCAACTACATGCCATTGTCATAAAAATTGTCTCCCAGGTGTGATAGCACATATGCTCTCCTATGGATTCGAATAGGAGATCAAATACATGACAAACAACACTATCACCATCCAATAGTCATAGTGTAGAACTGCAATAACAACAATAAACAGTGAGTTCAAAGTTGAGTTGTGAAGGTAGGCCATCCAGCTGCATAACCTAATTGCAGTGTAAGAGTCACAAATGATTGTGCTCCTGTAAATACAAGTGGAAATATTTAAATACTATCAACAATGTGTGTTGTAAAAATATATTATGTAAATAATTATTTTTAAGATGTGATCAAATGACTGTGTTCCATATATATATGTGTTGTTCATATGATAACGAATACTGTTTTTTTTTGTATATATAAAATGATGCAAATGTTGAGAAACAAATGTCATCTTGAATATTAATGTATATAATTGTTTTTAAAAAAAAACCATGTGATGCATATTTCGAGAAAGAAAATGTGATCGAGAAGAGTGTTGTATATAAATTATCAATAACTTTATTGTAATAGTTTGTCTGCTGGAATAATTTCAAAATGGTCCTAACTTTAAGCATATAAGAGAAAAGGGTCAGAGTGTGTCATTGCAAATATTGGATATGCAAAATTAATGTGTTTTAACTGTGTACTGTTTCATGACGAAATTAATTATAGGTTGTTCGCAGTAAAGTGAGCACTTTTGAGGCCCTAGTTACTTTTTTCTTCAAGCCATTTTTCAATATTTAATTATCTTATAAAATAAATTTTGCCATGTTAGTAATAAACATAGTGCGTGTATTCCGTCGCTCCTGGAATTGAATGTCTTAGGCTAGAATATATATATATATATATATATATATATATATATATATATACATATATATGAGTGTTTTTTTGTTTGTTCTGTATGCATTACTATACCATTCATCCGATTGCGATGAGTCTTTGGTAAGTTGTGCGCACACCCACGAAGGTTTCTGAGTTAGTAAAACCATTTTACAATAGATGGCACGCGAGTCGTTTCAACAAATAAGTTTATCTACCTATATATACCATTCATCCGATTGCGATCATCCGATTGCGATTAGTACAACCATTTTACAATAGGTGGCGTGTGAGTCGTTTCAACAAATGAGTTTATTCTAGCTATTGTTTTACAAAAGACAGATGAATGACGATGACGTACCTAATCAAAATAGGACAATTTGTTCTGTTTCAAATCTACAATCTACGGGAACAGATCAGGGATTTGATTATTGATTGACATTTAATCTAACGGCAGTTCGTGTGTGACATAATAAGTGGCGTTGATTGTGAATTTGTAATTGTCATCACAAAGTATATCTTTCGCTGTCAAATCAAATATGCCACCCAAAAGAAAAGCAATTGGCCGATCTACACCTCAAGCAAAAAGGAAAAAGACATCACGAGCTTCAGAAACCCGACGAGTAATGGGAAGTAACTGGAAACCGTTCGAGTATGCACTGCTCAAGCCCATTCGTCTGAAACAGACATTCAACGGAAAGTAAGACTGGAAACCGCTCGAGTACGCAATGCTCAAGCCTGTTCGTCCGAAACAGTCGAGCAACGGGAAGCAAGACTGGTAAGCATTCGAGTATACACTTCTAGATCCAGACGAACACTGCACCCTGATTTAAATCTTGGTGCTTTCCATTACGATGCTAATTATGATTACTGTCTTCATCCAAATGTGGTTATTGGAAAAATGGATAAATTATGAGTGTATTGCAGTGCCCTTAAATTTAAAAATGATTCACCAGGAATGTGCTGCGCGAGTGGATAAGTGTAATTACCAGAATAACATTCACCAGCCAAACCATTATCAACATTAGTATCAGGTGATACAAGCCAATCGAAACATTTCTTGGCAAACATACGCAAGTACAATTCATGTTTCCAAATGACATCGTTCGGTGCAACAAATATTGTGCGCGAGAATTACATGCCAACATTCGAAGTGCAAGGGCAAATTTATCATTGTGCTGGATCTCTATTACCACTGCCGAAACACTCTCTTTGCGTGGCATTGCAATGCATGCCGCATACTCGCTAATAGAATATATTTATTGACTATTATTCCAAATGAGGGGGCTTTCAAAAGTACTCACTTTATCGTGAATATAATATATTAGAAAGTCATCTGTTGTTATTTTCACAACTTTTTAACTTTGCCCTGGGTTTTTGAATCACAATTGTGTAATGTGCTTACATTTCTGTGATTGGAATGTTTGCCACAACCCCAACAAATCTACTATTCCCAGCTAGAAATTTTAAAATAAATAAATAAGTAAAAATAAGTCCCTATGCAAATAAATAAAAGCAGAATGAGAGTTACAGTAGGCATATTAGTGTGTGTGCTCAAAACTATAATTTAAGTTTGTCATGACATGTGTTGCGTGCTTGAATTTACTGCTTTTTGTTAAACTTGTTGCTCCTTAGTTTTAATATTTATTCTAACTGATGCCGTCCTTTAAACGGAATAACCCAACACGTATCAATAATGAAATGTTATATACTACAGTCCTTCCCCCCACAGTTGTAACAGGGTTAAACACAGTCATAGTTAAATATTATTGTGTGTTATGTGTAATGTGCTATGTCGTGTATAACAAATGTTAACAATGTAAAATAAGAACGAATAGAACTATCGTCAAAACAGATATTGTTAAGAAGTCATAAAGTTGACCTAATCATAATTATTGGCCTACATTGTGAACATTCGTACAAAATGATTTTTGGAAAATTACAGATTAATTTTAACAGCTGAAAACAATAAACAAAGTATTTGGCAGTTAAAATGTAGAAGTCACATGGAAGTGCTTATATTACATTTAGTGGTAAGATACATAATCTGTAACCAAAAGTAGAACTTCAGCAGGTCTTCAGTAATGTGTGAAGTAACCTTGAATGGACTATATATTTAATTTTAAAGCATAACTATGAGAACTAAATGTAGCTTATACCAGTTCTTAAGTCTTGCAAATTTAGTTTATGTGTGTCAATTGTGCGTATATTTATATAGCAAGTATTTCCACCTAACGGAAGATATATGTAATTTGTTATGTTGTTCTGAATTAACACAACATGAAACTTGATCAGATATGTTAAGATAGAGCTGTTGGAAGGTCGTCAGGTTCTGTAAAGTGGAGAACATCAAATACTCAAAGCGTGGGTACGATTCCCCTCCTAGTCGTAATTTTTTTCGGTGGTAATATTTCGTTTTTGCCTTACTTAATTTATTTTGCATCAGGATGTTTCTTTAAAGCAAATAAATTACATTAACTTTTTAACACAAATATTAACATCAATTCAACACAAAATTTTTTTGCCATAACATAAACACCACATTAGCATTGATAGAAGAGCAAGGAGGTAATGTTGTCACAAAATTACTCAATGTTATATTAACATCATTAGCTTAACAGTATATTAAATTAACAGCAACATTGGATACTGATGGATCACAGACTACCAAAAAATTGCTGTTGTCCCAACATTAGCATTTTTTTCTGTGTAAACGTTCAATTCCTCGACATTCGTGTTTCCCTAAGCAAAATTCCCTGTCTATAATAACCATGCTGTCGACGAGATGCTAAGCCCTTCCTACCTCCACCACACTCTTTGCTCAACATACTATGTTATAGACACATGACTGTGATGTTGCATTATATATAAATTTTAATTAATTTACAGGTTGAAAATTATAAATTAATATTTGCACATATGAATCAATGTTACAAGTTATTTGCTATACATAGTATATGAGAAAGCAATATTGGTGTACTAGTTTCCATTATTATTGCACTTTTGTAACACTGTATGAAAAAATTGAAGCCTACATGTTTATTACTATACACGAGGAGAATATATAAGGGGCATCGAAGCGCTGGAGTCGGGAGCTACCACATCATCCATCCGCTATCTTTTTTTTCGCTTTTTCCCTCAAAATGTCACTTTTCCCCTCAAAATCTACTAAATTTCCCTAAAAATATCCTTTTTTGCTAAAAAATTTCTTTTTTTCCTTAAAAGTTTCCCTAAAAAGTTCTCTTTATTCCCATTTGCAAAAAAGGTGCCCCGAAAAATTCCCATTTATCCTGGAAAAGGTGAGACAGATCAGTGACTCTGAGACCGAACACGAGGATCAGTGACTCCGTGCCAGGAGAGCAAGACCCATTACTTTTGACCTTAACTATAGACCTATGACATAAAAAATAAAAAATAAAAATTTAAAATTCCAAAAAAAAAAAAATGCCAAAAAAAAATTATTATTAACAATTATTAAAAAATTTATAAAAAAATCAAACTTCCTGACGTTCCTCCTTCAACCCCTTCACAAAAAAATTAGTCCTCAGGCTTCGACCCGCCTCGCCCATACACAGTCAGCCATCGTAGCAGCCATATTGGATGCAAATGACCTACAACTTGTTGTCATGACCTTGAATGAAAACAAACAATCGAGGAAACTACAGAATAATCAACAAGCATATGATGTTACAGACTACTACCACCAAATTGGATGAAGATGACCTTGACCATGACCCAATGAACTTTAATGACCTTGAAATCAAAAACTCTAGTAACAATACATAAAAGTCAGCAAGCATATGATGTTACAGACTACCTCCACCATATTGGAAGCCAGTGACCTTGAAGTTGAATCCATAGCCTTGAAAGACTCTGAAAACAATAACTCGAGAAAAAATACATTAAAGTCAGCAAATATATAACATTACTGGCTACTACTACCATGCTATTGGATGCAAGTGACCTCGATTTTGACCCCATGTTCTTGAAGACAAAAACTCGAAGAAAAATCCATAAAAATCAGAAAGCATATTATATTATAGACTACGCCACTATATTAGATACAGGTGACTTTGACCATGGCCCCATAAATCCTCCTCCTTAATCGCAACCTTGCCATCAATCTTAAGCAATCCTCCTTCTCAGTCGCAATGTTTCCATCAATATTAATCACATTCTTTCCATAAATCTTTAGCAATCCACGGGTTTGTCGTCTGCTTCTATCCATACATATTACAAAACCTTTTCACCAACTGTCTACAAAGTTTGTACACCATGAAAGAATTAATATTTGTGTATGCAGTCAACTATCCATGCATTGTTAGTCTAAACTCGTTAGTATAATTCCATATGCAAATCTTTACATTTTTAGGCGAGTACTCAAAACACCACCTTAAAGCTGCGAGGGACAATAGGATATGACACACAAAAATAAAGAAAAAACATTATTTTAAAATAATTTATTTTTATTTTGTAATAACAATTTCAGAAGAAAACAATTCCTTACTTCATCTGATATTATCCCGACCATTAAGTCCTCTAATGAACAAAACCATCTTGTCCATGTTCGATTAATCCCCACATATTTGTAGCTCAAGCAAATATCTGAGTGTATCTACAAGTTCATTCGGGTCTTCGGTAAACATGTCGTCAGTATTCTCGGCACCTTCCGCGTTATTCGCGTCACTTTTAGAAGGAAACTCGTTGGTGAAATGCGTGGGAACATTGAGCGAATCATCATCATCTTCATTGTCAACATTGTCGTCACAGCCATCATCAATGTTGCTTTCATGATCGTCTTCACTTCCTGGTTCATCTTCAATATCAAGCTTACTTTTATTTAAAGCAGGAGTTGTATTCATCATCAATTAGAGCTAATGGTCGTTAATTTAATGTTCGTCGACTTCACGCGAATGTACGGAAACTTTCTAAGTCCCTCTATCACCAGAGTGAAAGTATTCAAAGTTCCATTCCTTCACAGAAATTTTTTTATGTCCCACAAATGCCAGAGTGAAAATATTCCATGTTCACTTCCACTCACAAATTTTCTAAAGCCAATCTCTCTCATAATTTCGGTCTAAGTCCGACAAAGTTATTCCTTATATTCTCATGTACCGCAGACGTGTACACAGCCTCTCCTTTTCTGGCAGCCTCTCCTGTCCTGGCAGCCTCTCTCAGCGAAACCACTTGGCTGGTTCGGAGTCACTTATTCGTCTCACCTGCTCCAAGAAAAATGAGAATTTTCTGGGGACCTTTTTGCAAATGGGAAAAAGGGCATTTTATAGTGGTACATTTCTAGTGCAAAAAGGGGGGATTTTAAGGGAAAGGGGAAATTTTTGGGGAAATTTTATCGATTTTGAGGGAAAAAGAGAAATTTTTTGGGAAAAAGGATAAAAATATGGCGGACGGATGACGTCTCAACATGGCGCCCCCCTTCTCTGGCGCTCCGACGCCCTATGCCCTTGTCCCCAACTCCCCTTTTATACTCTACTTACGTGGCATTTATTTCCAGAGAAATCAGTATTGATGTTTTATCTTCCCCTATTATATTTACATTTTCGTAACACATTGAAAGTTATTTATCACTCCTCAGTATGTATGTTTGTATGTAAATTTTTTAACTTCTTAGTAGCCACGAAGTTGACAAACCTGAAAAAAATTCTATAGGCTGTTGATGGTAAAGTGAGCACTTTTTAAGGCCCTTCTTTATTTTTCCTTTCATCGTATTTCCATCTTCCTGCTGCTATTTAATATAAACATTGCTTTGTGACGAATTAACACAGTGTATACATTCCACCACCCTCATAATCTAATGCCTGAGGCTGCAATAAGATATATTTATAGGTGGTTAAATCCTGTTGGGAGGGCCTTAAAAAGTGCTCACTTTACCGTGAACAGCCTATACTCAGTATTTTCGTAAACGATATAACCTACGCCACAGTAAAAATTGGAAGGGAGGTTAACGGGGTGGAAGAGGGAACACTAGCCCACTGAATTTCCCGGTTGGCAGTCGGATGGTGCCAGGGGTCTGCAAAGTTTAAAATATAAAAACTAATCTATTTCCTCTAAAATGTAAATTTATATCACCGAGTAAATGAATTTTAATTTTTTGTTAATATGTGAGAAAAGATGAGACCCAGCAAACACAACCTGTCGGCAAAGTGTCGGCAAATTGTCGGCCCGATACCTGTACTGTCGGCAACTGTCAGTTCAATGGCAGAAGGTAGCCATCTGACAACCGCGTGACGTCTTCTTTGAGACAGATGGCTAGCGGTTAGAAAAAAAGACAACGGCCGGCTGTATTTTTTAAGATATCAGATGGATATCACCGAAAATCTGTCTGCATGATATCGCAGAGCAAACATGTTGCAAGCATTTTAAAAATGTTTCTGGGCCGATTACCTTACCGCATCTTTGTCTTTTCAGTAAGCTGGCAATCATCTTGTTTATTCCGCACCGGTAACTTTTACGAGGCAAGACTCTTTATCACAATAAAGATATAAATATGATGTATTTTTGCCGACAAACTTTTGGAAAGATTTTTGAATAGGCAAGATGTTAGCTAGCTCTTAACAGCATAATGTTATTTTTTGACTGAGTGTTAACCATTAGCATGTTTTTCCCGTGTATATGTTTCACGTGGTAAACCATGGCATTTGTTTATTTTGAGTTTTTTTTTTCATTCGTACAACCATCCGACAGATATATTAAACAATAACAAAAACTATTTTATTTGTAAGCCTTTAAAAACAGTTTTTAAATAATTCCATGTTTAAAAATTATTTGTTATATTGTCATGCAATATACATTCCTTTATAATATATTGTGTCATGATATATAAAAATTATTGGAGGTTACCAGCAACTTTTACTATGGTGTATAGATTAGCATGCTGGACTATTAACTCGAGGGTCTGAGGTTCGAATTCCGCACTCAGCCAGCAAAATATTTTCATTTCATATAATTTGCTGAGAAGTAAATGAAATTAATATATGTAAGGATAAAATAAAAGCTACTAAAAGTTTTAATCAAAAAATATACATTTTTAAAATGTTTATACTGCTTATTTCTGGACATCATGCCGCTGCAGACCCGGCATCGTAACGTCATCCAGCCATCGCAGGCCCGGCTTGTAATGACATCCAGCCATCACAGGCCCGGCATCGTAACGACATCCAGCTGTCGCAGGCCCGACTCTGTTGGCCAACAGTCAGCCCATATTTCCATGGAGCTGCTACCGGCATAAGACAGCGGGCCGGAATTGGCTGGCCGGAGATTGTCGGCCAGCTGTCAACGGCTCGATTCTGGCCCGTATTTTCTGTGTTTGCTCGGGAGCATCTTATATGTTTTTTGTATTTATTTGGTTATCCTTTGCAACCATAAAAATCTGGATTTTTGTAAGCTTATCTTTTGTAACCCAAGCGTACAGGAATGTGTCAAATTATCTAACATTATAGTAAAGATTTAGTCATCCTGGATTACTGTTTATAATACATTTGGGAAGACCACCATTCAAGACTGCAGCATTTTCGTTATGTGTTTTGTTTGGTAAAGAGACTATGAAGGTACACATAACATTCTAGATATTTTTAAATCGAAAGTGGTGTTCTATCTTCTATTCTAAAGTTGTTAGAATACCCGTAATTATATATTGAAATTACTTGAAGTAATGCTGTGGTTGTACTGATTCTGTGGTCAACACAGTTCATCTAGTTGGGAAAAATGAAAATTTTAGTTGGATGTACAGCGATCAAAATTTTGAGCAAGGCAATTAGAAATAACATAAAGGAAATATAAACTCATGAGTTAAATTACAAGTTTATCATGCAGTAGAAGATAGAATGAACTGTTGGATACACAACCTACTTTTGGAGATACGAACACACGACTGTAGGTATAATAGGACTCTTGGTCACCTTGAGAAGAGGATGTTGCTGCTTCCCTGGTTATAATCAGTATTCTGAAGACACTGTGCAAAAGCGACAAAGACTAATTAGCCACGCCTCATTGTTGACATAAGGGCTGTTTTCGGTTCATCCCTCACGCAATGCTTTGACGGGTGTAGTGGGAAAGGGGTGTCAAGCTAGTCCAGGAAAAGGAAGCAGTTTCTCTTTCACAATACAACTACAGTTGCCCGGCACAATCCCGCCGAACATATTTAAAGGGGCTCGCTAAGTGGTTAATGAGGGGGGGGGGGGGAGGTAAAAGCTTTTTTTGTGAGTAGTATGTAAACAGACACTTCTGAGAGTCACTACTCGTTAGTGGTATCCGGCATATTTATACGACAAAGCCCCTTTGTGCCCTAAAAAAAAGGCTTAAAAATCATCATGTCACTTTATTGTTGTTCATGATATTAATATGTAAAAAATAAATATATTAATAAAGTAAAGAGTCGCAGGAAACCTACAAATCTCACAAAAATCCTGAAAAATCCAAAACCAAAAAAAAACTTTTTATTCAGAAGTGTAGGAAATCAAGAAAATCGGCATATATTCCATAAAAACCAAAATTCTCTGAAGAATTTTAAAAATCAACGTAATTAATGAAGAATCATTAAAAATCTAAGAACTTTCCAAAATTTATTTGAGAAATATTTTAATGATAACAACCGTAATAGATAAATAAATATTCTACAGTTACACAAAAATCGAAGAGTCGTTAATAAAATCTTTGTAGGTTCAAAAACTCTTCACAAGTCGTAAGAAAATCTTTGAAAATCGCAATAAATTTTTGAAAGTCTTGAAAAAACTCTGAAAATCATAAAAAATCTTTGAAAATCACTGAAAATTGCAAGGAAATATAAATTAATCGCTCAAAACCTTCGAAAATAACACAAAAATTTTTGTAAATTCCCTAACCATTTTTGAAAACCACAAGAAAATCACGAAAATCACTTAAAATCTTTCGAATTAACAGAAATCATTGTATTATGATTGCAATTCATTATTAGTTTCTGTACAGTTAATTTCAATACTATACCTTTATTACCATATTATTGATTGTGCACATTCAGTGATGGGCCTACACAGCAAATATTACTAAATTTCAAATCATATTTTGACACATCATTTTATTAATTTTCATGCCCACCTTCACTACCATCACGTAGTGACAGATTACAAAACCAAGGATATCATATTCTCTCTATCAAGGCAAGGTACAGGCATTTTTTTCATTGAAATCAAAAATATATCTACATACTTCAGACAACAAACATTAACAACAGAATCTACATAGTTTCCTTGCATTTATGTAATGTTTTAAAGCAGCATGATTACTTTTCACATTGTGAATATCATCTGCTTATACGCGGCTCAAGACAGTCTATGCCAGCAAGCGTCTAACCAGAACCCTTGGCCATATATTCTTCTTCGTAACAAAGTTTTTATTTCAAGGCCTCCACAGTCCCTGGAATGCTATCGACATTGTTCAATGCTATGTTCGCAGTCTTGATTGCTCGCCGACTAATGGCTTCATCAAAAGGTTGTTGCTTTTCGTGGCTACACTCCAGGCCAAACATATTTTATGGGGTCTTCTTCAACTCCTTCTGTTAATGGTTGATTATACTTGGCTAAATGTGGTCAAGGTATTCACATATGTTTCGGTACCAACAATATTATTCCCAATCTCATAATCTTTTAAAATTCCCTTGAAAGCAGATTGTTTATGATAGAATCCATTGGATGTGGTTTCACCAAAAGCTAGTACAGATCGTTTCTTAGCCGCAATAACTCTACCTTTACTGCTCTGTTTTATGTCTCTTTAGGTTATTACTGTGTTTGAACAGATTTTTGCATTTGGCGAATAGGTGCATAGCACTAGGAAGGACCCTTCATACAAGTAGTTTTTTCATGCTTCCTCGCACTTGGCCTGTATACACATATATCTTGTCGCAGTAACAGCAAAGAAGCCTTGACGATGTCATCGATGGCGACACTTCTGTAGGTGACCCATCCAAATAAGTCGATGGTGCTGCCGATGCCTGAAGAAGTCGGTGTTACTGTCGGCATCATGTCTGAAGAAGTCGATGACGACACTGCTGTAATAGCTCCATTCGAAGAAGTCGATGACATTCCTGAATAAGTCGATGGAGACACTGCTGCGGGTGACCCATCCGAAGAAGTTGTTGGCACTGTCAACGTCATGCTCGAAGAAGTCGATGGCAGTATTGCTGTAGGTACTGTTGCTGGATATGCAAATTTTTTCACCATAATATTTTATAATTGTGTCCTTAAGCTGAGACAATGCATCATTCACGACAGCTGCTGTCAAATTAAGCCCCACAGCTGACACCCAACTGCTTATAATATACACATATACAAGCCTTATGCCATCATGTTGACATTAAACCAATCATCTTACACCAATGAGACATTGTGCGGACATCGATCAGCCAATCACCGAGTTGCCTGACACATGTGGTGCTGATTGCAGTGCATGTTGTGTTGATTGGTGAGCATCGCAAAGGATTGGTGGAAAGATTGACTCCTGCCGACTGACACCTGCATGTGATGTCTCAGTGCCTGCACGTGCTTGGCCAACTGCAATCACATGTAGTTTAATAATAAACAGTTCCGTGAACTTATGGAAAAATATAACATTAACCATCATTCAACTTACTCAGAGCTTAAATCAAGTGTCGTTGAGATATTTAATCACACATTAAAAAAATATATTATCTGGAAGAAATTTGCTTTCAATGGGAAGTATAAATGGATAAATATGTTATATGAATTAGTAAATGAATGCACTAAGAAAAATCATAAGTCTATTGGTATTAAGCTCTTTGATGTTGATAATAATAATGAAAAATTGTTGGGAAATTCTGAGGAAAATTTTTGTAACGACTGAACCTAAGTACAAAGTTGATGACATTGTAAGAATAAGTTTGAAATTAGCTATAAACAAACTGGCCAGCAGAATTATTTAAGAATGATAATGTTTTAAAATATGATCTAACAGCTAATATTTTAAAAGATATGGAGGGCGAAGAAATAAAATGTAGTTTTTATGGATATGAAATTATGAAGGCTGACTATCCCAATCAGTATTCGGTTGAAAACATGTTAAAAACCAAGTTGTAAAGATTTTCATTATATGGTTAAGATGTGATAACTCACACAATATTTGGGTCCATAGACAAAATGTTGCTTTGAAATAATTCTTTACATAATGTTTAATATCTACCTAAAAGTTTAAAGATTGTGATTGTATTTATCTTTTTAATTATACTTGGATCATTGTCCGAACAGGTATTATCTTAACAATGTCATGTCCTTTTCATTTAACTTTTCTTTGAAAGTTGTCCTTCGTACACTATCTTTATCTTTTACATCATCATTTATTTCAGAAATTAATACTGGAAATTCATTTAGTAACAAATTATCTATTATCTACTACAATGTTACTTATAATTATATTATTAATTTTAGTTGTAATTTAATGTGTTAATTTTAAAGGTTAAAATATTTCTCGTTCAATTAAAATTTATAATGTAATTTATTTTGAACTTCATGATAATTCAACTTAAGATTTTCTGATAATAAATTACTTTAATTTCGTATGAAAACATCTAAACAATATTTAATATTGTTTACATTCATATTATATAATTATTTATCTTTTATGTTTTAAAGCCTTCAAAAGCTGATATTAAGATTTCCTCTATTGTTTTATAATTAACATATGTCATAATAAACATAAAAAAATCTGTTAGCTTGATGTTCTCCACTGTTATATGTGGTAAATCTTAAATTAATGTTAATGTTTAATAGTTCCACCAACTTTATAGAAATGATCCATCTGTAATAAATTTGTAGTAACAGCATAATATATATTTTTTCTTTTAAATTTTTGGATTTTTCCCCTTAATTTTATGTTATTATATTTTTAATTTTTTAGTAAATTTTCTTTAAGTTTTAAATATTTTCATATTCTATTGCTAGTTGTTACTTTTCTTTTTGTGATTGAATACCCATTTGTATATCACTATGTCCTTGTAGATAATTTGAATAATACATAAATATATCTTCTAATGCTATATAATAACCTTTTATTTAATCTGTTATCTTATTACTGAGACATAATAAGATTTTTTAAATTTCTTACATTAAAAAACCCCAGTGTTTGTGTAAATTATTTGGAGATAGTCTTTTTATTGTATTTTATTTCTTTTTATTCTATGTTGTAATTTTTGAGAGAATATACACATTTTTTTAATTCTATAAAAATTACAAGGTGCGGTCTTTCCCTCCCCCTTACCCACCTGAAATTCCATAATGAATAAAACATAAAACATCATTAGTTATTTAAATATTATTCTTATTAATCGGTGTTCTCTGAATAACTTTAAACCCAAGAACCTACATTTATTGCATAACTCTTTTTATTGAAAAACTCAAAATTATTTTACAGCCTATCTGTTCCATCAATTTCATTTTTTTCATAGCCATAATCAATTACATTCATATAAGAAAAATAGTAAATAATTTAATATTATTTTATTTATAATTGATGGATAAATACCTGATTCATTAATACATTGAAATTATTATTTTTTCATATCCTCTTGTTTAAAAAATACTATCATTCAACAACAATTTATACAGCAGATCATACACACATTCAAGAAACAATTCGTATGTCATAAAATCTTTAATCTTATCTCTGTGTTTGCCATTATATTTTCCTATTCATAATAGTATTCCTATACATAGTAGTAATAAAACCACATTTTTATTACAACACTTGGAACACCTCTCGTATGTGTTTTAAATTAGTGTCCTGCTGCCACAAAATACATAAAAATGTGTTTATTCTCTCTCTTTAACAGTTTTGAAACTTTTGATTAGGTTTGAGCTAAATAAAATATATCTATATTTGTGTATCTACCTCTAGTAAAACGATTTTTTATAATATCTTGAGTACCTATCTAAAATTACATAAAATATTACAGGTTAATTATTTTCACACTCATTTTAATATATCATTTCTTCATTATTATTAAAAAAAGAATAACCAATTGAATTTTTTTTTAAATTTTTTAGATACTCTTTCAAAATTACTTTGTAACTGCACATACTTTTCATTGATTCGAACTTCTTGAGCAAACAAATAATTTATTAAATTTAACCATACCCTTTTTGGAGCTGCCGTGGCTGAGTGGTTAACTGCTCGTCTCCCACCAAGACAAACCGAGTTCAACCCTGGGCCCGGTCACACCCGGATTTTCGCATTAAGGAATTGTGTCAGACAATGAAGTTAGTGGGCAGGTTTCTTCGGGGATCTCCTGTTTCCCCTGCCCTGAATTCTGGTGCTGCTCCATACTCACCTCAATCATCCTCATCGGCGCTCAAAACATGGCCCAAATATATCCACTTACTCACCCGTACACTTTTGTTTAAATAATTATTCTTTAAATTAGTATTTCCACAGTTCGATAGACCAAAAAATCATTACTCCAAATTGATAAGCAATAGTTTACCATACTTTTTATTTATTTATCTTCATAAATTGAAACACATCTCAATCAATTTTCTTCATTTAATATATAATTTTATTACACTATATATGAATAAGGAAGTCATAAAATTGTCGGTTACAAATTTCGTGTCGAGGAAAAATTTACATTATTATTTTATTCATAATGATTATTCTATTGAATTTATTAGATTTTGTACAAAATATAAAAGATAGTAAAACAACACCAACATATTTGAATAAAACAATTAACATTCCTAAATGTCAGAATGACATTGATTCATTAAAATTATCTGCAAATTATTTCAATATTTTCAATAGGTACAGATAAGCTTTATCTAGAAATTGACAATTTAACACTTAGGATTGAAATCGAAACTAAATACAGTTTAAAATTTAATGACCGTTTATCTTATATGCTCGGATTTGATAAAATTTAATCATTGAAAAGGATGTAATTGTTTATGATAATAAGATACCTTATTTTAACTCTTTCAGTACCATATACGTTCTTTGAAATTTAGCTTATGGAATGATTATAAAATATGATGAAATCTACCATTTAGAAACCAATATTATAGGTAGTTTTGAACCAAAAAAAATTATTTGGTTTTAGTTTATGAAACTGCTTACATTATACTTTTTTAAAGTTAATCATAAAATGTTAAAACCATATAGTTCTGGAAATTAGAGAGGAAGGTTTAAATTAAATTGCTTTTGATAGGGCAGATATTTAAATTATTTTGGAGAGCAAGGATATTTTTAGTATATTTCTATAATGAATGTAATATAGAGATTTAGTTGATATATAAAAAAGTGCTTTATTGAATTCTCTAATTAAATTTTACACATATAAATTATAACAAAGTAGTAAGAACTTTTTACTAAATAAATTTGACCTTTTTCGTATGGATGTGTTATTTGTAATTATAAAGAAATATGTAACTGTTATACTATATTATTCTTGTGTTAGGAATAATAAATATAATAATATATCTGGAAGTCAAATTTTTTAAAGGAAATTAATATAAATTAAATTGTAGATGACACTGATATAAAATATTTATTTGTATGCAAAACAGCACAAATATTGATATTAACATATTTATATAAATTACAGCAAAAGAGTAAGCATTTTTAAATAAAAGATATTTGACCTTTTCTTATAGATATTTTATTTCTAAGTATATAATTATGTGTAATTATACATAAGGAATTTTTTTACTACGTGATTATTATGTCAGGACAACAAATATAATAAAATATATGAATTTCATAATTGTTTAGGAAAAATTAGAATATATTTATTTAATTGTGTTAGAAATATAAAATATTCATTTGAATGTAAAATTGCATAAGTAATAATATTATATCTAATTATAATGAACCTGAAAAACTGTTGTTCTTTTTATGATACTGATTAAATTTATACTAGTAATTAGAAATGAAATTGAATTTTAAAATTTTTTCATTATATATTATCTATATGGCAATGTGTTTATACTATGTGTTAAATATCTTTTATCGTCATATGACTATAATGCTAATGTCTTTAATTCAACTGCATTTAATGTTAGGTGCTTCGACATTATATTATAAACAGTATGTATGGTTGTTTGATTGTTCATTACACAATCTTTGGACATATCCTTAATTTTTTCTTTATTACATTTCCTTATTCCTTTGCATACTTTATTTTATTTAATATAATTCCTAAATGTATACATTTCTGATCTCAAACAAACACTCTTATCGCTATTCCGAATTATTTATTTAAATATTCCAGGCTTTTCAATTAACTGGGGTATATATTCTATTTTATAAACTGATGTATCAAAATACTATATATCATTTTAGGTATTTTCAGATAAATCTTTTGTTTCAATATATGCCATGAGAGAGTCTATATCATTTCAGAAATTCTAATATAACTTATACATTAGATATTTTGATACTTCTATTACAACAAACCTACCATATACTGGTTTATTTAATATTACTTTATGTTTCTTCTTATACAATAAAATTTTATTTTCAATTGTTATAGTTCCTGTTTCGTAATCTTTATGTTCATTAAACGTTTGTACAGTATTTATTAATTTTATATAATTCATTTTTCGAGAATTTTTCATCTCTTTTTTTATAAATTGCATTATTATAAGCGTATAAAAGTCTTTTTGGGAAATAATTTTTAACTTCCATTTTTAACTTTGTTTTCTTTTCTAAATAAGACCTTAGCCAAACATTCTGTTCAAGATGGATATAAATAATTCTTCACTTCGTCAAAAGTAATCCCTTATTTAATACATCATTTATCATTCGATAATCAATTACATAATCTCTTTTTGTATTCAGCATATTCACTTGTTTTATTTATTTCGGTTTATTTCCAATGTGTTTATCAATTAATTCTTTTTATAAGTTCATAATTCATCATAATCTGGAGAGTAGCGATCAGTTAACTTTGGATAATATTTAAATTTTCATGAAGTTATTCTGTAATATATACCGATATTTGTTATAGTGTATTCTTTTGGTTTAAGTAGTTTTTATAAAGTTCATCAGTGATTTTATTGTAATCTAAATAGTTACCAATTGGCGTTGGTTGACTTAATGCATACATACCGAATGTAACTCGAATTGTTTTGACCAATATGTATCCCTTTCCATTTCCTTTTCTTTAGATAGCTTTACTGTTTTACTGAATTTTTATCATAAAATTAATTGTTATTCGCTACTGCATATCTGTTCGGTATCATCGAAATACCACCATTAATTCATTTTTTATATGTTTCATATGTCTCTTTAACTGAAACTAATTATAGTTGTTATCTGGTTTATTTTAATGATGCGTCATCTGCTAAATATAGAGCAGAAATATAATAAAAAATATTTAATTTATATTTCTTATAACATGTTTTTTTTTAAGTTATAGCATACATCAGTAGTTGAGAAATGGTGGTTGACGTGCAAGGTGATGGGGTATATGAGTGTAAGAGCCGGGGATCGCCATGTTGTTATGTCACCCGACCACCATATTGGATGTCATTGACCTTTTACCCCTAACCCATGATTGTTGACATTGACCTTTGACCTTGAACATTGACATCCAAACCCCCATAAACACTTAAAAAACCAAAAAAGTCCCAAGAAATTAAAAACATTCCAAAAATGTATTACAAATTATTAAAAAATAAAATAAAAAACGATCCCCAACAAATTCCAATCTTCCCAAAGAGGGCGAGACGGATCAGCAACCCAGGTGACCAAGATCAGTGATTCAGGGATCAGGAAAGCAGCACCTATTAAGTGACATTAAAATGAAAATAAATAAATAAAAATACAAAAAATTAAAAAAACTATGAATAAATTTACTGCAAATTATTTATTTAAAAAAAATTATTTTTTTAAACTTAAATTTCCCGAGATTCCCCCACCTCCTTCTCTTAAAACAAATTAGTAGGCAGGCCTCCGCCCCCTTGCACATACCCAGCCAGTCATCTTGGTAGGCGACCGCCATATTGGTAGCCGACCACTATCTTGGTTGGCGACCACCATATTGGTAGTCATCACCTGCCCACCATATTGGAAACCAGTGCCCATTAGCAACTGAACTTTGACGTTTGACCCCTGACCCATTACCTTGAATGACCTTGAAAACGAAAACTAAAGAAAATATACATAAATATCAACAAACATATTACATTACAAGGGTAGCGCCATATTATATGAAGGCTACCTCGACCTTGACGCCATGACCTTCAATGATCTTGAAAATAAAACTCAACAAGCATAATACATAAGAGACTACTACCACCATATTAGCTGCAGACTACGTCGATATTAACTCAGTGACCTTGAATGAACTTGAAAACCAACACTCGAGAAACAGGACTTAAAAAGTCAGCAAGCATAATACATTACAGACTACCACCACCATGTTAGATGCAGACTACCTCAACCTTGACCCCATGACCTTGAATGACATTGAAAATAAAAACTAGAGAAAAATATATTAAAGTCAGCAAGCATAATACATTACAGGCTACCACCACCATATTAGATGCAAGCTACCTCGACCATGACCCCATGACATTGAATGACCTTGAAAACAAAAAACTAGAGAAAAATACATACAAGTCAACTAGCATATTGTTACTGACTACTATGTTAATGTCTCAATTTCACTGCCAAGCAAGTTATCGGTACTTATACTTATACATATTAAAAACCTGTAAATTTCCATCATATTTTTGAAAAGTATTTTTCCAATCAGTCGTATAGCTGCATGCATGATGCAGTACTTCTACAACATGCTTATTTTATTAAATATTTTAAATACGTATTTTTGTTATTAAAAAATATAGGGCCGATAGAAGGATACGATGGGCAAAAATAATTAAAAAAAACAATTATTTTATATTAATAATTTATTATTATTTTGCAATTACATTTTCAGAAGAAAGCAATTCATCGCATCTTCTGATATAACCCCGATCCTTATGTTATCATATGATCGAAACTACCTCTTTCGTGTTCGAGTAATCTCCATGTTGTTGATTATCGATCAAATATCTAAGGCTGTCTACAAGTTAGTTGTGATCTTCGGTAAACATGTAGTCAGTATAACCGGCGTCTTCTACCTTCTTTGCATCACTTCTCGAAGGAAACTCGTTGAGAAATGTGCGGAAACACCGAGGGAATCACCATCATCTTCATCACTATCACTGCTATCATAGTCAACATCAATGTTGAATTTATGATTGTCTTCACTTCCTGCTTCGTCAATATTTAGAGCTATATGCCATTTATTTTGGAGTTTAGTGTGGAGTTATTTTGGACTTCACACGAAAGTCTGGCAAGTGTACGTTCCGCACAAACCGACTGTACTGCACTAATTCCATCTTTAGCATAACTGTAGTGTCATAATCGTCTGCTGAAACAGTACCCATCGATGTAGCAGGAGGTATTGCCGGCAACACCTGCTGGCTCCCAGTAGACGAACCATCTCGGCAGACAACTATGAACTGATCGAACTCACGCCTGTACCTTCCCACATGTAGCAGACAGTACTTCAAGATTTGACGAGTGAGTCGTCACTTAAGAAAGGTATGCAGCGGTTGGTAATTTTGAATCGGAAGCTCGCTTATGAGTGGTTACTATGTTAATAAATATATGGTTAGGTCGGCCAGCCATTTTTAATATGTTTTGTATTATACTTATATTTTGTATTTATATTTTAGCATTGTGTAATATTTTAGTGTATAGTTAGTAATTTGATAGGGTTTGTGTATGGTTAGTGAGTGCTGTAGAAAGCCAGCTGAGAGCGCGCGCGTCGCCAGCGCCGCCACTCGTCGTAGTAGCCGCGCGGGGCGATGAGAGTCTTGTAACAGCAGCCGACGAGGTAACATGTGCGAAGTTGTGGCACAACCTTGACCCACTATAGTCTTGTAACAGCAGCCGACGAGGGGAACATGTGCGAAGTTGTGGCACAACCAGCGCTGGTATGGCGTTGCCTACTGAGCCTCAGTATGAGCTTGGGTTTTTACAAACGTCTTTCTTTCGACACTGTATGCAACGTGGTTGTTATAAAACTCGTGGAAATAATTGTGGAAATTAGTCTGCTTGCTCGTTCTAAATACTGACGTCTTGTGTGTTGAGCTTGGTTGGAAAGCGCTGCCGAACTTCCGTGGAGCCCTATTTTTCTGCTGTGGATCATCGCCACGAAATTCGCTTGGGAGCTGCCTGCGCGACCAGCGGGGAGGTTCGCCTTTGCATTTCCTGGACGGCGGCTTGCAGTTCGTAAATATCCGCGAAATGCGGACGCTTTTGTGGAGGCGCGCTATTTCTGCAAAATTCTCGGCGTTCTCAAATTTGAAGATACTGTCCAGCTGTTCTTTTATGTGGGGGCAAGTTGCGCTTGAGGCCTGTAATTACTTGGATAATGTTGGAGATAGTGCCGTTTAGCTGGCCAAAAGAATAGTGGCATTATCATGATGTACTGATTTTTTTGTGGCAAGAAAAACTGTCCATAGAAATTAGTGCACATTAGAGGAAAATAGTAGAAAATATACTGCTTTTGTCACCCCATGGAAGCATTTCGAATGGAACCGAGTGCGCTTTGGAGTAAACTTTGGGGGGCAATTTTTGTCACGTATCCTACATAAAGCCCTGCAGGAATATCATTTCAAGTTTGTAATATTATTTTTGGATGACATTTGTATGTTTTCCAAGAATGTTGACGAGCATTTTGACCATATAAGGGAAGTATTAGGAAAGCTCAGAGAGCTAGGCTTTACAGTGAACCCCGACAAAGTGCCTGAGGCGAAATCTGAAATTAAATTTTTGGGTTTTATACTGCCTGGGGGAATTTTAATTATGGACCCGGAGAAAATCGTCCCGAAAATAAATTTTCCGAAACCAAATAATATTAAGGGATAACGAGGTTTATGGGTATGTAAGGTTACATTGCACGTTTTATTGATAATTTTCGCCGAGATGGGCACACCCCTAAATAATTTAAGTAGGAAAAATGTCCCCTTTGTGTGGGGAGAGCAACAGGAGAAGGCATTCGACGACCTGAAATTTGCTATTTCTCATCCTCCCATGTTCGCCTTTCCCAACTTCAGTAAACGTTTCGTATTACAAGTAGATGCCTCCTACGTTGTGTTAGGTGCAGTTCTACTTCAAGACCAGGGAGAAGAACAGATGCGATAGCATTTGCCAGTCGAATGCTTTCAGGCATTGAAAGGAATTTAAGTGCTTATGAAAAGGAACCATTGGCGTGCGTTTGGGGTGTCGAGAAATTTAGTACGTATCTTGAACATCAAGAGTTTGATTTGATGAGTGATAACCAAGCTTTAACATAGTTGTATACGCACCCCAAGCAGGTCGTCAAGATAGGTCGTTGGATCGCACGGCTGAATCGTTTCCGTTTCAAGATCGCTCACGTAAAATGGCAGAGATAAGACTGTTGCCGATTGCCTGTCCAGAATGTATGTTGAACAGGATTATGAAGTTCAGAAACAGGAAGGCGTTGTTGGAACGGAAGGTCAGGTTGAACACGTGGAAGAGTGTGGTGCGATTATAAAATCTATCCCCGAAGCGTTTACGGACATTGTTGATTGGCAGGCGGGAGACGATGAGTGTCAGAATATTATCAAACATTTAGGGACCTTCCAAAATAAGAAGTACAGGTTAGAAAAGGGATATTTGTTTTTCCAAAAGCGGGAACGCAGAAAGAAAATAGCAGTACCATAAAAAGCCCGGAAAATGTTAATAAAATATTTTCACGATTCCGTAGCAGACGGGCATATGGGAATTACAAAAACACACGTAGGAGGGTGTGCTGATTGTCAGTAAGCGAAACAGCCCCGCAATAGTCGGATCGGTCAACATTCCGTAGTACTCCCTGTTCGCCCGTAGGATAAAGTATTTGTTGATATGTACGGCCCTTTACCTAGGTCCCGTAAAGGAAACAATTGCATATTAATTTTGATTGATGTTTATAGTAAGTTCATAGTCATGTTACCATTACGGAATATGAAAGCCACTAACATAACTAAAGCCCTTATTGCTTGGATTTGGAAAATATTTGGGGGGTCTGAACAGTTAGTTTCAGATAATGCCTCGTATTTCATATCAAAGCTATTTAAGGACATGTGCTTTGAGTGGGTAATAAAACATATTACTACAAGCCCGTATTATTCCAGCACAAATTTAGTATAAAAGGTAAATAAAAATGTCAAGTTGGCGTTAAGCGTTTTTCATAATCACAACCACCGCAGTTGGGACGAAAATATGGCGGAGTCAAATCTAGCTTTTAACTCTGATCTGCACTCAACAACTGGTTTTTCTCCCAGTAAAGTATTTTTAGGGCATGAATTTCCGTAACCCTTTTTTTTAATAATTGGGGTATCCCGCCAGAGATGCTAAATACGACAGACCAGGGAACTTTACATATGTTATGAGATCAAACTTACGAGAATTTACAGAAAGCTATGAGGAGTGTGGCCAAGATGTATAATTAGAGCCGCTACAAAAGTGTTTACTGTTACCTCCAGCTTCCCTCGGTCATCCCGAGGCTTGGCCTGTCGCGTCCCTCCCTTCGACCGTAAAGTGTACCGTTGAACGACGTACTACGCATCCTGCAAACATTCGACTGACCACTTCAAACAGAAGAGTTTGAAAAGTACATCAATGCGTCTATCGCTGACACTTTTGTTTTGTAGCACAGTTTGTTGCGCGCCAGCGTACGGTACTAGATGTTCTAGGTTTAATTCCCGGACAAAGCGTGGATGAATAAATTTTTTCAGCTACACGTCTTTAAACGTTGTATTCGGCATGAATACGAAATTATTACAAAGGTGAGTGGGGATAACATTAATATCATAGTCAGTACCAGAAATGAATAAGTCAATTTTGCTCAGTCTGGCAAAATGTTTTATTGAGTATCAAGTGCTATCAACAAAAAGGAATTAAACATAAATAAAATAGTTTCACTGGAATTGCATGATTTTATTTAAACTACGCATTAGGATTAAAAACCATTAAGCGAGACAATTGTGCGAAAATATGGTTTGCAGGTGTTGATGATACACTCTATAGACATATCGTTACGAAGTTAGTTAACTTATTTGTTCGCCAGAGTCAGTAACATGAATAGTTAACAACACTAGTTTACATGTGTTACACTAGAAAGCTTTACAATTACTCACCATAGATTTAATAGACAATGGATGATGAAAAAAAGAAAAAAAAGAAATCATTAGTCTAAAAAACACAAAATTTAAAAATTGCAGTGACAATCAGTTAACAACCACCAATTTATAAGTATTATAATTTAAAAGTAATTACCAATTGAACACTGTTTGATAGTATATTTTTAGGACATGATAATGATACTTAACAATAAATGACCCAAGATTATGATGCTACAAATAAGCATAACTATTGAAAAATACTTAGGTACAAGTATTCAGTTGTAACAAATTATTACTGAACAAGATGTGAGCGTATAATGTTACGGTACATAGTGGCTATAAGAATGAACAGTGTTACCAAGATCATGGTGTGGGGAACAAAAAGACAAAATAAGGGAAAATATACTGAAACGTTCAGCTCAAATTTACTTATTAACAAGTATTCAGAATTAAAACTATTAATTGTTCAAATGACACCACGTAACATTCATGATTCCAGTTGCTTCGACAAAAAAAATGATTTATGTAATAGTATAGGTAAAAATAAAAGGAAAATAATGTAACTAACAGTATAAGTACAAATAACAGTGGATATACATTTTACAAACTGATAACACATACTACGAATATGACTAAACATGGTATTGTTAACAATGTTTATTCACTGTTGTTGAGGAAGCTTACGGAAAAGTAAAAATATTCCTAGCTCACTAATTAAAAAGTGATTAAGCAAAACAAATAAATGACACTGTAGAGTACATGTATCTGTAAGATATAATCTAGTTTTAATATTTACAATGACTGAGCTAAGCAAGAGCTGACACTATCACATTCACTAAAAATTTCTTGCTCACTATAGTTGTCATGGCGTGAATTTTTTTTTCGGTTTCATCATCTGTGTAGTCATTGTCACTATCCAGTTTGATTAAGAATTCATCTACTGCTAACTCAATGAGGCAGTCGTTCTTCCAGTACTCTTCTTCAATTCCTTCAGCGTGTCTACAATATCCCAACCAGTCTTCCTTTGTTACGTTCTGCTTCTGTTGTTATCCGCTGTAAGACTTGCAGTGATAAATCTCCAGTCGTGTTGTGAGCTCTGATATGACGTTTACTCTTAGCCCAGGCTAGATCTATGTCATTGAAATCGTACATATAAGGAGGCAAGCTAAGTACAGTATGGCCATGTTGCTGGAATACCCTGTCAAGAGCGAATACTTTCTCTCTTGGTCGATATTTCAAGCAATTCAAAGAGAGTAGCTTTTCTCATTGTTTCGTCGCAAGAGATCTCTTTTCCCTGTAGCCACGCCACGATTTCTTCTTCGCGTCATATTTTGACGGTGGTCTTTCTACTTGCTTCGAATGATATGGTGCATTGTCCATAACTATCAGCGGAATTTGGTGGCAGATTTGCTGCAAAATTCACTTCTCAAAATTCAGGGCATTCATCTGCCCGTGATAATAACCTGTCGTCGAATTTGCCTTGTAAATTAACTGCCCACCCGGAAGAAAGCCTTCTTGCCACCCGATGTGCACAACAATAAGTCTGTTTGCTGCATTACCACTTTCTACCAATCCTTCAATATCACCTTTCTTTTGCCAGCACTTTTTAAATGTCAAATTAGTGTCAATCCACGTTTCGTCAATGTAGAATACGTCTGCATTCTCTTCTCAGCTGTTTCGTTGTTGTCAAATACTTTGAACGCCACACGACGATGTCAGCTCTTTCAACAAGAAACACCCGTTCCTTTTGTGATCTTTTCCACAAGAAGCCCATGTCTTTGAGCAGTCTTCGTAGAGACGACTGACTCCAATTCCACCCAATCTTTTCACGCAGAATTGGCATAAGTTTGCCTATAGTAGTTGGTACGATTTTCTTGACAACATGAAAGTCTCTAATAGTGTCCCTTATCACATGCCTGTCAAAGCTATCGATAACAATTTTCGTAGTTTTTTTTGGCCTGAAATTACAGAAAAATGTATACATGAACTTCTTTTTAGGCACTGTTTAAGGTTTGCTATACACAATATAAACACATAAATACATACCGGTAATGTGCGTCCCAAAGTTTCTGGACATTAAGGAAATGAAAGAATGAACTAATTTTACTTATCTCTGAATATATTCTCTTTGAAATACTCGAATTTATTACCATATTTATTTGTTTAATATATGTAAAGGCTGTTCACGGCAAAGTAAACACTTTTGAGGCCCTAGTAACTTTTTTGCTTTCAGCCATCTTTTATCCCTTAACCACATTTCTAAATAAATATAGTCTTGTAAGTAATAAACAGCGTATGTATATCCCACTGCACTCGGAAGTTTATGTCTAAGGCTAAAATAAATCACATTTTTTTTACCATTATTCCAAATGAGAGGGCTTAACCATGGACAGCATATAAAACAAAATATCAAAGGCCTCTTTAAACAATATGCTATAAGTTAAATTTCGATGTGCGCGTATAGCAACACAAACTGTATATGTAAAAGTACCAAAAAATGATTATTTCATCTATGAATGTATGTGAGGCGTCGGAGCACAGAGCACCTCCTGCTGTGTCATTTTTATCGGAAGGCAGCCATCTTTTTTCCCTCAAAATGTTCCTTGTTTCCTCAAAATCTACTAAATTTCCCTGAGCAGGATAGGTGAACTCGTAACTCAGGAGACGTGGGTTTGTGACTATGAGCCAGGAGAGCAGGACTGAGGACTCGGAATCCTTAACCATCTACCTTTGACCCCAAAAAAAATTAATTTTTTTAAATGAATAAAAAATATTTTAAAAAAGTTAGTAAAATTAATTTAAAAGTATAATCCCACAAACACAATTTCTCCCTAACAATTTAATTTTTTTCCCTAAAAATTTCCCTTTTTCCCTTAGAAATTTCCTTTTTTCTAATTTCTATTTTCCCTTAAAACTACCCCTTTCTCCCTGAAAAAATTTAAAAAATCGCCAAAATTTCTTAAAAGTCAACGAGAATATTATGATACCGACTACTGCCGCCATATTGGATGCAGGTGACCGTGACCATGACTCCATGACCTTGAATGACATTGAAATCAAAACTCGAGAAAAATTTCATAAAAGTCAACGAGCATATTACGTTCACTAATACCTTCACATTGGATGCAGGTAACATTGACTGCATGATTATGAATGACCTTGAAAACAAAAACTTGAAAAATGCATACAAGTCAGAAAGCATATTACTTTACTGACTAATACCGCCATATTGTATGTAGGTGACCTTGGCCTTAACCCAATGACCTTAAAATCAAAACTAGTGAAAAAATTCATATGTGAACAATTATATTGCGTTACGACTACTACCACAATGTTGGGTGCAGGTAACCTTGGATTTGACTCCATGACCTTAAATGACCTGGAAAATAAAACTCGAGGAAATGCATAAAATTCAGCAAACATATTACTTCACTGACAACTACTGCCATATTGGATTCAAACGTAGCAACAGTTTACTTAGACATGCGAAGACCTGTAAAGGCGAAGAGCATTTCTCATTAGTACCTTGGTATAGGCTGTTCATGGTAAAGTGAGCACTTTTTAAGGCCCTCCCAACAGGCTGTATCCACGAATAAATATATCATATTGCAGCCTCAGGCATTAAATTTTTAGGCTGGTGACACGTATACACTGTATTTATTGGTCATATTGTAATGTTTGTAATAAAAAACAGCAGGGCCTTAAAAAGTGTTCACTTTACTGTGAACAGCCTATGCCAGGTTTACTACAAGCAGGTCTCTTGTGACTTCGGTACATGTCCTCACAAATGTAGTTACCTTCATGACCCGCCCTAAACAGTATGTCGGTGCAATAAATGTTACGACATTTTCGCAGAAGGACAACAAAAGTGATACTAGCGAGATGCATAAAAGACTATATCCTTCAACAAAGTTGCATGTATTGATATGCATATATTTGATATTGTTTTTGGATTTTTTTTGGGTTTAAGGTCACAGGGTCAAGGTCAAGGTGTTCTTCATATAATATGACGGTAGTTGTCAGTAATGTAATACGATTGTTGACTTCTATAATCTTTACCTCAAGCATTTGTTTTCAAGGTCATTTAAGTCATGGGGTCAAGGTCACGAGAACCTGCAGCCAGTATGGTGGTAGTAGTCAGTAATGAAATATGCTTGCTGACTTTAATTAATTTTTTCTCGAGTTTTGGATTTTTGGATTCAAAGATAAAAGGTTAAGGGTCCTGAGTCCTCAGTCTTGCTCTCCTGGCTCAGAGCCACAAATCTGCCTCTTCTGAGTCACGAGTCCGCCTCTCCTGCTCTGGGAAAAATGGGAAATTTTTAGAGAAAAAAGGGGCATTGTTAGGAAAAAGGGACATTATTTATGTAACTTTAGTCGATTTTGAGGAAAAAGAGAAATTTTGGACGAAAAAGGAAAAAAGATGGCCGCCGGCCGATCAGAAAGACAGAGCAGGAGGTGCTTCGAGCTTCGACGCCACACGCCCTTTGTCACAGACTTCTCCAAATCCTTCTACTTATATATATATATATATATATATATATATATATATATATATATATATATATATATATATTGGACTGCCAATTGCGCAATTAATATTAATATAAAAATTTCCATATTTAGTAAATTTTAATGTAAACTTATAATATCCAAATACAATAACGAGTAGCTTCAACACGTACATTACACATTGCAGTTAAATTTGAGGACTGCAAGAAATTTACAATTTTAAAATAAAATCTGTTGAATGGTTTGCTTGACTGAAAATAATACTTACATATTACTGAAAAGTCACTGATGACTCTTTACTATCGGTGCAATATTTTAAAAGCATACAATTTCAGTCACAAAAATAAACTTTGCCTTTGATGCTATTACGAGAGGTATTAATCTTCATCTGTCAAAGTGACTAAAAATTAATACAAATTCATCACATTGCAGATGTAATAAGGGCTCCGACTGGCTGGCGCATGAAGTGCATTACAAGGGTTTTGGTACAAAATACATGATTCCAAAACAGCAGGATATTTTGCAGTGGCGTCAAACACAATGTTTTCATTCAAATTCCAAGAATTATTTTTTGACATAAGAATAGCTAAAATGGCTGCTTTCAGAAACATATCGTACTTATTTCACATTAAGGTGCCTTTAAAATAAATAGGTTTACTGCTGAAAGTCATGTGTATGCGAGTCGCTGGCAGAGAGACAGCATGCTAGTTGAGCGCCTTGTGGGTACAGGTGACAAAGCTATTGAGAAGTGAGAAAGAGTTGGCCTTAGAGACTGTCCGTTTTGAGGACTCGATTGCACAAAATAATTGCAGGCAGTCGGAACCTTTAATATAGTACACTGTGAACAGTGTAGGCATTGTGTGCTTACCTTCGCTTTCCTGGAGTTGTTTGAGGCTCGCCGGGTCTCTCTCTGCTTTGCTTGCAAATTATTTCGATAGACGCCTTACTTACTCCCATGTACTTTGCAGCTCTCTCTGTAGCTTTGTTGATAGCAACCAACAAATATTTATTCCTTGCCTCTTCATCACAAGCTTCTAAAACACTCCTGATTACTTCTATTTCCTTCGGTGTATAACTTGTTTATACCTCTTGGGCCGCGTGTTACTCGCCAATGTTCACAGTCCGTCGCTACTGCGAGGAACGAGGGGCGATGTGTTTTGTACGGCACGTAGCACGGCGCGGAGGCGTGGCCATTTTCTTCCTAAACCCCTAACCCCCCTTGGCTGGGCCTTCCTCACCCCAACGCATCAGGCTTTCACGACTCTTGGCGACAACAGCAATTGCGGTTGACCGGTGATGTGTCGACAAGTGGTACTGAGTAACAAAGCAAATTATGCATCTTTAAATTGGAAACGGCCTACAATGGTCCGTATAAGGTATTAAAATATCTAACACCACTAACTGTACTTCTGAAGATACATCGAACAAATAGAGTAGTAGGAGTACTGAGTGAGGAGTGGAAGATTGTAATCGAGTTTATGCGCATTTACACTGTGTGTTTCTTGGTTCTTGTAACTGTTGTCATATGTGTAGCTTTTCTCTAAGCCTGTACTAAATTTTATTGTTATTTTCCCACTTCTTCACTTGCTTCTTTATATTTGTGATTTCTTGGGGTCTGTAAACATGTTTATGAATGTTGTTATTTGTGAATATTTCCGCCAAGCATATTCATGAGATAATATTTAGGGATATGAGAACTAAGTTGAACTCTATCATGTTTGGAAGTTAGTTGGACCATGTATTACGCTGGATGGTGTGTGTTTAAAGCAGGGTGGTTGTAACCAGTAAGTCGTCACTTAAGAAACGTATGCCGGTTGGTAATTTTGAATCGGAAGCTCGCTTATGAGTGGTTACTATGTTAATAAATATATGGTTAGGTCGGCCAGCCATTTTTAATATGTTTTGTATTATACTTATATTTAGTATTTATATTTTAGCATTGTGTAATATTTTAGAGTCTAGTTAGTAATTTGATAGGGTTTGTGTATGGTTAGTGAGTGCTGTAGAATGCCAGCTGAGAGCGCGCGCGTCGCCAGCGCTGCCACTCGTCGTAGCAGCCGCGCGGGGCGGTGAGAGTCTTGTAACAGCAGCAGACGAGGTAACATGTGCGAAGTTGTGGCACAACCAGCTCTGGTATGGCGTTGCCTACTGAGCCTCAGTATGAGCTTGGGTTTTTACAAACGTCTTTCTTTCGACACTGTATGCAACGTGGTTGTTATAAAACTCGTGGAAATAATTGTGGAAATTAGTCTGCTTGCTCGTTCTAAATACTGACGTCTTGTGTGTTGAGGTTGGTTGGAAAGCGCTGCCGAACTTCCGTGGAGCCCTATTTTTCTGCTGTGGATCATCGCCACGAAATTCGCTTGGGAGCTGCCTGCGCGACCAGCGGGGAGTTTCGCCTTTGCATTTCCTGGACGGCGGCTTGCAGTTCGTAAATATCCGCGAAATGCGGACGCTTTTGTTGAGGCGCGCTATTTCTGCAAAATTCTCGGCGTCCTCAAATTTGAAGATACTGTCCAGCTGTTCTTTCGTGTGGGGGCAAGTTGCGCTTGAGGCCTGTAATTACTTGGATAATGTTGGCGATAGTGCCGTTCAGTTGGCGAAAAGAATAGTGACATTATCATTATGTACTGACCTTTTGTCGCAAGAGAAATTGTCCATAGAAATTAAAATAAACAAAAATACTCGGCACAATTTTTTTTTTTTATGAAATGAAATTCCTGGCCACTGGTGAAAGGGGAAGGGGAAGGGGAAATTGATTTATTGTGAATGTAAAACACCGTACGAGTGAGGTCGCTTTGACCCCCCCCCCCCCCCTCCGCGCCGTCGCCTGTCGCCTCACGCTTGGGGGTTTCAACGATCGTCAAAAATCCATATATCATTTTCCAGCACAATGAACACATATCTTTGAAAATCTGATAGTCATGTCCCTATTAACATGATCATCGTATACGTGACAAATTCGTATCGTACATGCGAAACAGCACCAACACATTAGCGTTGTCGCGAAGCAGTTGTTAGGGTATGCACGATTATTTGCGCATCGTCTGGCCGAGGTACATACAGTCCATGCTCACGTGTCGTCCCATGCTAAAGTATTGTTGAATGCAAATTTATTTCTCTTAGGCAATGTCATCGAAGACGAATATCGAGTATCGCAGTGCTTCGCTCGGAAGTGCGAAAGCTTCGTTATCGCTGCATGGAAAATAACCAATGCCTTTCAGAGTCTGCAGTACACGTGTCAATCTTCAGTATTTCGGTTGCTGGAGCTCCGTAGGTCACACGTCTTGCCGCAACCTGATGTTCGCACGATGATGATCCTCACTGTATTCGGAAATAGGCTTCATGTCGGGATTCGTGGAAAATATCTTCATCTTTAGGATGAAAGCATATGGGTCTTGCTTGACGATCTGTATGTTACCACTGTAATCTTCTGGAGCAGGTGGAGCAGGTGGAGCGAGTGGATCAGGTGGAGCAGGTGGAGCAGCTGGAGAAAGTGGAGCAGCTGGAGATTGCATAGAATATTTGCTGCAAATTTTAGGATGTCTCATTAAAGCATCACTCCGATAAATTTACCCATATCAGAATTTGTATTCAAAAGCCACACTTGAACTTTTCATCCGCATGCCATTATTTTATGTAGTCGTAAATCCCACAAAACTGTAAATGCTTTACGACCGAAGCGACAAAGCAGCTGCATCATTGGGATTTTACATCCGTGCTGTTACATGTATAGAATGATACTGAAACGAAAATGTATAATAGGAGCGTATTTATACATTTCTTGCCCTCTCATGCCAATGTACATTTTGAATATAGGTGAAAACTCGATCGCAGAATCGGCACTGGCAACAACCAGTCAGCGATGATACAGGTCACAGCCCCATGATCGTCGAGGTCAGAAGACAGCCCTCTGTATCCACAATTCATCTTCGCGGTATGGGAGAACTCTGAGAAAACCCAAATAATTGTTCGCACCAGAATAAAACACACAGGTGCCATTATTTATATGTTAGGAATATACATAACATTGTATAGAATTAAATATCTACTATAGAAATATACATAATATGCATAGAATTAAATACATAATCTAGGAATATGCATTGTTATGTATAGAATTAAATATATAATGTAGGAATATACACCATTATGTAAAGAATTATATATAATATAGGAATATTTATAATTGTGTATAGAATTACATATAATATAGGAATATACATAATTGTGTATAGAATAAATTTTGTGCCACGACATGTTCTGTCATGATGCATTTCTGTCATATTGTTTCTTCTGTTGTAACAGCTTACTTCCTTGCCAGGATATCGAGCAGTACATACCACCTAAAATATTCATGAATTTTGGTAAGTAATTGGAAAAGGAAATTCTGAAAATCTTTTGTTAATATGCAGATATTTTATCCCAATTAACGAACAAGTGCACTGTTTTTAGGGATGGCTCCCTCTGACTTTGACACCATTAGCGGCAAACAGTCAGCCCTTGTTGACCTGTGTGCACCATCTCTCGACGCAGTTTGTAACCTCCCAGCCGCAGAGCGCTGGTCACGCAGCGCCCTGATGAAGACCACGAGACGCAGTGAAGTTAAGTGAGTCAGTGCAACTCCCGCAAATGCCACAAGGAGTATTTTCTTTTATTGGATGAAATTCATACAAAGTGATATATTAAAATTAGCTCCCTGAAATATTAACCAACTACAAATGAATGTGGCGCGATTCCTTTTACGGCCCGTAATAATCATAGTGCAAAGTACCGACCACGTGGTTATGATGGATCAAAGCAATCCGGCATTATTTTATAAAAGTAAGCAGTGCATCGTAATTAACATTAAAGGAGAATTCAGGGACTGGCAGTGAGCCATTTTATTACGGCACGTTATTAAATAGTTTACATTTGTTTCTATACTTACTGTAGATATGATGCGCAACCTTCAAACTGTGCAACGTAAAATTATTTAAGAATTTATTAATAATTAAAATATTAATTTCTACGTTTGCAATAAATTTCATGCAATGTCTTTTTAAAAATCTGCATTAGCAATGTGCGTTTTTCTCTTACAGGAATGAAAAATACTCAATATGCAAAAAATATGAAAAATTTAAAAATTCGCAGCAAGTAAATTTTATTCAATGTTTTTATGTGTAATTCAATTTTTATGCACAGCGTGCATTGCTAATGTATTTGTTTACATTCTCTGTGTCTCGCATCATTCATTTCACATTTTTATGAAGGGACATTTGTGTTCTGGGGGCGTCGGTCACATGGCATCACCGAAGCCATGCCACCCCAGGTAGTCTTGGAAGCAAGGGCGAAGAACAGGTCACATATCGCTCTGCTCGGAGGCGAAGCATCTTTTGTAACGGTCATTATCACAGCAATAGACTTTAATTATTCCGAAACCTATTCGCTTCAGTTACCGTGCACCTTCGAGTTTGCCTCTCTCTGGAGCAGACTGACTGCCCCTCCGGTGTAAATTTTCTCCTAGTTATTTAATCGCGTCCGTAGACGTTTTTTAAGCTTCGGCCGATGCGGGGCCTTATGCCGTATGCCCGCTGCATTTCTAACGTGTACCATCATGTGCAACTTGTTGAATAATAACCAATATTATTTCAATTCTGTGTATATGTACCGTCATTCTCGCTTCTCGAGGAATGTCAGGGCGACGGCCCTCAAATCCGTCCAATAACTGCCACGTGTTCTACGATAATGTAAGACAGTAAATGTTATATATAATCTGGATGCAAGTGTTTAGTTCTGTGTTGAATAAGGCTTGTTGGGAAGCCACACTATCCCAACTAGAGTGCATAAGAAACAGTATTTATTTAGTGGCGGCGTGTTGGCAAGTCACAATATCCCAGTTCGAGTGCATAAGTATCAGCATTTATTCAGTCATCTACCGTCGGTGATTCCTATAATCACATACAGACCCCGGGGCACAGGGTTATTTAGCCCGGGCTTTTCGACCGCGGCTATCGTGTTAACCCGAGCGGATTCCCCTCGAGTGGTTAGTTGACAGCCACTGGACATTTCAACCTATCCGATATCCTGTGACCACTCCAGTATGCGTCAATTTATTGTTGTCAAATCTCAGATTCCATGGGAGAAATTCTTTCATATATGCCTGGACTGCAGGGCATGCGTGCTACTATTGATGTTCACTATTTATGGTTAGTACACAAAGAACAAATTATATCTTCATACGAGGAGTTAGTGTACAAGACATGTTTTTAAAATGATTGCAATAATTCACTGATCGAGAGATGTTAATGCACGTGTGACTATTATTATTTATGCTTTTCAAACACTTTATCAGGCGAGTCGTCCTACATTATAGATGATTCCAGTCGTTTTGGTTTTTGCAACAAAACTTTTAAAATGTACAATAATAAACTGAGGCATGAAACCCTGCCAGTATACAACCTCTATCATAAAAGCAGTTATCTGTATCATAACAGCTGAAATATTAGCTCGCAGCCATTAAATGCCGAAACAGTCGATATTTTATGACATGCAGACTGATTGAACATTTAATTTCCACGTTGTTACTGCAAGCAGACATTCACAGAAAGCTGCAGTGCATGAAGGAATGAAGCTTGCGGCCCTTCGAATATATCACACCCAGATACAATGAGGTATTGATTTTGGGTATGCTGATGATTTGATGAAACATACCAAAATCTGCCAAGCATCAGCACCGTTATCATTACCCAAGAAATGCTGCATGGATGTGTTTGGTTCGCTACAACCTGGGCCGCCTGCTCTTCGAAAAATGGCGGCGGTTCTGTCGATGACCAAGAAAAGTGGGTTTCTTGAGGCGGAGACTGCATTTCGTGGAAATCTGAAAGCATATATGGCCAAAGATGATGAGGGACTGAAAGAAACGATTTATTCTTGACCTTGGACTTACTAACTTATAATTCAGTCCTCGAGACTACGGAAGAGATTAAGACTTAAATCCCTACAAATTTCTCAACAGTGCTTGAATAAAACTAGCAGGCTTCTTGGCCAGGACAAAAATTAAAAAGGCAGCTCAAGAACAAAATATTACCGCTTATTTTCACGAAATATCAGAGCCAGTAGAAACTAAGTAATCAAGATACACTAAGTTGAAGATAATACATCTAAGGCCAAGGCTGGATTTTCACGGTTTGTATGGATTTAACTTAGAATAATGAATTTTGAGGATTTTCTAGAATCAGAGAAGGTTGAGTAAATTACGAGTATAAAAAAAAACTATTAACATTCCAAGTATTTTGAGTGGATGATCCTTAAACAGGTAAAAGAATGTAGAAAATCTACAGCACGTAGTATAAGGCACCATAACTTCATTTTTCGTGCCTGTTCTGTTCGAGAATACCCTGAACAGAGTCGGTGAACATGTATGTTTGAGATGATAGAAAAAAAATAGTAGCGCAAATGTGAGCAATAAAGAAAAATAAACATTTCGATCCACACTTAAAGACTAGAAAGTCAACCGTATTAAGTACCGAAATGGCGCTGTGAAGTTTAGGTTACTTTTTTTACACAGAAACCAGAAACACCAAAGCCAGTAAATTGCTGAAAGCTCTTATTAATTCCTCTATCAGAAATATTTACAAATTACATCATTAGATCTCTTTTTTTGTAAATACCACAATGGTTGGTAAATAAAATTTGCTCTATGTGCCGGCGCCTTTTATTTCATCTACGAATAGTGTTGATTTGTATTCTAATTAAATTTAAGAATGATGATTAATATTGGTTCTGAGAAAAATAATCAAGCAGAAGCTATGTTGGAAACAATATTAAGAAGAAATCGATTTTTAAATAACCTTCATAAGAAGGAAACATATGAGCAAAATATCAGGCAAGAGTAAATCTATTGTTGCTGGTATAACTTTTAACTTACGCTTGGGTAATAATTACAAATTTTAATAATGAAAATTCAGCATACATAGTTGAAGTTTAATATGTAATAATACTGTATTATGTAAGTTTAATGTGTATTAACTACGTCCATTGCACGAACACTTCTCCTGGCATTAGGATTCACCTTAGCATTGGTGAGCATGTGTAGTGTGACAGTAAATATGTTGGTTTTTAAGAGTTCTAGTCATCAGAGTAAAAAACTAGAGAAAATACTCCATGTGACAGTAATATTTGTTTTTCCAAACAGGGGCGGTGATCTTTCAGTCAGGTACCGGTAATTTGAAAAGGAATACACTTGGAATATCATGGAGGAAACTAGGCACAATGATTAAAAAACTAAGGTAATTGGCGTGTGGATGAAAGGAGAGAAGCAAGAACATTTAAAATCACCATATTAGAAAAAAGAGGTTTCATCCATAACATGGCTTCTATATCTAAACATGAGGGCCATTGAATAAGGCACAAACCCCGCAAACCATATTTCAATTCACAACTATATATTTACAAGACGTTTCGGAATTTTGAGAAAGACATCCTCAACAGCACTGTTACTTACAAACTTTCTTCAGAATTATAAATAATGACGTTGCTAATGTTCATTCATGTATACCCAACTTCTGATACATGCAAATTTGGTGACTCATTGTTAATCTATTGACGTCACAATTGGGCTGCAGGGCTGGTAGTTGCGCATACTTGGACTGTAGCTGACGACACTTACTTTGAAGGTGTTCGTGCCCATTGGGGCAGTTTGTTACAGGCTTCATCAAATCAAAATGGTGGACGATCGGACTAACACGAGACTCGTTATGACCTATCAGGACTGTTCGACAGCCGGGTGTAACGCTGCACCCTAGTATGAATCGCGGATGGATGATGACCTATTCGCGGAAGTAATCCACCGCACAATGGTCCGGATCGAGTAAATATGGTGCAAAACATCCTCCTGCAGTTACTATTGCACCAAATTGACTGTTAGGGGTGTAACCAGACATCCATGTGTGTAGGTATAAATTTTTCATGGAAGGATTTATTCGGCATTATTGACTGTAAGACCTTGATGGGAGAGGGTGTGGCAGAAAGGGGATGTTTTGATTTGTTAGTTGAGAATGTCTTATTATACAATTAAAATTAAAAGTTCATATAAATAACAAAACTAAGCTTTTTGGGCATTCTTGGTACAATTTGGGTAAAGGAAGAAGGAGCGAGGAAATATTGAAGTATATAAATGCGGAAGCTGGACAACCCTATATTTTTTGATACTTTTATATAAATATCGAGAAACTAAGAATATCTTAATTCATCAAAACATCCAGAAAATAAATAAATCTAAGATTTACAAAGAAAAAAAAATTTTAAAAACGAAAATCCAGTTAATGATTTTATTTAAAAATAATTAAAACTAAAATTAATAAAAAAAATAACTAATTAAAATGAAATAGCTGTTTGTAGACCAAAGAAAACTTAATACCTTGCATTGCTTATTTTTATTATTCTTATTATCTTCATAAAAATATAGCCTTTGTCATTTTAAATGGTTAAGATTTTAAATAAATTTTATATATCAATAAGGCTAAATAATTTTTAATTATTCATCTAAAAAAATATATATATTTACCATAACTTGTGGTATAATTTAAAATTAGATATCTTATATTTTTCATGTACTTTTAACTCTTGTAGTTTTGTAAACTGAAAGAGTTTGTAGGCGAAGAAATGGATTATGAAAAAAAAAAAAAATGTTTTTTCTGAGTGTTAGGATAAAGATTGTGGGTTTATTATTATTGATATGAATTTAATAATTAATGATGGAAAAATTACCTTTGAATCGCCGGCCGCGGAAAGTACTTTGTTTCGCCGACTAAGAGCGCAGCGCCTGCTGTGTTCTTGGTGTGCTCTGTGTCCCCTCTCCTTTTTCCGGGCCCTCCCCTTTTACTCTTCTCCTTTCCCCTTAGCGCGTCCCTATGTAACTCGTAAACTGGTGCTCCATGACGTCGGTCGTCCCGACGATTTACCTAACACCTTTTGGCAGCCTACCTTCGCTTCATCGACACTGCTGTTGATAGCTGCTACTGTGATTCCATCATGGATAATCGCCCGAGTAATTGAAGCGCTTATTTCAGAAACCCCCTATCGACCAAAATATGCCAAATTGAGTGATCGGTACACTTATTTTACTTGTATATAGACACATCGTTTAGTGCAGAAAGCCTATGTCTGAGATTCTCTAAAGGCTTCGTACATCACATTGAAATTCCTGTTTAAAACATAAATCCCCTAACCGCCATAACATATATTGTTTCTGCATTAAAACACAAACAGTTAACAAGTTGGCAGACATGAGTGTATTTTTATCAAGTTGGTTGTAATGAGCTATGATGTGTAGATAACTTTTTTTATTAATAGCATATATGTGTGTACTGTTGTGTTTTGCACTGGGCATTGTCCATGTTGTTATTGGCTATGTTTTAATATTAATAGGCATAAAAGAAACATAATGAGCAGCAGCTCAGAAAAGGAACCTATTTCAAAACGGAGAAAGGGATTACACATGAAGATACCTATCAACATAATGTAATACCTACAGCTCGTGTGAAAGATGAATGTTATACAACGTATAGAGGTAAACATGTAGACAAGAAAACCTCTCCTGATTCAATGACATGCAAGTGTAAAGGTAAATGTTATTTACATTAAAATGAAGAAAACATACATCAAATTTAGAATCACTTGTACTCACTGAACAACAAATATGCTCAAGATGTGCATAGTCAAAAATTTGATTGTGGTTAGAGACGTCCAACGTAGGAGCACACAAAACAAGCTTCTCATGAAAATAGTGAGGGACAGGATGGTGCAGAAGCACCTGAAAAGTCAACCCATTTTCAAGAAAAATGGTGAACATATATCTAAGTTTGATATGAAGCACACACATTATAGAGGACAACGTAAGAAGTATTTTGATGCTCGACTAAATGTTGTTATCATGCATCAGATGTTCGTGAACGACCATCCAGAGTTGCAAAATGAGGTGAAATATCATTTCTATTACCACTATTTTAAGGAAAACTTTGGGTATGCTTTTGGCAGGCCACAGGTTGATGTTTGCAGCCAATGTGAAAGCCTGAGTGTCAAAATGAAAGACTCACAGTTAAGCGAGAATGCCAAATGGAATGTTGCGGCGGAGATGATAATACACAAAAGAAGGGCCAAGAAATTTTATACGAAATTGAAAAGTGCAAGTGAAAACTAAGATACAGACACTGTCGCGTTCTGTGTAGACTATATGAAAAATTTACCCCTCCCACTAATACCTGTGCAGGAGGTGTTTTATTCGCGCTAGCTGTGGGTGTATATATTTTGCATACATGATTTAAAATCGAACAAAGCAAAACTCTATGTGCATCTTGAAGGAGAGGCAAACAAGTCCCCAAACGAAGTGTACTCTTTCTTATTGCATTATATTCATAATGAAATATCAAGTTTGGTAAAGAAGCTTCTTTTGTTCAGTGATGGAGCAGCTGGACAAAACAAAAACCACACGGTTGTGCAGTTTCTGTTAAATTTGTGTGACACTGGGAGGTTCGAAGTGGTCAACCATTTCTTCCCAGTGCGTGGCCACTCGTTACTCCCATGCGATAGGGATTTTGGATAGATCAAGCGACTTTTGAGGAAAACTGACCGAATATACACTCCTGAACAGCATGCACAACTCATGATGAAAGCAAGTATAGTCGGTCGCATCTCCATTCGTCAGGTGTCTACTGAAGAGATTCTATCATTCAAAGACTGGTTGCGACGTTTGTGTAATAAAACCACCTACTCTGGTGAAACTTCAGGGAGAGGTGTATCAAAAGACCAGAGAATCTCATTCAAGATATTAACATACAAACCGTTATCCTACAGTAGTGAAACTTCTGGTAGAGTTGTCACAAACCTCTTCATCAATGGCTTCTGCATTTATACCTTTCGGCTCCGAAAGATAAATAATGTACCTGCACTACTATCGCAGAAGGCGTATCCTGGTGGAAAGGTCCCTATAAATGACAAGAAACTGCAATACCTCCAAAAGCTGTTGGAATACACCAGAGGATACGAAGCATTCTGCAATATGACATTAAAGTGGCCTACAACTGCAGCAGAATGTCACAATGCATGCTCAGAAGTTGAATGTGAATGGACCCCCTGTCTAACTTAGTTATTAGGTTTTGTACAATCCAAAAGTGTGTAGATTTGTTTGAATTTATAAGTTTGTGTACAATACTTATAGGCCTTCAACCTATAGAAGTTTAGTTTAAGGTGTACTTTTCACAGTGAGTATTTGTTTTGTTTATATATGTGAGAGATTGGTAAAATTCGAATGTGAATAGGCCTCCTTTCTAGATTGGTTGTTAGTATTGATTAAGGTTTGCACTTTCCAAAGTGGCTAATTCGTTTTGTTTGTAACGGTGCATTCTTTGTTAATGATACATGTTTCTGTAATAATGTTAAACGTGTACAGCTACAAAACTAACAGAAAACGACAATATTTCTCTATCCTTAATACTAAATATGACGACAGCATAACATTTACAACTAGTTTATTGCAGAAATCCTCTATGTGTACATTTAAAGATAATGTTTTATACAGGCGTAAATTACATTGTAGCCTTTATAATGCTATAGACAGATTTACTACGTGACATTTTACACTTGTGATTTTTTATAATGTTTAACAACACATATTAGTAAAGTAGGATAGTTTTTTCATGTTTTCTCAAAACATGGTCAATTGGGGATAGAGGGTTTCTGAAATAAGCAATTCAATTAAAAGTGCGACATATATATATGATTGGTGCATAATTTTGTAATTGTCAAATTATGGCTATGCTTAAATGGATTAAATGTTATGTAGGGAGGTGCGGCCAGATATAGGTGAGTTGTGGCGCAAGCCATTTTTAGTTAACAGGGCAGAAGTTTGCATTAGTTCCGGGCAATGCTAAAGTAAGATATAGGTGAGTTGTGGCGCAAGCCATTTTTAGTTAACAGGGCAGAAGTTTGCATTAGTTCCGGGCAATGCTAAAGTAATTTTTGTGGGCTGCGGCGATATTGGTAGAATTTGTTTCGGCCAGCACGTTTAAATTTTGGGTTTTGGCTTCCATAAGGTGATTTTGGGCCTTTTTAGATGCATACTTGTGACTTGTAGCACCATGTTAGATATCGCTTTAGGTCTCCCCATTTGTTCTGCCCGCCTTGATTCTGATTAGGCTCGGGGGCCACAACTCCAGGTTTACGAATAACATATTAATATTGTCAGAGACTGTAATTCTTATGGTCGGTCACTTTGATTGGGCTAGCTAAAGCTGTGGGCCGGCCAGTATGCTTTTCAGTGAAATTTTTAAAAAATCTTTTAGCTTATTTGTTTTAGTCTCGGCGGGCCTTCTGTAGGGCATGAATGCTGCCCCACCCGAGAATTGTTTGAATTATTGTTCTGAAGCATCAAGCTAAATGTAGGAACACCCTTTTTAAAATAAGTTGTGTCAAAAGTTAAATAATTTGGGCTGACATTCATTATTCAGAAACAGAACGATTTGCTTGTAATATTAGGTCTCGCTTGTGAGCGAGCATGGTAATGGATAAAATAAAATAAAAATGACAGTAATGATTACTCAGTTGAAAATTATAAAACACATTTTGCGAGGTGCCTCTACGAAAGGTAGTGAACTTGACATTGAATCGTTGGCTGTTGTTAATGACCCACGCAACTATAATTGCATTGTGCCAAACCTTTAACGCGATTGTCCATGCTTGGTCATATTCATTTTTCAAATGTGCGCCTTCGGCGTTTCATACTGTTTGATTTGTAAATGTTTTCGAACGACAGTTTTCTGTGTTCGTGTACATCTTGTGAGAATATAATTGTGAGGCAGAGAAGCCGGAAGGACACAGCGTCCGTATTATATTTCTGAATAACTTTTGTGAATCTGGTCAGACATTTTGACAGCTGGGTCTTTATAAATAATGTGTATTTAATTAGTTGTTTTTAATATCTAGCCTTTTATATTTACACATATTTTATACTACTCCTGTTTGAGGAGTTTTGCTCAATATATTATATAGTGGTGTTAATAGCAGTGAGGCACCTCAGGTCATTTTGTACCGATTTATGAGTGTGCATTGAAGAAGGTTTATAAGGAAATGTAAAACGAACTAGCAATATTTTCGAAACGAGAAGAAATGTATAAACTTGGAAGTGTTATGGTTTTGAGTTTTTTCAATTTGTGATTTAGTGTGATCATAACTTTTCGGATTAGACCTAATATTTTTAGTGTTTTGTTCTACTTGGAATAATTGTGGTGTAGGGTCACCACAAAATATATAAAAGCAACAAACTATGTAATAATGTATAAATAAGTGTTTATATTATAAAATATTATCTCATTAAATATTTTAATTGATTGTTATCTAATGGAATATTTCAAATTGAAGATATTTGAATTTAATATTATCCTATGTATTATTATCTAATTTGATATTTTCTTATGCAATATTTTCTAATTGAATATTATCTAATTGATAATGTTCTTTTTAAATATTTTCTAATTTACTTTTACCTAACTAATTACTATCAAGTTGAATATTTTTAGATTTAATATATTCTAATATATTGGCATAAACAAGTGTTTATATAACTGTATAAATAAGCATTTGAAGTGTGATTAAATGTTCTATTAAATATTAATAAATACATATAGAAAATAAAATATATATTATTTTCAAAAACCTAATATTTATTGATGTAACTATTGTGCAAATGATCAAATCCAAGGCATTGACATTTACTTTTATTACAATGTATGTTTTAAAATTTTCAACTATCTATAAAAATTGCCTTAAATTTAATAATTATTCATACAATTTAAAATATAATTTGGTGCATTTTACTTTTAAAATGAGTCTTTTTAATATTTCTGTTTACCAATTAGCTGTATATCATAATGCAAATAATTTTCTTTTCATTTGACTTATTCTAACTATATCGCCAAATTTATATTTAGAGGTAGTGGAAAAAAGCTTGTCCTATGGGTTTTTAAAGAACTTATTAATTTTATTATTATAGGTTTAATTTTAATAGTTCTATGCATTGTATTATTATATTCTTTTGTTGAATTGCCAAAAATTTCTATCAGTAATAATTTACACTAAAAGCACATTTTTTCACATTAATTTTTGGAAGTTTTATTAAATATTTCAACGACAGTAAGTTTAGGTTCATGATAAGTTGTACAATAATAAATTTTTTATGTTTTACTAATTCTTTAACGTTTTTATAATTTATTTCCATTTGAGTTCATAAACTTTAACAATATTTACTTTCTAAAATGTATTCAAAATATCTTATAGTATTTTCGGCAGATTTATATTCAACTGTAATAATTAACCAAATGAGAAAACATAAATGACAGTTAATAAATCCTTAATTCATTTTTCAAATGTCTTTTTAATTTCCTGAATTAATTTTAATTGAAGCAACTTGCCACAAACTATCAATTTTTAGATGAAATTATATTTCTTCGAAGAACAGTCATTCTTGCTGGTTTACATGATTTATTCAATATGTCTTCACGAATGGATAAATAATTGTTTTTAGTTTCTGAAGTGATAATTGTTTTAGAACCACATATTTAACAAATACATTTTGAAAATTTTTCTATTTATTGTATGTTTAATTTTTATACAGATTAATTATTCACCTTTTCTCATTGATCAAAATTAATATTTTACATTTTTTAAATTAATTTTTTTAAATAAATTTAAAAACAGTAAATATGCATTTTGTTTATTAAAACCCTTTAGCAATTTGTATACTATCGTCCAATTTAAAAGATATTTCATTACTATTTTATAGGTAATTTTTTTGAGTAATATGCATATTTAAAAATAATTCTAGGATCATCAATATCTTTATTAATTATTAAAACTTTAAAATCAAATAGAGAAAAAATAACTTAAACATGTAATTTACAATAGTGATTAGGTTTATCAAGAGTTAATTTTCCATTTAAAGGTATTGTTTATATTCTCTTTGGCTGGACATCATTTAAATTAGCTGCATCAAAAGTATTAATGGTTTAGGAAGTTTTTAATAATAATTTTTCAATGCTCATAAAATATTTAAATAATATTTTATGGAAAAGTTTTTTATAATTGTTTAAATATTTTAGTATTTATAAATATATATTTATGTAAATTTTTTATTTTTATAAAATCTAATTACATAGTTATCTACATTAATTGATAAAATTTGTGAAATAATGATTCTCGAAATATATTGACTTATGCACTATAAAGGAGATATATTTTATTTTGGATAATTTATTAAATCGTTCTTTTTATAATCTAGCACAGCTGCTCTAGTATTTAGATAAATCATTTTCGCTAAATTATGTGTATTAAATCATTTAAATCCTCATGTTTTCTCCCCCATAAACATAGATTTATATGAATTAATGTTTTTTTATATCTAAATCATGTTGGATTACAATTTTATTTAATTTTAATTTTTTAACATAATCATTAAAATCTGTATTAAAAATGTAATTTTTTAATTTATTAAATTTATATTTAATATAATAATTTAATTTATTAGTAATATTATGCTTTGGTTTATCAACTTCGTTATGTGCAGTATATTTCATATATATTAGTAATAACTTTGTTTAAGTTAATCTTTTTGAAATTATCGAAATATTTATTTTCCACATAATGACTTGTTAGATTTCTGAGCAAAATTATTAATTTTAAAATATTCATTGAATTCAGTCATTTTGATATAAACATTTGATTTAGTTTTTACACTACATTTTGTAAAATTCATATGTTATTATTTTACTGCAATAAGATACATTTGTATCAACTTTGTTAAGAATATGACTATTTAAATTTTGTAATATAATCATTTAATTAATTTCTAATACTACTCCTTTTTTAAGTTATGAAAATTCTATTTTTTTACGTATTCAGTTACACTAGATTACAAATATGTTTACTATGCTAGAATGAAACCTGCCTGATCTAGCTTTTATCACTTCAGGATTAATAAAATCATTTACATTGTCAAATTTTCGATTTATAATATTTTGATTTTTATGATAAATTATGCATTTCTTCAAAGTCATAAAATTTTCTACATTTATAGATGATAAAAGTGATTTTTCGGCAAAATACTTATTTCGGAAGTGGTTTTTGGAGCGAACAGGTAATTTTGTCGATAACATGGTCGTCCCAGGCTGCCGGGCACTGGCTGCGCCTACCAAGAGGGCGCACAGCTCCGAGCTACGATGCCTGTCCCAAAACTGGCTAATATTCATTACTAATGCATAATATTTGATGGTCTGATATTAAAATATATGAAGTATAAACAGTTTTGCTAGGCTTAGTATGTCGAAAATACAGTTATAGATTTCCAATATTAATGTGGTTCCCTATATTGTTACCAATTATTTTTGTGCGAAATTCAAACTAATTAATTTGATACGAAAATCTTGCAGAAACCTAGGTACACAAGGTAAAATCAAATGTGTTGTTTGCTTAACAACAAATTGGTAGCTTGTCAAATTCAAGGAAGAATGTCACAGCAATTTAAGAACATAGCATAAATCGTCGGGCCTTAGGGACAACTGTTTTGTTTAGATCTTATTGGGGAGATTCTGTCAAAAGAACCAAGTATATAGAGAACTGTGTGTAGGAAAACAAAATCATTGCAAGATTGTTAGCATTTAGCAACACTACATGAAAACATGTAAATGGGCATTGCATCGAGTCTCATGAAAAATGTTGTTACATGGGACGTCTGAGGGCTGTATCCGAGTTCGTGAGGAATGGAAATCTTAATAAAAATAAAAGAACTAAATTCAATAATTATATTTATTCGCAATGCTACAAATAGTCAAACATATGTTATTTATCCGTCTGAGCATCCTATTAACTCTTATTATTTTTATTGAGCACAATAGTTAATTAATTTCTCCATCTAAACTAAAGTTTTTATTACAGTCTTTATTTTTGCCAATGTCCCTTAAATTGCTCCAATTATATCGACACATTTAGTTAAAACTGTCTATTTCCACAGCCCCGAATATATTTTAACTCACACATCCAGTCCATAGTCCCACAGATCAGTCCACTCTTCACTGCACACAAGCTCGCCGACGCACACTCGCAGATCGCTGCAGTCGTTCCTCGCCAATATGGAATCGCCCAACTGTCGCTTAAGGTCGCATGAGACGTCAAACTCTCGGTTCTTAATCACTTTCCCTTCAGAGGCCCATGTGTGGTATTTATAATTGAAGTAGGTGTCTTCTACAACACTCTCCGCATTCCAAGATGTTCTTGGAACAGTAATGGTGATAATGGCAATCCTGAATGATAAATGGAGAAAAATGAGCTTCCCACGATCAGCGAGTCACGAGAAGCGATAAGTTTATCAGCGTGTGTGGTGGCATCCTTTATGATAGGCCACTTTATTTCTGTAACACATACGTGGTCACCTATCGCTCGCTTGTTCATTCAAAACAATCCTTTGACTTGCTGCTGCCACTATAATATAACTGCTGTTCTTCACTTCCACTCGCTTGTGCGGGATACGAAACAGAGAGGGCATAACTCTGCCCCCTACTCAAGTCTGTTCGTCCAGAACAAACACCGCAACATCCGAACCATCATAGATTGCCAGCCAGTCGATGAGGACAACTTCGGCTTCGTCCGAGAGCCTTAACGACAAATCGAAATACATCATCACTGATCTTATTCAGAATCCTGTAGGTGTCTTCCCAACATTTCTGTAGCTTCGGGCAGAACCCCTTTCTCCTCTGTGGGTATTACATCGACACCAGTTGTCCTTCTTGAAATACCTCTCCAGACATTCTCCTATCATACCACATATTCATCCTGTCACTATTTATCTGAGGTGCTGTCGAGCAAAACTATGAATGTCATCTGGTTTGTTACATAATTCGCTGCACAATCAGGGGCTGCAGCTTCCTCTTCTGTCGGTCGGCCAAACAGCAGGTCACTAGAAGGCATAGCTCTCTTCTAAACAGCATCCTTAATAGTGTTACCCTTGTGGACTCATAAAATGCTGAGCAGTAAACAAGAAGAAACAATGGCACCTATGAACTCCAGTTCTTTTGGTTGTCTGTCACAAAGATCGACAGGTACTGTTCAAGAGTGCAGTTAAGCATTTAGACCATTCCATCCGACTGAGGGTGTAAGGTTCAAGTCCTAGTCATTTTTATCCCTAGATTTTGTTACCTCCTGGAAGACAGCATCTTTTAAGTTTCTTCCCTGATCAGAATGGAGTTCTAGTGGCACCCCAAACCTCGAGAAGATATGCTCTATAATTTCATCGGCCACAGTATGTGCTTCTTGGTTTGGGAGGGGAATGAACTCAGGCCACTTAGTAAAGTGACCTTGCGCCACCAGAAGATACCGATTTCCTCTCTCTGTGAGTGACAAGGGTCCTATAATATCCACTGCCATCCCATGGTTCTTGGGCCCTTGCTCGCAGTGCAGGTGTCGCACAATCGGCACCACTTCTCAACATCCTACCGACAATGAGAACAGTAGATTCTCAGTCTAACTCAGTCGAGGGTCTTATTATCACTGTAGTGCCCACTGGCTGCCACATTATGCTGTTCTTTTAAGACTTCCGAGACAATCATTTATGGAAGTACCAACTGTAAATGTGTTTGTTTTCTGTCATTACTTTCCCAGTTTATGTAAAGTACACCATTCTTCAGTATGAGGGGACTCCATTGTGCCCAGTATGCTTTGGCTGATGCACGCAGGTTATATTTCTCTTCCCCTTTTGCGCGAGAGGTAGCTTATTTACACTAAAATAATGGCTGCAAAGTGGGATCATTCAGCTGATATTTTCTAATACCCTCGTCACTCCAAGCAGAGGACACAACACACAATAAAGAACCTTGAATGCTTGTTCTCCGTAACTTCGGCGATTCACCACTCTGGTTTTCTTCCTGGCATTCCCAATGACGACAAAATAGCTCACATAGCCTCCTAGACAGTGCATCTGCATCGCATGTGAATGCACCCAGATCTGTGCTGTATTTCAAAAACAATTTCTTGAAGGCGGTGTATCCACCAGGCTTTTTGACCTTCGGGGTTCTTGAAATTTTGTAGCCGGTGTAATGACGCATGATCTGTTCTTAGAATAAAGTATCTGTCATAAAGGTAGGGGTGGAAGTTTAAAATTGCCTTCACCATTGCCAGAAGTACCTTGCATGTAACACAGTAATTTATTTCAGGCTTGTGCAATGCCTTACTAAAGTATTTCAGTGATCTTTCCTTCTCATCCTGAACCTGAGATAACACAGCTCCAATGCCTACATCACTAGCATCAGTGTACATAAGGAACATGCACTCACTTTTCGGGAAACCCAGGATGGAGGAAATATCAGAATTTTCCTTACCTTACTTCGCACTCAGTAGACTAATGAAATTTCCATTTTGCCTCAGTCAGGTTATATAGTGGTTTGGCGATCATGGCGAACCCAGGTACAAATCGACAGTAATAGGAACATAAGCCTAGAAAACTCCACACTTCATTTTTGTCGGTTGGTGTTGGTCAATTTCTCATTGCTTTGATCTTCTCTGAGTATGTTTCGATTCCATGGGTCGACAATACATGTCCCAAGCAATTTTTTCTTTTTTTTACATGTAGCACTGCTTAGGAACCAGTTTCAAGTTGACTGCAGCCACTTTCTGGAATACAGAGTCTAAGCATGATAGAGGACCATAAAATGTCCATCATGTCACAACAGTGTCATATAGGTAAACTTGGCAAAAATATAAAGCAAAACTTTTTCCATGAGGCATTCGAAAGTAGCAGGGGCATTACATAACCCAAAAGGCATAACTTTGAACTCCCATGTTCATTCCCGTGGACACAAAATCCAGTCTTCTCTTGATCCTTTAAGGCCACCTCGCTGTGCTAGTACCCATTCTTCATGTGCAAAGTAGCAAACCATTGTAAACCTGCTAAGCTGTTTAATATGTCATCTATCCTTGGAAGCAGATAAGAGTATTTCTTTGTCACATTATTAAGCTGGCGTTAATCTATACAAAACCTCAGTGAGCCATCAATAAGTACAGTGGGTGACGACCATTGACTAACTTATGGTTCTATCACATTTAAATCCTTCATTTCCTTTAGAATACCCTCAACTGCCTCATGCAGAGCTAGTGGCAGTAGTCTTGGTGTCTGCTTTATGGGCCTAGCATCTTCTGTATCACTGTGATGGCAGGAACATGGTAGTCCTTCCGAGGTAATTTGGTCCACATGAGAATGCATTATTATTTCTCTATAGTAATTCAGAGACAGCCTTCTCCTATAGCCAGTAAAATTTTTCTTTTGTTCTTTTTAGCAGTTCCTCCAGTACTTCTGCTAAATGACATTCTATTGGTTTTACTCTAGAAGCTTCTCGAAAATTTGTAAGTACCTGTGTAACCTGCTTGCAGACACGTATTACGACCCCCTTATCAAGACGAATGGCACTATCGGACAAATTTACAATTCTAACTTGAAAGGTGTCAGAATTAGATGAGATTAAAGTCCTCGCTACAGCAATTTTACCTGACAGGACACGAATCATCTCTGCTGGCTCAATTAGAACCAAACATCTGACAAACTTTCCCTGATACTTGATTGTAATTCCAACTTCACTAGAAGCGGGCAGCACAGTGGGTTGATCAAATATTAACGGGCAACTAATTTGGGAGGACAAATCATGCCATGTTGAGACCACCAACTCTGTACTGCTTACCTGTAGCACACCAAGTCGTGAATCGATACAGCACCCTAGCATACATAGTACATCAAGCCCCAAAATAAATTAAACCTCAATTTTTGCTATGTAAACAGCATTCTCTATGCATTCTCTAACCGATAACTGTGTGGTGTCAACCTGTTACTGTAGTCAAATAGCACTGTGACGGAGTTATATTTGTCACTATAGTGGTAAATGTATTTTTCTTAAGGTACTTGGGTTTTTTTTCAGCGAGTTCTGTGTATATTTGTGCTCGGCCCCTTGTGTCGCTTCTGTGCTGCAGTATTGAGGTGTTTGACGGGTGGTATCGAGGAGACACAAGGGGCTCTCTTCATCGGCTGTGTGCTTATTGGTGCTTTTATTGTAAATTTAAAAATGTTTGCTAGAAAAGTGTGCGTTACTGTCGACGATGGGTGGTTTCAGGAGAGAGGGGGTACCTAGTGGGGATAATAGCTGGTATATATACTGGTGTTAGGCGTGGTATCAGGGAGTGTCGTCGGGGCTTCGGCCCCGAGAGTGGCTTGGTGGTCTTCGTCGGGATCGAGAAGAGCATCGCTGGCTAAGGCCGGAAGCCAGCGAGGAGGAAGTTGCAGAGTTATTTATCTCTGGCGATAGCAGGACTTAGAAAATATCCGGGTGATAATGGACTTAGAGAATTTTACACCCTGAAATGGGAATTAGGATTTTACGACTTGCATTAGAACTGAGGAGTGTAAGAGTTTGACTGGCACCAGGACTTTTGATGTGAATTCGTGATGAATAGTCTTTGGCTGGATATGAACTGCGCATGGATTTGCACATATTATGATCTATGTGGGGTTGTGAATTTAGGCTCTGTGGCTGGATGTTCCAGGCTTTTACGAAGTGTTGGTTGGGCTAAGGGAGTATTCACCGATATGGGAAATCGGGACTTGGATAATTCTGTGCCACAGGTGTAAAAGTGTAACAATGCTGTGTCAGAGTAGATAGAGTGTGGACTTTATGTTACTCGTGAAGAGACGGCCGGGTTTTGCTTCGGCTTTGAGCAGTTTTGGATGAAGTCGCCGAGAGTGAGTGTTCGGGTCACGGATTGCTGCCAAACTGGGGAAGAAGAAGAATTGGTCGATTTACATATGAAGGATTAGAGATTGTATGGAGTCATTGATGATAAAGGACAGAGTGAAAAGGGGATGGACTGTGATGTGTGGAGACAACGTTGGTATATGTTTATGTGAATGTGGTGTATGTATGATAGACAAGAGCAATACCGATGCTTTCGAGTGTCCTGGTGGGGAGAATATCCTCAGGCTCAAGTCAATGTATACATATGACCTGGATATGGTTGATTGTCATTGCCAGAGCACTACCAGAAATTTCGAGTGTTCAGGTGGGGACACTATCCCTCGGCTACATGCATTGAAAGGGAGTGTTTGCAGTTTTGAGCAATACCATTGCTTTCAAGTGTCATGGTGAGGAGAGTATCCTCAGGCTCAAAATTTGTCTGGTTGGAGTGTTGCTGATTTGTATGGTGATGTGGTGTGAGATGGTTGGAGAGAGCATTGGGGTTTCATGTAGCTATAATTTTCGCTCCTGAGGCTATATTATTGAAAAAAGTGGGTTTAGGGTTTAATCTGGTTAAAGAATACTGTTGTAATTGTTCATTTGTGAAAAAGGTTATTGAGAAAATTAAAAAGGCATATAATTGAAGTAAGATTCTAGGAAATATTTGTATGTTGTGTATCGATTTATACGAAGGCTGTGAAATGGAAATTATGAAGGTTTTTAAAGGGAAATTGATATTTTGAAGTATATCAAAATTATCTTGATCAAAGTGATCATTGAATTTGATCATTTGGAATTTTTTTAATTTTGTAAAATATGGGAATGTTTTAATTCCTGTTTGGATTGTTTTAAAGTATGTCATTAATTTTTTTGATAGTACAAGAGAGCCTTTGGTAATTGGAAATATATATTTGAACTTTGAGATGAAGTAAAATAAAAAGGAAACCAAGGCTGTGTTGTATGTGTAGAAGGTCGAAAGCCATCCATTCTGGACACGAAATAGTAAAGACTTAACATACCTACTCCTTTGGGCTTATGTTGATATTTTGGGGCATTAAGGGTTATGTCTTCCCTTCCTTCCTTTTCCTTATTGCGATAGTTTTAGATGGAGGTTTGGGAAGGAGATTGTGTCGGTATTGAGACACCGGACACAGCACAATTCCATGCTGTCGTTGGGCGAAGGCTCGGGGGAAGACCCGAGGATGTCTCGTCTTACAACTGTTACGATCGCCCGAGTGTCGACGACCCTCTAGCAAGGAACATCATTCCGGCTCCCCTCCACCAGTATTGAATACCAATCCTGTTTCGCCGACCGTACATTTAAGAACATTGGGACCTTCCATCCAACAGTCACCTACCTTCGCCCCCTAAGATCGGTGTTTACAAGTTTTCCGAATGTACTATATGCTCACCTGCCTCTCGCTGCCTCTTTTCTCACTGCTGCTTCTACTGCTGCTGTTGTAGGCAGTAGGCTCTCAGGTGGCCCGGCTGTCCACATGACCAACACTCAGGTCTTTTATACAGAGGGCGGCGAAGCTCTGTAGCACAGACCCTGAAAGGGACGTCTCTCATAAACATCTACATATCCTTCGGAATCTTCTTGATGATGTCGTCTTCAATCAGCGTCACTACCTGTACCGATCGTCACAGTGCTGCCCCCTGTCTTGCTGAATCCACCTCCAGGGCTCGGGTCATTGCGTCTTGCATGTTGTGGGGTGCAGCCAGACGTACCGCTTGCTGTACCTCTGTTGTCGGCGATGACATCGATGAAGAAGCCGACTGCTATGATGCCGCGCGCCTCGTCGGGGCACCCTTCCAGATATAGGTGGGAGAGCCGCATTATGTCTTGTCATAGATCAGTGGCTCCCCTGGTTGCTGGGTGTGGCTTCGCAGTTGGGTATGGTGGACATGTCGCAGGTATCGGTCGCCGAATCGTTCTTCCAAGGCCGACAACAGTGTGCAGTACTGTAGTCGATGTCGCTCTGGCAAAGATTGTATTATCTCAGTGCGGGGCCTCTCAGTACAGTGGCAAAAATTTCTCCATCTGCTTCTCTACTGCACTGATCTTCTGTTTCACTCCATTCTCAATGCTGTCCATTGTTTCACAGACATTGTCTACTACTTCAGAAACACTGTCAATTTTCTTGTCCACACAGCCAATTCTTGTATTTACTAACTTTCTAACGCCTTCTATTTTCTTATCTACTAAAACACATACATTATTTATCTGGCTATTTACATTCTCGTTCACACTTACTATTACTGAATTAATTTGGTCATTTACACTTTCTTTCACATTACTTATTTCAGTTTTTACATATTCCCTCAAGCTATTTGCACTTGCACAAAATTGGCTACTTAATTCCTCAATTAATGCTCGCAATGCTTGCAATTCTGCAGACTTTTTCTAGTGAACAATCACAGTGATGATTCTATAAAACAGTCCTAATTATATTCAGAAATAAGTTATTCCAATGAATTAATTTGTTTGAAAACACTAACTAGTTGCCTATTGCGTAACATTATTTACAACAAATTATTTAATAATTGCCTCCATTCCACTTCTAACACCAGTGCTACATGGGACGCCTGAGGGACGCATCCAATATATATTTATTCTCAATGCTACAAGCAGTCAAACATCTGTCATTTACCAGTCTGAGCACCCTATTAACTCTCATTGTTCTCACTGAGTGCAATATTTAATTACTATATCCACTTCAATTAAAGTCTTTATCACAGTGTTTTTCATTCATGCATCCAGTCCACAGTCCAAAGATGAGTCCCAATCTTTACTGCACACAAGCACACCAATGCACTCTCGCAGATCGCCGCAGTCGTCACTCACTACTCTGGAATCCCCCAACTGTTGCTTAAGGTCGTAGGAGACGTCAAACTTTTTACTCTTTATAACTCCCCCCCCCCCCCCCCCCACCCTCAGACGCCCGCATGTAGTAATATAATTGAGGTAGGTGCCATCTAGAGTGTTCTTGGTAATGTCAGATTTTCTGGGAAAAGTAATGGTGATGACGATGACAATCCTGCATGATAAATGTATACATATGATCTTCTCATGGTCTGAGAGGCATGAGCTGCGATAAGTTTATCGGTGTGGGCGGTGGCGCCCTTTATGATAGGCTACTCGCTTAGTGTAACGGATATGTGGCCACCTATCGTCCGCTTGTTCAATAAATACACTCCTTTGACTTGTAACCGCCGCTATCATATAATTGATCTTCTTCACTTCCACTCGCTCACGCAAGATGCGAAGCAGTGAGGAAGTATCAATATTGATGTACTGTATATGAACAAGTTAGATTTGAGGTGGACAGATGACAAGCATCTCTGAAGTTATACTGGAAATCACACAATGCCCTCTGCCCAAATGAAGTGAAGAAGTTGGGTCTTTACCACCCGTTAAAATTGAAAATTTTTCCCTGGTAGCGAACATGTCATATAATTTCTATCATATTGACTGGACTGAGCATCTTTAAAAAGGATTCTTTTCCCTGGATATCCACACAGATACATACATAACAATATGTTATTTCAATATGTGTGTAGGCATACTGTATATGTATATAATATAGGAATATATAATTATTCAATTTTATTTTATATGCAATTATAAATAAAAGCATAGAAATATTTTTTTTTAATTTACTTTATAAATAGCTATGTTTATATAAAAATAGGAAACTAAAATTATTTAATTTAATTTTAAATACAATTTAAAATATAAACATAGAAATATTAGAGTTATTAAATTTAGTTTATAAATAACTATGTTTATATAAATAAAGGAACTTAAAATTATTTGTAAGTTATTATATACATATTTATGTATATACAAGAAAACAAAAGTCATTAAATGTTTATATTTATATAAACATATGCATACAAGTATATTGAATTAATATATTGCTATGTAATTATCTGTGTGTATTTTTCTGGGGCGAACAAGTATGTGGGGTTCCTCAAAGTGCACCCATACTTTTAAAATTTTATAAATGTTTGGTGTAGAAGGCCTTGTGTGAGCACAAGATTTACTGTAAAATAATATATTTTATATAGAAAAAAGGCAGATAACTTTCTGATACAGTGAGGTGAACATCGATTTGGAAGCACTCTCTCATCATACCATAAAGATGAGTTGTGAATTCGAAGGCCTGACATTGACCTCAACAATCATGGAGCAACGACCTGCATTATTACCACATGAATGTCGTCAGTGCCAATTCTGTGATAGAGTTTTAATCTCCGACTCGAAATGCTCAGCCACATGAGAGAACCATCTTTACGAATAGCTCACATCACACATCACAATAATCACCACATAGTTTACAATCAGCTCTGCAATTAGCTTCGCGATCAGCTCCACAGTCAGCTATGCACACTCTGAAATCAGCTCTACACATTCCATAGTCAGCTCCACACACTCTACAATGAGGAGTCAGCACTGAGGAGTCAACTCTGAGTAGTTAACACTGAGGAGTCGGTTATGAGGTGTCAGCATGAAGAGTCAGCTCTGAGGAGTGAGCACTGACGAGTCAGCTCAGAGGAGTCATCTCTGAGGAGTTAGCACTGAGGAGTCAGCTCTGTACAGTAGTAGTACAAGTGTTTGAATTCGCATATGCTTGATGACGATGCAAACCACTAACGATGTGCAATCGTGTGTGTCGTGTGCAACTACATGCAAACCTCGATCGATTACTTGATAATTACATTGTTAACAATGTTCTTACTGTACCAAGATCTTCATCAGAAGTTGTAATGCACCACGTCATGAAAAGAGCAAATGTTAGAAGAAACCGAACCCCAGAATACCAACATGCCGTATGTGAAGCGCAACATTTGGTAGAATGGTTTATTTGAAGAGACACATTGGTACGTGTAAAGGTAATGCACCTTTGTTTGACTGGAGACAACATGCATTGACTTCGTTACCTCCTGTTAATACAATACATAAAATATTCGCAGACGACGAGGGAACTCGCCTGATGAAGTGTTACAATGGGCACATGCCGTTTATGCATGGTGGCACATTGAAGAACTGCACCAAGATCTGAAAAATTCTGCTTTTGAGAGCCAGCAAGTGATGTTGTCAATATCCCATGCTGCATCGATGGGTACTGATTCCGCAGACGATTTTGATGAGACAGATAATGCTGATGACGGAATGAAAGACCTAAGAGGCGTGGTAGAGTCGGTATGTGCGGAATGTACACTTGCAAGATGTTTGCATCGATGAAATTAAAAAAAAAGGTCGCCGGGTCCAAATACTGATGATGACCATGCCACTTCTACAAAGAAAATTAAACTTGATATTGGGGATGAAACAGCAGGTGAATACGACCATGAAGGCAGCATTGGTGATAATAACTATGTTGAGAGTGTTGATGAAGTATCTGTTGAGAGGGATGATGTTCCTCTCGACATTCCCGCACATTTCACAAACGAGTTACCTTCTACAAGTGGTGTGAAGATGGCAGAAGGTGCCAAGAATGCTCGTTAGATATTTCTCGAACACCTGAATGAATTTGTTGATAGACTCAGATATTTGATTGACGTGCAAAAATGTGGTGATCTCTAACACAGTTTTGTGATATCTTCAATCATCGATGAACTGAAGGATCGGGGTTATATCATGTGAGACTGTTGGCTACTATCCATTATCTGCGAAAATCTGAGAAAATAATTATAAAAATTAAATGTATGTAATAAGTCCATTAATGAAATTTATGTAAGTACATAGTGAAGTGTGTTTAATTTCTTATATAGGCTGTTCTGCTTCTCTGAAAGTACTATTTATTTAGTGGTGTAAACAGTCAATTGCGAGAGTCTGGTTTAGATAAAATTTATGTGAACATGTGCGGGAGGAAGACAATTGTTTTATCTTTAGTATTATTTCTTACTTGGGTCGTTTATAATGGATGAGTTCTTTATGGTGAACGAATGATATAAGGTGAATATTTTTGAGGAATGTTTCGCAACTAGTTAGTTGAACTGGTAAGTTAGTAGGACCCTTTGGTATGGTCAGCTGTGGTAGACATGTTTTGCGAAAATTTTGCGAAGATTTTGTGCGAAGAGGTTTGTTACGAGACTCTTACTAGATACTTTTTGAGATTGTCCATCACCATTTGTATAGGTGGGTGGTAAGGCAGGTTGGTCTTGGTTGTTCTAGCCAGTTTCGCAGGAACTGGTCTCGTCAGGAGCTAGCCTTGTGCTCCGTCAGCCTCGCCAGGAACCAGTCTTGGGTGGAGTTAAGTCTTGGGCGGAGTCAGTCATTGGCTAGTATGTTTAGTCGGTTTGAACCCCTGTTGGGACCAGCTATCGATGGACTGTGGTATGTTTTTCGAGTTCACATTCATTAGGGTCAAGATCAAGGTTGACAGTAACCAACATAGTGGCTAAATCGACAACTCCTCGGCCGGCGAAATCGATAATTAATACACTAGCATCGCCTAGGTAATTAAAAGTATACAAATGACAAACGAAAACATTAATATGGTGGGTGGAGTTAATTTGGCAGAATGATCTATGGTGATGAGGTAAGGGAGGGACAAGATAATACCAGGAGAAACAATGGTGATGGGTAGAATGAGTATGAGTAACATTGGTGGAGTAAGTGGAGGGAAACGACTTATTTACCAATGAGAAACATTGACGAATATCAGTCGTCTGCTGGACGTGGTGCTGAGGGAACCTCCGTAAATTTGATATTTTTATATATACTTTTTATAACATTTGAAAATAGATAGTTAATAAAACTTTTTATAATTTTTTGATATTTTACGAATGCTATAGACATATTTTTAAAGGATATTTGTAGAATGCTTTGGGAATTTTCAGAATTTTAGATTTCTTAGGATTAAGGTCAAAGGTCACTGGGGGCCAAGCATAGAAATCAATTTTAGGGTCACATGGATTCAATATGGTCGCCAGGTGATGTCATAACATGGTGGCTGGTTGTTTCTGCACCCCCGATCCCTCTGAACCCAAATAATTAAAAAAAAATTTCTTATTTTTGAAAATAAATTTACAAATATTATTTTAATAAAATACATTTAATACATTTTTCGAAACTTCATATTATTTTGGGATTTTTTCGGAGAGTTTTGACATCTTTTGTGTTCACGTTTATTCAGTGTCATGGGCACAGGTAAGGTCAAAAGTCAAGTTGAAGGTCACTGACATCTAAAAGGCGGACAAGATGGCTGACAGAACCAAGATGTCTGATGGTCAGGTCTGACTCCGGCCCCTGGACCCTGCGTATCGATTTGGTATACCTGATGCCTTTAAAACTAATATGTCTGCCACTGCTCAGCCCTCGAAAACAATCCCCCGAAATCCTTCCGATGAATCGAAAAATGCCTTTCGGGGGAACGTTTTTACAACTGGGGAGATCGGTACTTTTTGATGGAAAACGGGAAATCTTGAAGGGAAAAAGAGAAATTTTGAGGGAAAGGGCAAATTTTAGGGAAATTGGGAGAATTTGGAGGGAAAAATCGCCGCCGGGGCCGGAATGACAGAGCATTAACAGCTCCAATGCTCCGATCCCCCCTTCCCTTTGCCACCAACGCGGCTATGTCATTCTACTTTCATCTATTCAAATATTTTTCTGCCTTGTGAAAAGTACCTTGACCCGTATATACTGAAACTGAGGTCAAAACCAACATCATCTCTTTCATCCAAAGAATTCACCTATTGCCACGATCTATGGTCATTTATTGGGATGCGTGCCCAATCTATATAAATTGTGTGGGGAACTAAAGATGGTTCCTTACTGCTGTTAAGACAATGTTTTATATTTAAGGTACACATTACATGCGAATTCGCTTTAATTTTCAGGTACGCACCGAGGTTAAAGGGACGATTCCTACTGAGCGAGCATTGAAGAGGCTGTTACTTTAAAATTAATTTTTAGAAGTTAAATTATATTGTTGATATTAATAATTATTAAATTGTTTTCTATTTGAACAAAAAATAGACTGTTTAATCTGTTTCCACAAATCTGTCTGGCCATAATTATAGTTATAGCGTTTTAAATGAAACGTAGTGTTATTTCAACGTATTAATTATTATCACTAAATACGTGTGAAATAACAGAGAAAAAATAACAGCTGAAATTCACATAAAGACAGACAATAGAAGTTAAGAAGCATGCGAATAAATAACGAAGCAAATTATTTACTGATTACAATCTTTTCAGTAAAGTGCACTTCAGATTGTATTTACTTATATACATTCATTTAAAACAATTCCCATGAAATGCCATTAAAAATTCTGAAATGAAAGTGAATTTTAAAATTGCCAATGTCAAACAAGAATGGCAGCGCTAGTACCAGACCAAGACTGCAACCGTTCCGGTGTATAGAATCCTCCACGAAATTCGAAATATTTGTCATCTAAATGGAATGATGGAGTGCAGGCTGCAAATTTTCAACACTACCACACTATTATTATCGTACACCACGACGCTCTCTATCATAAATTTAATTACTATACCACCAATTTCTGAAGAGTGCATTTTATTTGAGCTGTAAGCCTAATTTCCTGAGAACAAATGTAATTAATAGATCTCAGTATTATTATATTTACACAATTTCACCTGAGCAAATAAGCATATTGTTTCTCTAATATTTAGTAGTAATACTTTTTACTGTTATACTATAGGTAAATAGATTACCTTCAGTGATCGGTGTTTTTGCCCACGGACAGTTTGTTAAACAGCTCTTCAGTTTGCACTTAAAACCAGCAGAAACAAAAGTACAGTCCGAGCAACATCTCGGTTGGTCGACTATCACCCAGTTTTTCTCTATGTTTCCACCTGCAACAAACGATAATTCTACACTGTAATAAATGACAATGGACACACGTGTAGGTGAATATTAATCATTATCTCCGCATCACTGTATGCTCAGGTTCAATCCGAGGCCCAAAGGGAGAAGAGTTTATTGGGCGGGGATTATTGTATGAATAATGAGGTGGACAATATTACCATACTCGTATGTTGAAGTTTTCGGGAGGTAATCGAGTTTATTCACCTGCTTTGTCTTAATAGATTTTCTGCCCGAAATCATATTTCAGATCATGGGTGCTTAAGGCTGGTAGAACAAGAAGTGTCTCCCACATGAATGGGATCCAGTTTTGTGCAAGGGAGTGATTAAAACGTAAGATCAAAATCAAATACTAAAAATGAACAGTTACAGGAGATGCACACAAAACCATATAATCACGTTCAAAGTTTTCTCGTAATTGAATAACACTTGCATAAAAATTACTACCGTTATTTTCTTTCTTATTTATTCATTTTGGAAGTCGTACTCGAGACTAAAACATATTTTTAGTGCGATTGAATACATGTAGGTCTATCGGTATCATATACTCATAAATTAGGTCTTTCATAAAATATTTAAATTACATTTTTTTAATAAAAATTACTTTTAGACGGAATAAAGTTAAACCAAACATTTTAACTTCACAAAAATGTTATAACTTCCAAGATATATTTCATGTAAAGTGCGCTGCTTGAATAAATTGCCAGGACGTAACTTGTAATTTAATAGTTTAACAGAGTTATAAAAATAATATTTCCAATATGTAGATAACATTTGAGTTCAGACACAGAATACATTATTATATGCTAGAGCCAGCATATCCCATCAGTGTTAAGTTTTTCTTTTGAACACTCAAATGGAGTGCGATATATTTCTACTCCGTACTGCTAGATCGCATGTTTTAAACAAATACTTGTAATTGCATTTGAATTCCTATGAATATTAGTGCAAAGTTACAAATACTGTACTCGTTTTGGCAAATTACACATCAAAATGTAAAATTACTGAAAATTTGTTTGTGTGAATTCACGCTCACAGATACTCCAGAATGTAATCCCAGTTTACGTACACGCGGTCAGTGTAAAACTACACGATATATTATGTAAAAGTACATTGAGTGTTACGAGGCGAGCTGTCATGGGATGAACATCGTGCTCGTGGTTGTCCACGCTCTGGGATCTGCCCGACCGTTGGGACCAGCTAAAGCGAGGGGCTTCTGCGAGTAAGGCGCGACTATGGCAACTTGGGTGCGGCGACTATTCCGCAACTCGTCGCATCCCCAGGTGGCGGATAGAGGATCCCCAGGCTCTGGTGTGGCTGGGAATATTACATTACTAGCCCGTGGACCAACTGGCCGGTGCGAAAGCGCCGCCGTCGTCGTGGACGTCAGGAAACTGTGTAGCTCAGTACGAAATGGCGAAACGCATCGTGCAGGAAGCAGCCCAACAACCAAGGCGGGGAGGGGGATCTGGAGGTACCAAAAGGATGAAGTGTAGCGAACCTCACTGCTGGATTATGTGGTCTGCCGACTGCGGATTCGTGAGGAATCGAATGGAATGAATCGCACCTTGGAAGCATCCCTGACATCAGCCTTCACTCCTGGGCCAGCGGATTCTCCGCCACCACTGGTAGGTCCCGGATGTTCCACCGAGCTCTTCTTAGAGCCCACCCAAGACCGACGGACTATTTTTGAGGATGGAGAGGGGGTGGCTCCCCGCCCTAACCCATGGTGTGGAGGCCCTGATGTCAGCGCTGAATAGCGAAGATGGAGTAGGTGCTATGACTGAGCTGTAGTTTTCCGATGCACTCGACGAGAAGCAGAGGGGCACTGCATTAAATTTGCTGCTGTCAATATTATTGTGCTGGTTCGCCTGCGAAGAAATATTGACAACAGTTCAACGTCAAAGGTGCCGACGCCCAAAAGCCCCGCTCCCTCTCTTCTAGATTTTCTACATCACATTAAAGAACATGGATTTCACACCAGCTGTTTCCCGCAGCATTTTCAGTAATGCACGAATAAATTTTAAACTTCTTCCCTGTCGGGAGGGGTTTTTACGGTGTCTATGCCAGTTTTTCCCCCTCACACTTCTTAGCTATAGCCACAGCTATAGGAACACATAAGAGAGGCAGTCATGGCCCAAAACGGCGGCTATGGCTGCCCACTACCTCTCTGCTGCGTTGCATGCCTTCTTTGCACGAATGTCCTTCATATTTGGCGTAAGGAGCTTGCCTTCAGATGCATTTACCTCCCGTCCATACCTCAGACGTGCACTTAATACTTAGCAACAGGGTGGGCTAGTAATAAATACATTGAGTGTGTATATGCAGGAGGTACAGCCCTGGGGCTAAGTACTACATAACAAACTGCGATGGACTCAACGTTGACCCGAATGGGTCAAGTTCCGGGACTTGGACAAACAAAAATAGATTGAGTGTTTACACAACGACCATGTTGCAGTAAAAATACACAATTTTAGAATATGATACAGGGATTATGTGTGTTTTAACACATACTTCAAAATAAATTTTTAACGCCATCATTATATTTATAAAGATATACATCCATGTATTTTCCCCAAAGACTTGTAGTACTCTCTCGATTAAAACATTTGTGTAAAATTACACGTACTGTAGTTGTTTTTACAAATTACATATAACAATATAAGTCACCAAAATTTTTATGCGTATATTTTCATTTGTTTTTTACAGTGTATGTACCGTTTGTTAGCATATGCAATATAGGTTATAGATTAATAAAGAATAACCACGTATATATACTTTTCGCACAGGAATAATTATTATATATAATCACACTGCGCTATATAATTGGGAAAATTAACAATTTGGTACACTCGGACTTCTCACAAATTTATGGCGTGAACATTCTTATCCAACTAAATGAGTTTTCCTCACAGTCACGAAATTTTTTTAGGTTACAAGAAAACTACTAGCTCTTCACATAAACATACAGCAGGTTATTTCTTTCCACTTTATGATATCACATGTGCGTATCAACACATTTTATTTGAATAAATCTGGATATATGCCTCATACTGTAGGACATGCAGAAATGCAAATTAGTTACATTTGTGAACACATATTAATCGCTTATCTGAGAAAACATTAATATGAAAACTTATTTTGCAAAAAATTAGTTGGTGACAGTTTCGCAATATAAAAATTTACTGTTTCATGCAGAAAAATCTCATGTTTAGCATTTCCATATCACTCTAGGGCTGCTTAAAATTTGCTACATTTATGAAAACTCCCCGAACTGCAGGATACGCGCAGTTTCTCTGTTATATAAAATAGCATATTTTTGCTAGAATCTCAGTGTTAGTCTTGAATATCCTTCACCATGAGAGGTTAGCAAAGAAAACACTAAACTAAATGTTTGCCTTCCTACTAACAACTCTTATTTCCGATGTCAGCCGGAATATTTCTCGCCTTTATGAAAACCATAAAATTGTGCTTCATGCTGGTTGCAACATGAAAACTTAAAAATATTGTACTATTTTTTCTCTCGGTGGCCACTTATACCTCCTATAGTATAGGTAATTCGTTGTAGTTCAAAAATACTCATAGTTAAAGATTTTTTAATGGGATTTAATTTTTTGTGTAGCAATTATTTTGAACGATGTTAGGAATTACAACTTAATGGAATTGTGGTGAATTTGTTATTTTCTCAGTGCTTTTCAAGTAACTTTTATGTCTCTGCTAGCTCACAGGCAGGAAAGTAGGCTGTCAACAAGGACTGCACACAGTCCGTATCTACAGGAACACTCACGCTTGCAACTAGCGTATCGGATGCACCGGATGCTGGTGTGACTCTTTTAGTCACCGCGGTGTTTCTTATTCCAGCAGCGCCTGAAATTCTGAAGTAATGTTTCCCAGCATGGTTTATTTTCGCTGTGTCCACAGTCTCTAGGCCGCACCACAGAAAAACAAAAGTGCCCTTTCTACCATTCGGAAGAGCATTTGTTCATCCCCGCACCATCTATCGGCCGCTCTAGAACTACATTTCCAGTGTATTAATCCACTGGCGTTGATTTAGTTCGTGTAACACTCCGCACAGGATGCGCTTCGCCGGGAGCACTTGGACACCGGACTCGCAGGCAACTACACACATCTCTTGGCAGCAGCCGCTTTTGGGGACATCAACAAAGGATGCAGTCGCAAGATGTGCGCTTAACTTACTATCATTTAGCAAGCATATTTATGTGAAAATGTGGTTTAGCGCAACATAGTCAAATAAGTATTTTTATTTAATTTTGGTGACTGGCAGTGTGAAGGTAGCATAGCTTATTCCGGTTGGTTTGACTTCTCTGTCCTCAGAGGGTTCTTCTAGTTCAGTTTTTAGCTCCTGTATTTCCGTAACCACACATATCATTCTTCGTTTGGTGTGAAATGATCAAACTCCGCATTCCTGCCTTCTCGAGTATGGGGGACGGCGGTGCGCAGTTACAGCATGCAGCCCATGTTGATGTCCGGATTTTCTCAGACATGGCACAATCAGATATAAACATTTTCAATAGAAATTTTTGGTCAGTTTGGAATAATTAATTAATTTTCTTAATAGGTCGCACGACGGACTATAAATGCATTTTCTTTCTCAAGATTAACTAATGTTATTTCATACAAATTCGGCAAAAAGGAATATCAGATACTAAGATAATGTTTGTGTTTATTATAAAAGAAATTATGTGCATGGTCCCTTTTTACGATGTATTTGATTGCATACTATACATTTTAATTAATAATTTTATTCTCAATTTAACAAATTAAAATATTCAGGAGTGAAATATACTATGTATATAATTATTTGCTTCATATGTGATGCTGCCATGTTTCCTTGTTTCAAGGTAGTTTAGTTTGACGATACAAAAATACGAAGGTCACAAATATCCTTATATATGTTCATTAATTTTCGAACTCCTGGTGGTAGTAATTGAAAATAAGTTTCTTTGATAATGTTTTAATTAAATAAATAATATTTATTATTTTGTTGGTAGTCTGAAGTTATATTGAATTGCGCCTCTGCTTCCAGTATGCTATTTACAGGTGTTTTGTTTTCTTAACAAATTAGAAGCAGGTTTTTTTTTTATATTAATGGCACAATTCAAATTGTAGCAAAGTATAGCAAAAATCACTCAGACACGCTCGTCTACAAACAGTAGTTACGAGCATACTTCGTCTTTTTTATTATTGCTTTTCTTATGTGCGACATTTTATGTTCATATCTGTGTTACGTGTCTTGTGCCACCTTTCATGACACCGCTATTTGTTTTTTTTTTTTGCTTGAAACTTTTGCTATCTGTATTCCTCTTATTTAGGAATATTTTAGTAATTTCTTCAAAACCCGTGTCCAGTTCGGCTGTTAAACCTTGCTTAGTTTTTTTAGTGGCGAAATTTATTTATTTTGTTTCACTGTTATCTTGTGATCTGTTTCTGTTACCTAAAATATTACTCTGGTAATTATTCAGTGATTCAGCTGTTTCCACAGTTTCATTCATTTATGTTAAAGCCTGGTGTTATTCAACATAAATTGTTATTTCTGTAATTGGTTTATGATTTAATTTCTTTTACTTGTTTGAATTGTCTTGAAGCATTTTATCTATGACTGAAGTTCGTGAATATTATTAATGGTTACAATGTTAATAAGTCTGCTATGTCAAAACTGACAAGTTATTTAAATATTTAATCTGCAGAATGTTGTAGCTATGTTTAAAGAATTATGAATTGAAAACTCTTTTTATTTTGCAAGTCTTTTTGTAAACAAGAATTGTATTATTTCACTATATTATGTATCGATTGTCGCTTTATCTACCTGAATCGATACCTGGCCTTTGACCACTAGCGAGAGTGACGACCTCCGCCTTGTTCACTTGAAATATAGCGTGACACATATGAATAAACTTTGTCTCAAAAGAATCTTCATAATCCTGCGATAATCATTTAGTTTCGCCGCATTTGGTAAGTTTGCATTACAGCCCCTTTAGTGCGCCGCCCTTTATTATTATTTTTACTGGTCTGGTTCATTTTGTTTCGTATTTGTTGTTATTTTAGCGGTTGGCGTGTAGAGCCAATATGTCCTAGGGAGTGGCGACCCTGAATACTGCCTTCCATCCTCTCTTGGGCATGGAATTATAGCTATTCGTCTTGCCAGGTACGTCCTTCGCTGCTGGCGTGTTCCTGTTTCTTCCTCCAGGCCAAAATGTTTTAAATTTTTCGCATGAGCATAGACTAACAAACCCTCCAAATATGTAACATGAAAACTCAATTCGGACTTTGTTTCGATGAGATTCAGGCGGTTTCTGCCGCCATTTTTTTGGGGTGCAATTAACAAATTACTACTGGGAACTATTTTTTTAAATAAAAAAAATGCTTTCACGAAGTTACGATGTCATTATTTGTTAGGCATGAGGCATGTTGCCACCAGTTAGGTGGAAAGAGTCTATGTTTCCTTGATATTGTATTTTAGCACGGGATCCTGTTAAATAATGCCATCTGAGATTATAGGAGCATGTTAATGTTCACAAATCCTTGTTATTTCTTATTTGAGATCCAACTATTAAAGCAAGTGTCACCTAGACACAGTTTATTTTATTTAAAGACCTAGTTAAGTAATAGTCCTGACTTACAACATAATTTATTTTTTTTACTTAATTTCTTCACTGCAGTATTATGGAGACATTAAGATAAAATGAATAAGGTACTATAGAGTGTTTTTAATAAGCTGATGTAAATTTGCCGAGCTAGTTGTGTTCGGCCCTTGTGTTCTATATTAACCTTGGTAATCTCCACATGACACAACCCATCCACTATGTGGTTGTACGACTGTGTACGCATGGGGGCTGTTGGAGGTAATGTGCAGTCTTAGGGAATTTTCCCTTTGGTGTTTTGACCCCTGATACCCCTGTGTAGTACAGTCTTGAACCATACTATCTGTACAGCAACGAAAAATGTATCCTTGTTTTATAGTTAATATTTAATTGTCTGGTTGCTGCCCTTAATCTAGTCATGTTATGTGACGACATTCAGTACTCAGCCACCATAATTACTTTCACGTCTCATTTTCCGGTGTGTGCACCCATCTTGTCTGACCTAGTGTTTATTATTTTTTGTAAACATAGTTATTACATGTTAGGGATTGCTACTACTATCTTATGACATTTATAGTTTTTGTTAGGTTATTGAATAGCCCCATAGAAATTTCGTGTATACTTGGTTAAGTAAACACTTAGTTTGTTAATATTGTGTGAATTTCGCATGGAAAACAAAACACTCAGTTGTTTGGTTAGTTCGCTAGTTATCTAGCATATTTTGGTTTCTTTATTTAAAGTTAACATTTAAGTTTGTTGAAGTGGACAGTGTTTTTGTCCCTGAATATATGCTCAAGGATAAGCTAATTTTCGGGCTACATTCACGTAATCTAGACTCCTTAAGAGATATGCAGTAGCTACATAAAAAGGTACGCATGGCGTTGAAAGATAGTATACTGTCATAAGGGGAATATATCAAGCAAATTGATTTGTTGGACAAGTTGGCCATCTGCGCGAAAAAAGCATATGAAATGAATGACATAGGTTTTTCGCTAGACAACAGTTCACATCAAGCGGACTTGTATTATGCTTAACAAGGTTAACACATGCAATACATAGGTTACTGTAATTCAGTTATTAGGTCAGAGCCAGATACGTGTTATTTACTTGATGGAAATTAACAATTTTTTGGAAATCGTGAAGAGAAATCATGAAAATATAAAAAAGCAGGTAGAAGTTTTGGCAAGTGAAACACAGTTTCCAACAGCTGTCCAGGCCACAGCTGGTATTTCTGAAACTAGTAGTGCGCAAAAAGCACTAGTTTGTACATTTACAGGGCGGAGAAAAAAAGGGATTTTTTTTCCACATATTAGGTGTGGCAGCTGCTACACACTCACCCATCGCACCCACCTCGCCAACCCATCACTACTGCTCACACATAGTCCTCCCTCATTTCACCTAACCCCATCCCTACCTTATCGGTGTGCTTCCTTTCTGCCGAGGATCAAGGCAATACACAAGGGAATGAGGATAATCTTACCTCTGTGGTGGTAGTTCCCACTAATACAAACACACTTAGCGCCACTTCTGACATGCCAACTGCACCCCTCCACTCCCAACGACCTCTCATTTCATTTCAATCCACCCAGCCTTCAGAAAATTTTGTGGCAGCCAATTATACCATCCAAGATTTTGTTTCAACCACTTCCCAGCTTCCTCACACCCCGTTATCCACACAGTCATTCCTAACCACACTTCAACCCCTCAGTTCACTGTACCAACACCTTCCCTATCAGGCTAGCCATACATCACAGGTACTCACTTCAAATTAGGCTACAGTCACATCGCACCCTTCACCACCCCTTTTACATGAGGCATACCTTCATACACCCCTCCTGCTATTCACATCCGAAAATCCCACTTTCCGCCAAATCGCATTAAGAACTAACATTAAATCAACAATATCAAACCTTTTGCATTCAATCCACTGCCACTTTTCACCACTCACCCCATCTCACCACCTTGCACCCCTATCCCTTCAGTATTCTCAGCCACATCCCTCATTCACTCCTAATGCTTCATCATCATTTTCAGCATATGGCAAGCTCTCTCATCTATAGGAGAGGATTTTGGCAGTTTTCCCTGAAACCGATGGATTAATTAACCACCAATTGTTGAAATTTTTGACAGAAATAATTAGGATTAAACAGAAAGGTAACATACCAGAGAATCAGTTCATGGAAATCAATTTCCCCTTCACTCGTTCACCCTTGAGAGACAGAATGACCCTAGCAATAGCAAATAATTTTTGTTTCTATCAATATCACCATGATATCCTTGATTATTTTATTCCCGCCAGATTGCTAGTCAACATTAAGCTTGAATGATTTAACAGGTTGTAGCAGCACTCTGAGCCTTTGGCCAAATATACAACTGATGTTTAGGATGCAGCTATGGTTCTGCATGTGTCTATGTCAGGGGCTGAAATTGTCTCAACTATCTTGGATGGATTGAACCCCACAGAGTGTTCACATGCTATTTTTGTACTTTGTAAATACACCACACACATTTGCAGAGCTATATATGTTTTGCATAACCTCAACAAATGTTGTTTATGCTGATAAGTCAAGTTATAAGTCATCCTTTTCTTTCAGAAACCTCCTATCTCATTTCACAATAAAATACATGATAAAAAAGAAGTCTCTGAAAGTAGCGATTCTGATAGTGTAAGTCCAAAAGAGAAACGAAGTAACAGTTGCAAACTAGTAAGAAATCAGATAAAACATGTTATTTTTGTAGAAACCAGGGCATTTTAGGAAACAGTATAGAAAACTGCAAAATAAATTGAAAGCACAAAAGGATACAAAAAAACTCGTAGGTCGGTGGTATAAACCACAGCAGGAAAGGTTTAGATAACATAAAAAAAAGGAAACTTTCTAAAAAACAGAAATCACCAAAAGATAAAAAATTGGATACAAATGTACTGTCAGTGCATGTTATGAAAGATTTTGCTCAAGACGATTTAGGAAATAAATAGCATTGTTTTAGCAACCGAAAATGTGGGAAATGTAAGAAGAATGGGTATTTAACAAAGAGAAAATGTCACAACATTTTGCCATTAACCTAACCATTTTTGCCATTAACCAAACCATATTTGCCATCAACCAAACCATTTTGCCATATCTTGCACCACAGTTAGGTCATCTTGAAATCAATGGTCTTGTTGATACAGGTTCTGTGAGTAGGTTCATTTCAGGATCAGTTTTTAAAATTTACAGGGTGAGGGACATGTTAAAGGTACACATCCAGTAAACATAAAGTTTGCCATAGCTTCACATAAACCTTTGCCAGTCAGTAAAGTTGGCATTGTAAAAATAAGAATTTATTTTTTTCATGGACTTTCCCATTTTTAGTGTGTGACACTATTGCAATTGATCTGATTCTGGGATCAGATTTCATTTCTAAAACTGGTATGCTAATCGACGCACAAGCCAGATACATCATGTTTAAATTTAATAAGCAAGTAATAATTCCATTTTCTAATACCGATCAGATTAATGATTGGCCTGAAATAGTTAGTAATCATAGCTCTCTGCCATTAAACCATTCCGATCAAGGAAAACAAAGGGTCATAATGAATTTGTGTGATGATTTCCCTGATTGATTCTATAAAAGTCCCATCCTTATGATTTGGCACCTTCAAAAATGGGAATTTTGAGAAGTAAAATTCAGGAATTATTAGACAGAAAGGCAAAGCACTATCTAAATCAACTCTCAGATCTTCAAAGTTTCTGGTATCTACGGTAAAGGACAATAGTTTAGTGATGTATTATCACCTATTGAACAAAGAGATATATATTGAAAGTGTGCCATTACCAAATTTGCACTCAGCCTTCCACTGTTTTAGTACCGTGGAACTTGCTCCAAAACAAGGTTGTACCATTTGGACTTGCTACTGGAGCCCAAGTACTCGCCTGTCTGCTCGATTAGGTCTTGGAGATGTTAAATGTAAGGCATTTTTAATTACTTGGATGATTTGGTAGTGTACACAGAAAGTTTTGACGAGCATGTTGTCCATTTGAAAGTAGTCTTAGCAATATTGCGGACGGCAGGTATTACGGCTAACCTCAAATAGGTAAAATTTAAGGAAATTTCGTTCCTGGGGCTCTTAGTTTCCGAGAACGCCGTCTCTATTGATTCAGACAGAACCAAATAAATAAAAATTTTCCCGCCGCCCAAAGATGCAAAAGGCATTTCCAATTTTAATTGGCATGGTGAATTTATATTCTATATGTATTCCCATATTTGCTGAACATGCTACACCACTGAATTCCCTGAGGAAGAAAGGAGCAACATTAATTTGAGAGGTAAAGTACAGCAAAGAGCATTTGAGTTTTTGAAACAAGTTATTGCTATTCCTCCTGTTCTAAGGACAACCGATTTTTCAAGGACACTTATCCTCCAAACAGATGCCTCAGGTACAGCACTGGGCACTGTGTTGTCACAGGGAATTGATGGGCTGAGGCAACCTAACGCATTTGTCCCATGCACCTTGATCCATCAGGAGAGAAATGCTTCATCAATAAGTGAATTAGAATGTTTAGCAGTTGTATTCGGAACTGATAAATTTAGGCAATTTTTGGAACACGAAGTGTTTCTTCTTGAAACAGATAACCAGGCACTGACATGGTTACTAGCACATCCCAAGCAGTTAGGAAAATTTGGTCGCTGGATAGTAAATATTTCTTCTCTGAAATTCAACATTCAACAAATCCGAGTTACTCAAAATATTGTGGCAGATGCATTGCCTCGTTGTTCGAGAACTGCCCTGACGAAACCTCTTCTCAGCAGGATACAATTATTTGCATTGCTATGTTAATAGATTTTCCTTTGGTATTTCAGTATATAGGGACTCATCAAAGTCAGACCCTTATGTGAGCGATATTATTGATCAGGTTCAGAATGGTAATGCACCAAAACAGTACAAAATGTTGAAAGGTGTTTTGCATTGCAAATCACATTCTTCGAAACAGTATAAAAATGTATTGCCTCAGAATCTCCGCATCATGGTATTCTAAGACTTTCATTCGTCCCCATTAGGAACTCATGTTGGAATGTCCACAATAATCAATGCAATTAGGCATATGTTTATCTGGAAAAGCATGAACCAAGATATTTGAGAAAAGAAAATATTTGTAAACTTTGTGCTTAAGCAAACTTGTGAAGGATACCAAGTTATGGTTACATTCATCTGACATTGCAGAGCGACCATTGCAGAAATTTTTTGTCTATTTTGATGGATTCTTTCCTTGCTCTAACTCAGGCTATGTTGTTAGTATGTATTGATGCATTTACGAAATTAGTTTGTCTAGTACTTCTACACAAAGTTACTTCAGACAACTATTTATACGTTGAAAAATTACATTTTCAAAATTTCGGGGGTTCTTTCAATCATTGTGTTGGACAATGATCCACAGTTTAAGTGCAGGTTATTTAAGAACATGTGTTTCAATCATAGTGTTCAACATGTTACCACCACACCATATTATCCACAACCATCACATGCGGAGAGATTCAACAGGAATCTCCATTCGGCTCTCATTGCCTTTCAAGCTGATAGTCAGAATAGATGGAATCATAATAATGAATAACTGCAAATGGCATTCTACTTTCCACGCCATGAGGGACATTTGTCCACTCCTTTCGAGCTCATGTTCACACATAAGCCCAACACCCCTCTTTCCAATCTTTGGTCACTTACTGACCTTCTGCCTGATGATCCTAGGGATATCAAGGAGACTTGGAAAAGAGCACATCAGTACTTGAACCTGGCACATGATAAATCCAATAGGTGGTACGATAAAGATCGCAGAGACAACTCATTCAAAGTGGGAGACTTTGTCTTGACCAGAGCACATGCCTTGAGCAAAGCCAAATACAAAAATGTGGCTAAACTCAGTTACAAGTGGAAAGGTCCTTATCAGGTACAGAGATTTCTCACTCCTGTTACAGTTGCACTTTGTGAACCATCAAATGGCCAGTCTGTTGTGCGGACCCACATTTCACAACATAAGAAAAGTGCACCTAACCTAAAATAGGGTCGTGGGGTGTCGACCAGTGTATAATATGCATTGTTAGCATTGTTTAGGTGGGCTAGTCATCCATCTGAACATAAGTTTACATGGGACATGCATGAATTTCGGTGGTAGACCAGAAAAACAAAAAGGATATCTCACTTTAACTGAAATCATTTCAGCTGGTGATATAAAAACTCCATGTTACTGTTTTGTTACTTTAAGGTTATTGTGTATTAAATACCTAATTTAAGAATATTTTTAATCTGCACAGTCTTATAAACTTTTCAATTAATTCAGTGGTCATGATCATTGTCGTGCTCTATTGTTGTTTTATATTTGTTTTACTATTAGAGTATGGGATGTGCCTACTATTGCTATTGTGTTATTTGATGTTTGTCTTCACTTAATATTGGCCAAGTGTATCTAAGTATGTAATAGCGTAATGTTGGATACTGGTATTTGAAGGAAAACCTACCACCCGCTTTAAGAAAAAAAGGGGGGGTGGTGGTAAATCTGTCAGTGACGTTTTTTAAAAATGCACATAATTAAAACTTTTTTATGGGTTTTAAATTTTTTTTGGTTACAGTTATTTTGAAAGTAAGTTATTTAACAACAATTAGTATTTAGTTATTATAAATTTGTGGATTTGTGGTGACTTTGTAATTTTTCTCGGGGCTTTTAAAGTTAGTTTTACGTCTCTACTAGCTCAAAGGCAGGAAAGCAAGCAGGCAAGAAGGACTGCACACAGTCCGTATCTACAGGAACACTCACGCTTGCAACTAGCGTATCGGATGCACCGGATGCTGGTGTGACTCTTTTAGTCACCGCGGTGTTTCTTATTCCAGCAGCGCCTGAAATTCTGAAGTAATGTTTCCCAGCATGGTTTATTTTCGCTGTGTCCACAGTCTCTAGGTCGCACCACAGAAAAACAAAAGTGCCCTTTCTACCATTCGGAAGAGCATTTGTTCATCCCCACACCATCTATTCGCAGTTCTATAACTACATTTCTAGTGTATTAATCCACTGGCGTTGATCTAGTTCGTGTACCACTCCGTATAGGATGCGCTTCGCCGGGAGCACTTGGACACCGGACTCGGAGGCAACTACACACATCTCTTGGCAGCAGCTGCTTCTGGGGACATCAACAAAGGATGCAGTTGCAGTGTGTGCGCTTAACTAACTTTCATTTAGCAAGCATATTTATGTGAAAATGTAGTTTAGAGCAACATAGTCAAATAAATATTTTTATTAAATTTTGGTGACCGGCAGTGTGAAGGGATGCACTTCAAGTAGCGTCTTTTGAAACAGTTTTATGGTAAAGTTTACCTACAAAAGATTATATATTTTTTTAATTTTAGGTAGCATAGCTAGTGGTATGATTATGGCGGATCTAGGGTAAGGGATTGGGGAATCTGATTCGGATTCGGGGGAGCCGCCATCTTGTTATATCACCCGACCACCATCTTGGATGTCATTGACCTTTCACCCCGACCAATGTGACCATTGACCTTGACCTTCAGGATCTATGACCTTAAAAACACATTTAAAAAACCTTTGAATATTCCAAAAACTCCTCAAAATTTCCAAATAATTTAATTAAAAAACTTTCATTTCATGTGGTCTCCCCCCACACCACCCTAAGTCACATTCGTTCCATCCCTAGCAGACGACTAACACCCTCGCACCCACTCTCTTTACCTATACTCATTCCGACATTTGGTTTTTTTCGTTCGTCATTTGTTTTCTTGCTTCTGGAGGTAGCCATCTTTGTTTATATGTTACTGGATGCTGCAATATTAGTTTTCTGTCCATAATTTGTTAACATGCTACTGGAGGCAGCCATATTTGTTTATATGTTACTGGATATCACCATATTTGTTTTTCGTTCGTCAGTTTTACATGCTTCTAGAGGCAGCCATATTTATTTATATGTTACTGGATGCCGCCATATTTGTTTTGCATTCGTTATTTGTTTATTTATTACTGGAAGCCACTATCTTGGTAGGTAACCACCATCTTGGTAGGCATCACCCATCCGCCATATTAGATGCAGACTACCTTTGCTTTAGCCCCATGACCTTGAATGATCCTGAATGACCTTGAAAACAAAAGCTCGAGAGTAAATTCGCAAAAGTAAGCATGCTGGAAGCCAAACGAGCTGTCCACCCTTATATTTATAGGCATAACAGACTTCAAAATTTCCACCCTATTTAAAACAGACATTTCCAATTAGCAGTTTACCTACAAGCATAATGCTAGCCTTTGAAGACATGCATAATTTATTAATTAGTGTATATATTTTGGATTAAAATTTAAAGTTATTTAATTAAAAATACTTTATCATTAAATTATATAATTGTACGTAAAGTACAATACATTTTAATAACATTTATTTATTTAACTTTTTAATTTTTAATTATATTCCAACAAAGTGAGAAAAGATGAAATAAAACACAATTTCATTAACGGGCATTTATTTATTCAATTAAATTATTACAGTCGCTAACACACTCAAAAAAATTACAATATGCTTTAATATGTCTAAGTAAACTGTCACTACGGCTGATCTGTTTGCCGCACCTGTCACGCAAAAATGAAATGCAACAGAGATTTTTAGTACAATTAGAGCGCTCATGTCGCCGAGCTTTGCTGGTGCACATCAAGGTCTTTTCACAGAAGCGACACTTATAATGTCAGAATGGTTCAGCAGATGCGGTTGACCATACAGATGCTGCTGGAACATAGGCCGATGGTCCAGTTGGCATTGCCAATGGAACTGCCGTATGTAATCCACTCATAGAAGTTGTTGGCACTGTCGACTTCATGCCTGAAGATGTCGATGGCTGAACTGCGGTAGGTGACTCACCCGAAGAAGTAGATGGTGCTGTCAGCACAATGCCTGAAGAAGTCGATGGTACTGCACTGGTGGCAGTAGATGCTGCTAGTAACGTAGCCATGACAGCTGAAGAAGTCGGTGGTGAGAAACCAATGGTGAGCAATATCCACTCAACTTAAACATAACTAGCCATGGATGACCTGGCGTGTATTCTAGCCAAGACAATGTACCTTTCACGACAGCCGCTGACAAACTGTACCTCTCAGCTGAACTCCCATCTGCTTATATAGAAGTATACAAGCCATATGATGTCATATCGACTTTGAACCAATCATATGACACCATTAATACATTGTGCAGACACCGACCTGCCAATCACCGAGTTACCACACGATTGCAGCCAACCAATCACATGCGAGCATTGAGACATCACACACAGGAAGGTAGGCAGGCTTTAGATGCTAGTTCCTTAATCACATTATTATGAAGTTATATCTTCAACAGTTTCTCCCAGACAAGTTCTTCGCTCACCTATAAATCATGGTCACACTTAAAGTAGACAACTGACTCCTGTTGTCCGTGTGACCCCCTCAAAAGTCTGACCCCATGACCCTTTGACCCCATCGACCCAATCGACCCCATCGATCACGTTGACCCCATCGCAACCATCGACCCTATCGACCCCATCGATCCCATTGGTCCATTGAACTTTTATGACCCCTGATTGTGGTACTGACTCTTAATAACCCTAAAATTATCCAAACGACCCCTAAATGACCCATAATCACCACAGATTGCAGCGGTGGCGGTGGCGGCGGTGGCTGTGGTGACGGCGGAAGTGGCGGTGGCAGTGGGGGATGCATTGGCGACGTCGGTGGCGATGATTACTAAAGATTGATTGAAAAATTGGTGTCGAGATTGTGACTGGTTTGTGTGTGTGTGTGCATCTTTATGGGTTGTGAGGTTTATGGAATGATTGCGATTGCGACTGATGGAAAGACTGACTCCAGCAGACTGAACACATGATAAGGCGAATGGGTGATTCCTGCCAAGATGATGATCGCCTATCAAGATAGTGGCTTCCAGTAATGTATAAACAAATGACGAACGAAAAACAAATATGGCAGCATCCAGTAACATATAAACGGAGATGGTTGCCTCCAGTAACATGTAAACAAATGACGAACGAAAAAAAAAACAATATGGCGAAATGATTTTTAGGTGAGGGGAGTGGCTGCGTGGGGGTCAGTCGTCTGCTGGGATGGAACGAATGTGACTTATGGTGGTGTGGGGGGAGACCAAAGGAAATTTAAGTTTTTAAATAAATTTTTTATAAATTTTCCAAGGGAAATTTTTTGGGAAAAAGAGAAATTCCGAGGGTAAAAGGGAAATTCCGAGGGAAAAGGGGAAAATGGCCATCGGGGTTAAACACTTTTTAATAAAAAGATGTTTTTAATGAAAGTTCTTAAAAAATTAAGTTTTACACGATTTTTTAATTGTTGAAATATTTTATATTAAATTTTTTAATATAAATTTTTTATTAGTTTCTTTTATTTTTTGTAATTTTTTTGAATTTTTTGTGATGATTTTTTTTTCAAGGTCAAAGGTCAAGGTTATAGGTCAATGGTTATGATACCAGTCACCTGGTTCGGAGTCGCTGATCCCAGGCACTGGAGTCACCGAACTCTGTCAGCATTTCTGAAAAAAAGGGTGATTTCTGAAGATCCTTTTAATAAATTTTTAAATAATTTCTAATAATTTTTAATAATAAAATTTCCGCATTTTTTTAAACGATTTTTTGAATAGTTTTTGGAATTTTTAAAGTTTTTTTGGTGTTTTTTGATGTCAAAGGACCTCGGGGTCAAGGTTAAAGGTCACACAGGTCAGGGGTGAAAGTTCAATGACATCCAAGATGGCAATCGGGGAACGTAACAAGATGGCGGCTCCCTCGAATCCGAATCCGATTCCCCAATCCCTTGCCCCAGATTCACCATAATCATACTACTATAGCCTATTCCGGTTGGTTGTAATTCTCTGTCCTCAGAGGATTCTTAGAGTTCCATTTGTATCTAAAACACAGCATTGATTCAGACAGCGAACAAGGCGGATATGTACATGCTCCTTCCCTCCCCTAACCGAGTCTAACAGCTCAGTCTACTTCCCAACAGCAACAGAGGCAGATGTATATTGGTGCTCCTCGCGACATCCCCTCGCTCTCTTCCCTCTACCAGCCACCAAACTCACTCTAAACGAGATTTAGACCATTCTTACCCCAAAATGACACTTACGTCACTCTTTCACCAAACTCAATACATATATGCTGCACGCACACTCTCCCTCCGCTCTCGACTGCTAGACTTCCAAGGGTGAACACCGATGCTGCTCCCCCAAAATGACCCTATGACAGTTAACCCTTTCAGCACTGATAAAATAATTAATTATTACAATTGAAAAATTAAACCTTTATACGCGTAACCCTTTATCTGTAATTGCAATTAACCCTTTCAATGAAATTTAACCCTGTGCCTGTAGTTAACTCTTTACCTTGTCTACCTGTAATTAATTATTTAACTCTTTTAATAAAACAGGTGAGATGAACCATTTCCTGTTTTGAAAATTACATGCGCCCTCTACTCATCCATTTCCGGACGTATGTCCATTATAAATTTTTTATTCCTTATCCTCTCAGCGATCGTCTCCTGCAATTATTCTCAATTGCTCAAAACGAGTCCGTATTACACCAGGGACTTTTTGGAGCAGAAAAGTACATGCTTCTTTGCCATCGAAGCATTTTTTTTTTCAATTAATCTTAAGCCTGTTTCCTGGAAAGATCAGAAAACTAAATAATTAATTTAAAAATCACGGAAACCCAAATTGTTATCTTCGCATCGATACAGAGTATTAGAGTATCATTTCTCACGCTTACGTTTTTGTTTCAATTATATATATTCAAAAATGGCATTTAAAAAAACGAATTTCATTAAAATGTATTTACTTATACCAAAATATCAATGCTTTCAAACCAGGCAACAGTCAATCACTCGCTGCATTAAAAATTACTGAATCCAGAAAAAATTATCTACATGAGAAGAGAGAGTTAGTATAGAGCACGATCACGAGTAATACTGCAACTGATCAAAGGTTGTTTGCGATTGGCCATGTGTAACAGCCACCATGGGGTGCTGACACCACAACAATGCCAGTAACACGAATGGTCGTATGGCAAAACTGCGGGATACGATCAGTGCACTTGTGGATTGAACGTAAATGAGTGGCTGGCATCCCTCGATGACACATTTAACACGGGCATGAACAATTGAGTCGTTGGGTTACGAGAGGTAGGGTGGTATTTCCGTATAATCGTCCGCCACCCGGACCATTTAGAACAGTGGGAAAACGGGAAACAGACGCTCTGGGAAGCCTCTAGACGACCCAGAATGCAAACAGAAGACAGGAAAGTTTTATCGTCTAGCATACGCGAACTCAACCAACTGTGTAGCTTACCATCATGCAGACACGCGGAACTGCATTATTGATGGCCATGTTTTCACGCACACTTTTGTGAGACGACTTCTAGAAAACTTCCATTCTCTCAAGCCGGCTTCCGTCGATAGCTTGACTATAGAGACTTCGTTTGCATTTTGATAGCAATTGGGTGGAGGGAGGGAAGGAGGGCACGAATGGCTGAGGAACGGAGATGCAACGTTTCTAGTGAAGTATACAAAATTTTAATGAGCACGAATATACACCATTCTCTATTTACGGCAGTGTGTTGCATAATTATTACGACGTGAAGTGAGAATCTTACCTTGGACTCAGCTGTAAATCTTAGCCACTTTTAAAATTTATTTTTAATATCAAAGTTGAAAAATATTGATTAATATATATATTTTCACAATTTTAATTTTTATCTAATTTCGAAAGTTCGGTTTTTTTTAGCTATATTTATTTTTAGATTTTTAAGTTATAATTTAAAAAATTTTAATATATTTATTTATATCACGTGATTAATTTCTAATTTCTCCTGAGATCAAGGTCACATTTGTCGAACACGGCATCCGACACAGGTCAAGGACACTAGAAGTAAATTCACAGCACCACACTCTGTCCCGAACTTCCGACAACTAAATCCCACAAAAAGTTTGAAATATTGTGCGATATGCAGTTTGGATGGTAGGAGTTATATAGATTTTTGTTATCAATAGAGAGCAGACTAACACATTGAACATGTCTGGGACAAGTAGCATTTTATAATCGCCCATAACCTCCAGAAACACTTCCATATCTCATAAGAGCTGCCCAAATGGAATGTGACCTTCTTCTGGAAGATTTAACAACAAATTAATTACAAGCATGCCACGGCGTGTTAGGGACCTGTACAATACATATGGAGGCTATACATGGTACTAAACTGCAGTGGGAAGAAAGCAACCCTCCCTAGTCAGAGGCACCATTACGTTATATTTGTTGTTGTTTTTTTTTTTTTGTGTGTTTTTGTCGGTGATATTGTAAGAAAAATGCTTTCTTGTTAGAAACACTATGAATTTTTCTGTTTGTGTAGGTACTGTCGATAGGTAGGTAAGCTTAGCGTCTGGTTGACAGCGAGGTCATTAGAGACAAGGAAGGGGAATTGGGGAAGGAATAAGCCATGGCCTGTTGGGTACCCACCTCTGCATTCGCTTGGAGCGATTTCAGAAAACCATGGGAAAGCCGAAATCAGGATGGCAGGACCGGGAATCGAACCCGGGTCCTCCCGAATGCGAGTCCAGTGAGTTACTACTGCGCCACTGCGCTCGTTGGTACTGCTGGTAACTTGTAATTGGCATGTTTTCTTTAATGTATATTCCAAACTTTTGTGAAGTGTTTATATTGCATACATGCGAGCTCAAGGCTGTTTTTGGGTCAATGCTAGAAGTATTTCGATAAACTTGGTCTTATTTTTGGCACACTGTCACTTTGAAAGTTAATCGTCTTCAAGTGACATTCAACCGGTCTTGAAAAGTGTATGCCAATCGAAATATATTTTCCAACATAAAGAATATTCGCCAAAAACCTCATATAGTTTCTAAGAGTTTTGATATCTGTCTTGATATGTTATTAAGCCTAATGATTTTTCAATGCCATTGTTGGTTTTATGCTTAGATGGACACGATTCGATACTGGCGGTGAAGTCACAGGAAGGCCAGGTCTGTTTTATTTCGCACGTACTTGTAGGTAGGGCATAGTGGGAATGCAGATGTGCTGAAAGATTAATCAGGAAATCAAACTTGGTAGTTCCTATTTTGCACATGATATGAAGTTTTAGACTTAACTCTTACGTACTTAAACAGTAATTGACGAATTTTCATTTTATTTTACTTCGGCATGTATTTGGCCAAGTTGTTTACATTTTGTATTAGGTATTTACACCATGTGAAGTTTTTTAGTTATGTTTACATGCTATATTTATGAAACTGCATCATGTTCGGGTGTTATATAAAATTGGATAATGTATGCCTGCGTTAATATGTATTGCTACCTTAGATAAGGCCCAAATCCAACCCACAATTGCAAAGAAGTTGTTATTTTCTCAATTTTTTTTGGGAGTTCCGAATACATGGTGACAGATATCGAACCATAGTCTTAGTCCATTGGATGCAATTTTTTATATACACTACATGCGGTAGCTAGCGAATATTTTACTTGTAGTAAGTGTGGTTACATGCCAGGCTAGTGTGGACCTGCATCACTGTGGCGGTTAAGTGATCCCGTATAAAGCAGTGTGTTACGGAATGCGAAGTATCTCTGATCATGCTGTTCCTGATGCCGTGGTTAAAACCCCGCCAAATTATTCTAAATGCTGTACATTCAAATGGATAATATGTTTAAGTATTTTGTAAATGTCGCAGTTCCCACAATGCAGCTGCAAAACCAGACAGTGGATGTATTCGTAACGTTTCGTATTCATAATCGTATGTGGCAATGCGATTTTATAGCATAAGTTTTATTTAATAATGTAACTTCGATAAACAAAATTTACTAACGATAGAAATTTGAACATGAAACAGTTGCAGTGTTTTAATGACCGATAATAAAACTTGTTTAAAATTTCTATTTTGATTCTTTTCTATATTTGTAGTTTCAGGAAATACTTTGAAAAATAGTTTTGTGTTCTAATTTATTTTGTATTTGAGAGAGTCAAGGAAACAGGAATGTTGTGGTGTACGGCAATGAAACCCAAGACGAGGAAATCCGCTTCAGGCACTCAATATTTCCGAACTGGGGTCAGCTACCCAAAAAACATAACTATCCAAGAAATAGGAGATATTTATCCTCTTAGACTTCTTGCATCGACAAATCATTATAGTTAGAAATCCAGTTAAAACATCACTAAATATTGTACGTTCCATTTATATTATCAACACATAATAATTCGTATATAGCATTTTTTGCAATAAAATAATGATATTTAAATTAATTTAATGAAAACAGTTACAACAAGAATATTTTATCTCTGCGAACAATGTGATGACGTATCGCGATAAAAAATTTTTATGTAATGTGACCAACTTACGTAATAATAACTGTGATGAACTTCAGACATCTTTAAAGGTCATGGACTGTTAAAAGAAACATGGCGCTAATTGACGCATCAAGGACGTCGATGCAAATTATTATGGAAGATTCGTGAGACCCACTTCTCTTGAAAAGAAACTTAACCTTACTTTCCCCAATTTTCACTGCCTCCCCCTTTTTCCTTGCCACTAAAAATAAAACATGTTTATATTATTCTTTTATTGTTTTGTTAACTTTCTTTCCTCTGAATCTTTATGCTGCCAAGTTCAGATTTTCTTCGTGACTTTATTTTATAAAATCGCCCGAAATACTGTAATTAAGTTTTTGTATTGCATTTATTTCGTGGTTTCGTATTAATAACGGTATTCTCCTGTCGCTTTGTGTCAGACACGAAATTTTAAGATTGTTCAAAAAATACATTTTTGTTGCAAATTTGACTTTATATCTGAAAGAATTCTTTGATTAACGTACTCTCGCAATGATATTTATTTAATTGGGGTTATTGAAACTAGTAATTATCTGTCGGATTTGCTGTGTACTTACAATAAACTATAATCAGAATTACATATAACAATACACTTATAGGATGTTCTTGTTTAAATGAGCACTTTTGAGGCCCCAGTTACTTTTTTTATTTCAGAGGTTTTTTATCCTTAATCACATTTCTTTTTAAATCAATATTGCTATGTAAGTAATAAACACAGCGTGTATATTTCACCGCACTGAGAAGTTAACACCTAAGGCTAAAATAAAATATATTTATTTACTATTACTCAGAATGAGAAGGCTTTCAAAAGGGTTTACTTTACCGTGAATAGCCTATCTCCGAAATTCGGGTCTGGAATCGACGGGGAACAACTTAGCGAGGTTAGCCGCGGTGGTGTTTATAAAGAGTTTTTTTCTATCAGAAATGATTAGCTACTATAATTTCTAATTCCTTTGACAAAAACTCAGAATCAGTCAAGTTACGAAAATTGTCTCTAAGAAAACCGGATTTTATTTCTGACTTAAAATAATGGCTGTGTATGAACTCACCGCCTTGCACCCTTGTCCACTTTCCCTTGTGCCCTTCGCGAGATATAAGCCCTTATCCCCTTCGTGAAGAAGCGTGCATCTTAGAATTCGGACACTGTTCGTTTGTATTTCTATTTCTGACCGATCGAATCGCGAGTGTCTGTTGTTTACACTGGAAGCCAAGACGGGAGCCCCGCCTGTTTGTTTACGTCTTTATTTCAAGCAAATAGTGTCATCCACCGACTCTTCCACAAACCAAAATATGAGATACAACCTGTTAAACGGCCAGAAAACATCAAACCGTTTACAATATACAAGTACCTACTAGTTTTCAGTTTCTTCGAAGATCGTTCGCCACCCATCTTCTAGGCTCGAAGATGAACAGTGGACGAACAGTAGAGAATTGGAAAACGAACTAGGGCACGAGTCACGTACCCTTGGCTGAAAGGGATTTTCTTGGGTGAATTCGTGCCCTAGTCATGAGTACGGACAGCCACTATTTGACGTCGCGCCCTAGATGCACTTTTCTAGGGCATTCAGACACGGCCTATGTTTATATTTTCGAGTAAAATAATATTTGCTTTTTATTTTTTACTTTGCTGTTATTTATTTTCTCAAAAAGACATTCAATTTAACAGCCTGCGATAATTTCCTGTCTTTATTATTCAACGGACTGGTTAAAAAACCTTTTTAGGAATTATTATGGCTTTCAGAAAAATATTTTTTATGTGTAAAAACTAAGTTAAAACAATTTTTCCGTTTAACTTTTCACATATATTAGATTTGAACATACTTATCACATTTCATTTAGTATTTATTTTTGTCTATTATACTTACAAGTTTCTTTTCCAACCAAACATGTTATTTATAACCAAAGTGGGTGTATATTCAAAGCAATAAAATAATAATTGACAATTTTGGTTTTCTCTCGTGAATCATTTTCACAGACCCTTTCACCAGGAATCACTTTTCTTAGTGACAGTCGAAATCAGCAAACACAACGAAACACACATTCATAGCATTATTTAAAATTCTTACTGAACTTTATTGCTCTTTTGTTGGAAATAGTTACGGGCGTAGAAGAGTTATTTTGACATTTAGGAACATTTCACAACTCCGTAAATATTTCAACCTTTTGAAAACATTAATCGTTTTGACAATCATCATTTTATTTTTCTATATTATTTTGATGATTTTGTGGTGAGTAAAGGGCTGATTCGGCACAGTACAATCAATATTTTTGTAATGTTGTTTAACTTGTATGTCTTTGTCATTATATGATCTTCTTAGAATTGAAGAAATATTCAATGAGTTACTATAGCATATAATATTTTCAAAACGGTTTCCTGGATATAAAATATACCCGCATCCATTTGATTAATGTTCGCTCATTCTGTTTATAAAAACTGAAAATTACCTGTCTTTTAAATCTAAAGACTTATTTGGTTATTTTGTAATTGAACGGTTCAATACTTTGTCACGATTACAAAAAAACACAAACTTGAAACATTTTCCCACTAATTGTGGTGCCCGCCGCCGATCTTAGGCGCGGGAGGTTCTGGGCTCGAATCTTAGGTAAGGCATGGGTGTTAGTTTAAATTAGGTTATAAGCTTGTTTATAAGCCGTCGCCTTATAAGTCTTCTGACATAACACCGGGGAACGTTAATAAGCCCTTTCAAATCCAATCAAAAACCACTTGTGGTTTTTATTTTATTGTCGTTTGCAGATTAATTTAAATGTAAAACTGGATCTTTCAAACAAACCTTTTTTTTTTTTAGTGACTGTTCTGTTTCTGCCAGTATACGTTTTTTTTTCACGCCATTTAACTCCGAAGAATAAAAAATAATTTTACCTTGAGAAAATCACATAAAAATATGTTTTTAATGAAATTTGAAATTATTTTTTGTACATATTGTAGAAAATAATTATTTTATTATAAATCTGATAAGACTGTTATCCCTTTAGAAAATTTATAACTAACATGTCCTATTTTTTGATGAATAAAATTTACATTTTAATTATTTGTTTTGGTCATTATCAAAATTTTTCATAATTTTAAATAACTATTTTATAAACCTGTGAATTATATACATTGAAATTCTTACTTCCAGTAACTTTTTCAAATATATAAAAAAATAATGTTCTAAAATTTAAAGTTAAATATTGATTCGAACACGGTTTTTAAAAAAACCCTTTATTTAGTGAATTGCATGAATTGTATATATGCGTATATGAAAAGATTTTTTGGATTATTGCTTTATATTTACACTCGTAAAAAAATTATTTTCAATGGGTTTTCGAAAAAAAAAAAAAATCTTATTTTTGAAAAAATAAATTCATATTTATAAACGTTTAAGTTTTTCAAATGTATTAATTTTAAATTCAATTTAATAATCTTCCATGCATCGTCTTTGATTTTGCCCAAAAATATAACATTCATTTCACGGAACAGTATTTATTTAACTAACAATATAAACATATTTACACGTATTTTATTATGTATTCTACAGTACAATATCTCATTACAATTGGACAATCTTAAATAACCGTCTTACAATTATTATAACCATGACCACTGATGCAGTTTTCATTTAAAATTCCCAAGCAATGACTCAGTATTCTTTTCAAAAGTAGGATGTAATCTTACTTATTTCAAGTGCCTTGTAGTGGGTGGTATCGTAACTTAAAGGGCGTAAACTGTGCATTTTAATAGCTCTTCTTCGTTATGGTCCCCAATCTAGTGGAGAACTAAAAGGCTGTGTGCTGGTTCCCTATTTATTCTCCGTCTTTATAAATCACTTACTCTATTGCCTCACTTTCTACATATACCACGGGGTCTCTCTTAAAGGACTCAACCTGTATGCAGATGATTATCAAATCGGCGCACCCCCGTATTATGTACGACTGCCTGCAACCTTATAATTGCTCAGTGGCAACATAACCTCTATTTTAAAGCGGCTGGGATAAATCGACTTTTCTCTCATCGTCAAAAGTTACAGGACATTTTAATATAGTCTTAATACTTTCCGTTTATTGTATACAACGAATTCCCACGAGAGGTTAATATTCGTTTTTACCCACCGTTTCGGTAGAAATTACTACCTTAATAATCATTAACATATATTATTTCTCAGAAATTAATCCAATCCACTACTCCAATTTATTACTTGTGTATCGATTTGATAACACGTTCATTTCTTTGGAATTTCATTACACTAAAATTTTATTTGAAAATTGGTAGTCTTACGAGCTCAATAAAATTATTTGAAAATAAAAGCACAAGAAAAAGAATTATATCTTCCATTTACATCTAATGTGTTAGTGTTACCCGCCTCTACTAAACATACGAAAGAGGGATAGGCCAAATGTCTGTATTTTGTATTAAGGGGGAAATACACAAAAATTAAATTATTCAGGGGACAGGAAACGCAGAAATCCTGGTATTTTTCTTTTTATTACAACCAAGGTAATATGAATAGTTACTTTTACAGTCAGAATATCTAACAATAGAAAATTATAATTTTAATAAGTCCTATACCTTTATATTCCTAAATTGAGGAATAAAATCTTATCTAAATACACTTTTAAACATATTTCATGCATAGGAATTACAAAAATAACTGAATTTTGTTGAGTACAATACCATAACTGATACAGTGTTCAAATTTTTAGCAAATTGAATTATTTTTGCAGTGATATTATTTTGAGCACAAACTGTGAATTTAGAAAATATTAATTGTGCCTTGCAGAGTATTTTATTCGTAATATAATAAATAATTAATTTTTAAATTATCTTGACATATTTTTAGAAACACTTCGATTTTTTGGAAGAAAAATTTTTTATTAGTGCAATATTTTTAGAATAACATGAATCATGTGTTTCCCTTGCTGTATGCAAGCAACATGACAGGTTGACGTGGCAATGTTGTTTGACATGTTAACGTCAAATACATAACTATTTCTGTACAAAATATTAAGAAAAGAATTTTCAAATGTTTGCACGTGTACTACATTAAGTTACTGGATAACAATTTAGGAGACGCGTCCTGAAAAACTGAGAGCAAATAAATTCTCCATTAGAATGAACAAATCAGGAGTGATCCAAGCAAATGGAAGGTGGTTTCTCACAATGACTGCTTCATATAATGCAGCTGTCTGTGAATAAAAATGGCCATAAAGTAACCCCATAGTATTTCAAAGCATTACAATTTTTATCAAAGTATGCCTCTATTGTATGAGTTATATAAATGCTGATTTACTCCCAAAAATGTAATATTGTTGTCATTTAACTATAAAATACCGTTAGTTTTAAGAATAAAATATTTAAAAAAACTACTCATTAAATTTCCGTGCTCAGTATTTCGAACGACTTCAGCGGTTAAACTTAACTAAAAATTATCACCCTCGCCCAGCTACAGAAGTTGGACACGAAGCCATGATCTTTCAGTTATTATTTCTAGGTATTATATTTTTATAAATTATCAATTTATGTCCTTATCAGTCACAATCCGGCAAACCAATTTTGATGTGTTTCAGAGCGTATGAAACTATAAATGTATACATTGTTCACAGATGTTTTGAACTATCGTTGATAATAAACGTACAGTAATAGAACATTTTAAACAAATGAATACGAATACCTGTATGTAGTTGACGCTTGGAAATCCAAACTAGACTTACTGGAACCTTCATAAGAATCGACTTTAGCTCACGAAATATATACGGAACTGTGCCCTAAGTGTTTTATGTAATTGTTATGATATTTCGTTCCGTAACATGTTTGCATATATTTTTTTGGCGCCGCACAAAGAAAGCCATTCATATTTTGTAATGGCAATTGGAAAACAAATCTATAGCGCTGTTTGATACTAATTTAAATTTTACCACAAAAAGCGAAAAAAAGTTTTGCGAAACCGTATTGTCCATAACAAAACAAGAATAGGTATATAAATATAACGTAGAATGCAAACTGGCATTTTACATAAAAATAAGCCAGAAACTATAGTTTTGGTATATTAACGTTATTATACTGCTTAACACGTCTTTGCGTCGTGAAGGAAAATTTAATTTACTCCATTACCATTTTACTAAAAACAATCACAATTAAGTATTGACATTTGTGGCCATACAGCCATGATTCTACATACGCGTATTTAAAACACGATAATAAACATCGTTAAACACACGATATATGTGGCAGCAGTGCAGTACCCATAACTCTTAAGTAGTTTAACGCATTATTTTTAAAGCATTGCGGACATGTAGTTATTATTAAGCTGGCAACGTAAAATGCATATTAAAAATAAATTATTGATATGTTTTTGCGAGACTAGCGTGCCGGTTCGGATTTTTACACATTGAACATTGCAGCACATAACTTTCCCTTCGAAAGAAATATTATAACACACATCGATTGATAATTATTTTCAGACATATAAGCACAAAAGCAGAAATATTATAATTATTCCACGTATGTCGGTTCACATGTAAATAATTTGTCGGACTTACCGTGTTTCCAGTCACCCGTCACATAATCCTTACGATATTGTGCTTTTAATTTTTTGAAATTGTTAATTCAAAATAGCAGATTTCGAGTGAATTCCTTTGCGGAATTTTATAATTCGACGACATTAATTTTTTTTCCAGTTTCTCACATAATATATTCCAAAAAGACACCGAGGACAACAAAACAACACATTTCGTCGAGCTGCAGCTTCACTCCTTACCTTGGTTCGAGACTTCAGCTCTGAGAAGCGACACAAACGCGACGGCGATGAAAATGCGAATGCAGCGCATGCTTGAGGTCAGTAGCGTGCGGACGAGAGAGGAGAGACGTCTCTGCTTGATTGAGTCGCCGCTGGCTCGTTGTGCGACAGATGGGATAATTTACCGCTTCTTATCACTTCAGCGCGCGCTGGGACCACGCTCACATGACATACGCGGAAGCAGACGCTTTCAGACAGGGTCACAGCCGCTTCAAGTGGACGCGTGCTCTTCAACCCGGACAGCCAGGCACCAAACCACTACCGTTATTCCTATTCTGCTTTCACATTTCACACCCAAATATCACAAATAAATTACCACCACTCTCTGGTGTTTATAAGAAAACTAAATTTATAAATAACTTTGATTTATTGTTTAAAATTTTCATTACGATTTATGCTTCCATTGTATTATTTTTGGTTTAAATATACATTCTTAAATATGGTTGTTAAAGTCATAATAATTCGTTCGATTTGGTCACCTCCGGGTGCACTATCCTTGAATTCAAACAAGGAGTAACAATTGTCGTTCCTAAATCAAAGACTGATTAAACACTTTCACATAACACTGTAAAGGATAGTTTTCTTTTATCGTCGTGAAATAATGAACAAGTAGTTAGTGATATTGCTAATGAGCCTACTTTCCTCAAAATTGGTGTAAATTATTTCTAATAAATAACTTAAAAATCTAGTTGGTAGGTAGGCTGTTACGTCTCATTGGCAGCAATATCGTTGCATATGGAACCAGAAACATGTACAATAGTAGTGAGACAATTACGAATGCTCACGTGACGTACTCAGGACTTGAACCCAGAATACCACGTAACATAAGCTAGTGTGCAACCAACTGCATTATCCAAGTAGTATTATGAGCATCAACTTCACATGTAACCAGTCTAATATTTTGGTACATAGGGTTTTTTAGCTTGAAATATTTACAATACTGTCATTTTGGAAACAAGTCCCTGAGCCACTTGTATGTAAGTTCACATGGTCTACTGTAGCACCACTTACGCGTAAAATTTGGTGGGATAGGTCGATTGGTCACCAAGATATGGCATAAAACATATTTTTTATTCGTGCGGCGATCTTTATAATTGATGGGCAAAAAGATTATGTTTTAGCACAGTTGATTATTTTAATAAATACTGCCTATGTTTTAAGTTTGGTTTAAATATGTGGGACATATAGCATAACAACCAAAATTATTTACATGATTGTTATTTTGAAAGTATGTGACTACCCCCGTATGTCATATAAATTTACATAGACTTCAAATACACAACTTGTCGCGTGAACTTAGTGGGAATTATATAACTGTTTTCCGAAAAAGGACAAAAAAATATTAATTTGCATGTGGCGCTATCTTCCAAAATGGCGGAGAAAAGATTTTATGTATTAGCTCATTTGATGTTTGTATAGATATTGATATCATACAAAATTAAGTTGGAATACATTATGTTATTTTGTAGATAAGCACACTATTCTAAAATTTTTATACGGCCTCTATTTTTAAAATCAATGCCTAGCCCTCTTGAAACATATCAGTTGACATGGCGTAACATAGTAATACTTTTTTTTCTCCAAATTTAGTAGGTAACCGTTGATTGTTTTCCAAGATATGACATAAAAAGTTTATTAGTTAATGTGGCGCTATCTTTCAAAATTATGTACGAAAGTGTCTGTGTGTTGGCATATCTGATATTTCTAATAGATACTTTCAGCATAAAAAATTGGTTGAAATTGGCTGAATGGTATGGTAGGTATTGCAAATTAACTTCAAATATTAATGCGACAATCATTTTGAAGAACGTTTTTCATGTAAATCACGTATATGTACATGGCTTGCTATAGTATTACATACAGGTACATGGCCAATTTGGCAGGAATCGGTTGAGTAGTCTCCAAAATATAACTTTAAAGCTTTATTTTTTTTAATGGTGGACTAATAACAACATCCTTCTTCCAATTCAGTGCTTAGTTAATGCATTATTAAGATACTAAATTTGGTTTGAATCAGGGAATGTTCGTCGAGATATGACGTAGTGCCCGAGATTTTAGAATTGCCGCCATTTTGAAAATAAGTACCTTATGTGGTTTAAAACTATAATAGTCGGAGGTCCTTACGAAGTTCAAAATGCACGGAGAAAAATAATTTTTTTTTGGTACAAAATATATTTGCTTGGAGAGTATTTGTTTATGTTGAACTATATTTGGTTAAAATGACCAAACCGCTCGTACCCAAAATATCCGCATGTGTTCCCTTTAACTAAATAAAAGTGTTAAAAACAATGTGTAAGGCTAAACACTTATTTTTGGTTGTTTCGACATTATGAGCATGTGTTTGTTGCACACAACCATTTCACGATGGTTGTCGTAGGTTTCATATTGTCATGGTTGATTCAAATCACTAGCTTGTTTTGAAGTGAGCAAATAGTATATTGCCTTGAACACTATCTGACAACAAATTCAATTGGTTGAAGTACCGGCCTTCATTTGTTTGGCTGCACCATCTAGGAGTATTTGTTCTAAAATACAAGTCTAGCATTCGTATATAATATATGTGAAGATTTGGATAGCAGTAGTACTGGTATTCACGTGATATTGGTACAACGTAATACTGGTACAAGCAATCTCTTTAGTATCATTTCGCGTGTAATAAAAAGTAACATACATAGATTTGAAAATGTGTGTGTAGGGTATTCATACTAGAACAATTGTACATCACGCTGTGTTCACTGAGCTGTATGCTGTACTGGTAGGGTTCTGCCCTCGTAGCTCATGGGCAGTGGCCAACTTTTAGTCGGGGGGCCTGGAGTTCGCGCCCCCGTTCCTCTGCGGCAGCTTTCAGTTCGCATGTCGCGCACATGTGTACTGTGAATTCGTCATTAAGTCGGTCTAACGTGAGCTCGTCAAAAGTCAAAGAATACACACTGTCAAAACGTTACAAACCCTCTTTCCAACGGCAAATGTATCGGTCAGTATGTCAATAAAAGTCCATTTTAAATCAAATACGGAAGGTCAGTGAGGGAAGTGACAAACTTCTGCGCCAGCACTCCGGGTTCAATCATCGGTAGACTCAAATTATTTTGAAGTTTTACCAAACTGTGTATTATGACTCAACAAACACCAGCTTAGCGAAAAGTTATTATCTTACACACTTGTTTATGAAAACGTGTTCTCTAACAACATTTCTTTCTTTCAATATCAGACTTTCAGAGGTGTTACGCCTTAAGGAAAATAGCGAGTTCACACTTGCGAGTGTCATTTAGATTATAAAATAATAACCTTTCGTAGAACAACAACAACTACTCTATAGTAAAAAAATAAACATATGGACACAAACGTATCTTAATCAATAAACAGTAGCCACGGATAAGAGAGAACTGCTATATCTATAGAAGATAAACATAGAAAATGTACTATAATGGGAGTTTTCGAGGTATTGAGAAAGATAAAACGAGAAAATGCTTAGAATCAGGCACTTTTTCTGTAAAACATTTTAAGTGAAAGCAAAGAGACGATATATAAAATGAAACGCTTTTACAAGTTACAATAAATATAATATTTCGTTCACCAACTTGTAAATGCGTTTAGTAGGTCGGTAGGTAGATAGATACGGCATCATACTTAGGAACCCGCACTTAGTGTTAGAATCTCGCTTGAATAATTGGTGGATTTAAAATTTTACTTAATACTGTATTATGCTACAGTGTAACACGAGGATAACGAATATTGAGAATATTGTTAAAGTAAAAAAATTAATAAAACTACTTTAATCATCGGTCAAATGTAAAGAACATTCTGTAGAAGCAATATGAAATTTCAGTTTAAATACACAATAATTAGAGATGGTAATTTTCCGTTTTCGCGAAATAGATGCGAAAAAATGCGAAATCGTATATTTTACGCGAGAAAATGCGAAATCTGCACTTTCCCGTGATAAACGTAAAATAGCGGTAAAACTTTCTTTCACTGTTATTGTTTACATAAACGTAAAATAGCGGTAAAACTTTCTTTCACTGTTATTGTTTACACTTCACAAAACTGAGTAAGTTACTTTATTCTTGACTGATTCCGATTCGCAATTGACTGCCGATTATTGTATTTTGTTTAAGTTCAGTTTTAGAGAATTCCAAATTATATCACGTTATGTAGCACAATTCATTATTGTTTGAATACACTTAACCACTAACGGGCCAATGGGCGCCATCTTAAAAACTGCGTGTGTAAACAAAGCACAGAACAAAAAACTATTAGTGTGTCAGCCATTTCTCCATTTATTGCCGAGTGCGGTCTAAATACGATATATTGAAGGCTTCTAGACCGCCATATTGCTATAACACCTCTGTTACATTGTGTCTACATAAACAAGTTACATTTTCTATGCTACTTGTGGACGCAGTCATCTTTTATTATCTGTGGAAGGCTGTGTGTTTACAAACACGTGCGTGGATGTTTCGTTTCGGACGGTAAAAATGGGACGAAATGCCATTTCAATTCGTGATCGCGTAAATGAATACAAAAGTGAATAGTTCTATGAGAGTGGCAGTAATATTTTAATGTGCAAATTGTGTAATCGCCAACTAGAGTGGAAGAAAAAGGATGCACTTGAGAAGCACATCAAATATGAGGGACATCAGACCGCGAAAAGAAATTTCACTACGAAGTCAGACGAAGGAAAAAAGGCGGTAAAACGGCAAACAACAGTTTCCAGCATGATTGAGAACCAGAAAGACAAAAATTGAAAAGTATAGCTTCATTCAAGATACAGTGAATATGTGTTTGGAATCGAATATTCCTATCCACAAATTGGAACACCCAGCTGTTCGAGAGTATTTGGCAAAGCAAGTAGCTTTTAAATTATGCATGTGCATACTTATTATTTCATTGCCTACAAATGTTATGGTTATGTTTCCGTCCGAATGATATCAATAAATTCCCAAATGCCTAAGCCTATGTCATTTAGAGCTAAAACCTTAACCTGAAAGGTTGATAATGTAATGAAATTAAGCAGTCTGCCTAAATGTTTAAGGTAATTTTTTTTTGTGTTTACTGCTTGATGAAAATTTTACTTCAATATGCTACAACAGTTTACTGCAAAGTTAATCTTCATGCAGCAAATTGCTTTTACATTTATTTATTAATTTTTTTAATTGCTGTTGAAATTAACACTAACGTTACAGTTTAAATACGATCAATAACTTTTTTTCATTCACAGATATGTACTTGTTCAGGAGACTTGCCTGGTGCAAGTACACTTCGAAACAATTATGTGCCAGCCTGTGGAGAGGAGATGAAACTTAAAGTTAAAGCGGCATTCAAAGACAAACCAGTTGTTATAGTGGCAGACGAAACTGCTGGTAGCAAAGGAAGGTGAGTATTTGCCATTTTATTTAAGACTGTAATACCAACAGCTGAACAAGAAATTTACTTAGCCAGCTGATCATCCCTGGATGCAGCAAATGGAACTACATGCAGTCAGGAAATGATTGACTGCATAAAGGAATATGACGTAGTGTACAATAATATCCTAGACCTTGTTTCCGATTCCGCACGATATATGGGAAAATGTTTCCAAGCATTACAAACCATTGTTGGGGATCATCTGCTCCATTTTCAGTGTCTTGCACACAAACTGAACTTAGTTGGGGACATATTTCTGAAGGAATTTTCTAGTTTGAACCTGCTTGTATCGAAGCTTAAAATGGCATTTTTGCACTCCAGGAAAATGAGAAACAAATACTTGAGCTGTATTAAGGAGAGCTATCCTTCCCTTCCATCCATCCTGTTTCCTGCACCAGTGACAACTCGCTGGGACTTGTGGTTTAAGGCTTTGCAGTATTTAAACACATATGTTGATGTTCGTGTTGATTTTCTTTTAACAAAATTGAAGAGGAAAGCCACAGCAGCAGTACTGCTAGTGTGATATCAATGTTTCAGGACAAACAATCAGTCGCACAGTTGAAAGTAGAAATAGTATTTGTATCCGAGGTTTCTGAAAAGATATCGGAATTGATAAATACACTTGAAGGGTCCAAGTATCCATATGGGCACAAACTTTGGGATGAACTCAAAGCTGTGAGTTCTACACTAGAAAGATATGCTCATGGTCACCTGCCATCAGAAAGAGAAAATAAAAAATCAACTGAGAGACTACATGAAGAAGTGCTCAGCAAAACTTACGAAACACATGGAGAAACCAAGACAAATGATTTTTTCATGGCAGTAAGTTGCTTATTTGACCCTACAGTTGCTGGCCGGATTTAAACTTAAATTAGTCATCTCTGGAGGAATGCAATAAAAAAATACCATTTTTTGAAAACCTGTCAAAAGAATAATTTTTTGAAGGCTATGAAAGATTTCATGCTCACCTTGTGACCAATATCAGAAACATTTGTGACGTTGATTGTCTTCAAATGATGCTCGCTTAAAAGCTGCAGCACCAGAAATTTTCTGATACTGCTCTCAAATGTATGTGGGCTCCTACCAACAGCGTCAATGCGGAGCGGTTCTTCAGCAAGTACGACATTATAGCGACTGAGCGCCATAATACGATGAAAGAAGAAACTGTGGAAATTTGTTCCATGCTAAGTTTCAACGCTGTTATTTCATTGGAATAATATTTTTTGTGTACTCTGCATTGCATTAACCATGTCAACGAACACACCAATTATTATCTTCTTTAATTTGTTAATGTAGGCATATTGCTTTTATTTAAAAATGCTACAACATTGTTTAAGAGACCTACCCTGGTAGAGATAGGTTATCTTTGTAGTTGTGCTAGAGCTTTATTTCTGTGTGTCTTTTTAATGTTGATATTCCTGTGTGCTTTAATTTGTTTATTTTTATATTTTTCACTAAAATGCAAAGTGCTACAAAGTGATAAATATTATTTTTAAAATGCTACAAAAAGATAAATTTCAAATTCAAAATTCAAAATTTTATTATTTTAAATGCTATAAATAACCGTATCTAACAATAACGTTTCACGGAAATATGTGCGATTTGGTCAGTGCAAACAAATATAGTGAAACATTTTATGTGTTTTGCCATATACAAACTTACGATTCGTTTGCCCCAAACAAATTTTGTTTAATTCTAATATTTCTTTTTCTCAGTGTGTGTGCCATGTTGGGTTAAATTCGGTTAACATGTTCAGAAGTTTTTAGCGGGACACACACAGACCTACACATATACACACATTTACACAGAGACAGAAAAATGATTTCGTAGGTCTATCTTTCTTCTGGAAAGTATGCTAAAAAATGAACTGGGTAATACCATACCAGCTGAATATTATCTAGCCATATGTGATCACAAGTTGCAAGTGAGGCCAACATATTAATAAAACCTCACTTAGTATATCGGTGTTGATTTACACAATTCGTAAGACTTAAAGGTAGGTTGTCGTTTTATTACTACAGTTTGTTTTGTACAGCAAGTAAAAAAAAAAGGTTTGATTCTAAAACTTATATTTTTGGGAAAAGAACATAGAATAATATAAGTAAGATATCTTGCTTCCAAAAAAATAACTTAACCGCAATAAATACTTATCAATATTTTGAAATAGAAGTATTGTTGACAGTTGTACAATGTTACGCCATAATATTAAGTTAAACATTGTCTCAAATTGGGTGTTTTTGCTACGAAAAACCAGGAAACAATTCCGCGAAAAGAATGATGAGTGGAATAATGAAGGTCACGTGAGCAACTATAACACCATGTGAAAGTTCCAAATATTCTCTCCGAGTTGGCTGGCTCGACATTCATACTGGTCGTAGGCGATGATGATAGAAGGGCCATCGGATCGAAATTATGTTAGTGCAGTGCGTCCCGCTGATAATGGAAGTTATTGGAACTCTGCCATGCAGAACTGACACCAAAACATCGACGAAGCCTGCTGATTAACTTTGCATGAACTTACATCTTTGCATAAAGTATAGTTAGGGTAGAACAGCGACCCTCACTAAGGGCACAAATTTTTAACGCAGTTGGAATGCTTCATACACCCATGAAATGCCTGTTGTCATGAATTGTATTGGTGCGAAAAAACCTTGTAGCAATAGCTGCAGCGATTTGTTCTCTGGCGCTGATTCAACAAGTCACCCCTACCGTTCAGGAGATGACGCGGCTGAAGAGCCAGATGGTACAGTTAAAGACACAATTGAAATTTAATTCTCGCTGCCAGTTCGTTTGAATGAGCGATCGATTCTGTTGGAAACTGCGAAGGGATCACATCCGAAGCAGTCCATGACGTCGTACCAAGTTCAGAGGACGGTGCTGCTGCTGCCGCTGAACTCAAAACCGATGTTTCCAAAATATGTATGTCAGATGACGTAATCTGCTTAAACGATCTGCTTTTTACATCGACCACTGTTAAACTAAGCTCCTTAAAATCAACCCAGTAGACTAAGTATCCACATAAAAAAGTAAAAATGACAAGAACAGCTGATTAGATTAAAAACGACCCTACCTCAAAATTTATTTTTACTATACTGTTATTGGCTCTCAAGACCTTGATGTTAAGAGCCGCCCAAATATCTCCACCCCGCCATACTATCATCCCCTCCCAACCACCAAAAAAGACATGGTTATCATTCACATAGCAATGTGTTTAGGTAACTGGCACTTGTCAGTATAGCACATGTCCTAACAAAGCACAAGACGAATTTTAGGCATAATCCTTTACAAATTCAGCACCTTTTAATATTATTTTTCATTTTAATGTTCAGAATTTATAAATTTAGATAATGTATTAAGGTCGCAGAAATAAAGGAATTTATGTGACAACAGTAAAATTTGTAATCAACATGGACGGAAAAATTAAATTTACATAATCTCTTGCGACATCCCCAATAGCAGCGACATTAAAAACACCGAAAGAAAAAAAAAAATGAAATTTAGCTACCACCGGCCAAAAAATAATTAGTATTACACAAAAATCGTTACGAGTATTCCATAGGCAGTGAAATATTTAGCCACCACTGACAGCAAAAAATAATTTTTTGAAAATTTAAGAGAATTCAATACAAATGCTAATAAAATACAACCACGAACAATCATAGGGAATCAACTCCGGTCACAGCAATACTCTGAAATGATGCGGTTACCATCACATGTACCAAAGTGTAATATATTTGCCTTCGACAAAAAATATATTTGACTATGACGAGACCAAACACACGCTCCGAGCAATGTTACGTCAACGCTCCCTCCTCTCTTCACTATGGCAACAGTTAAGTGGATCATGCGGACACGTACGCCTACATGAGAGGTCAGACACCAAGTAAATTTCACACTGTGTGATCCACATAAAAATAACAACAAAGCTTTATACTCCGAGATGCGATTCTCCCAGGTCACATACAGAAATATTCAACACTATTAATTCCGGTACAGAAATTTTCCTAACGCAAACAGTGACCATAATTATTCGCGAAAGGATATCCACAGATATCTATGGAAGTAAATGTGCGAAAACTCTGAACCTATACACACAGAATTTTTATCCAATTACTGCATGCTCACACAAAACAAAGGCATCCAACCTTTTTCGCTCATTTTTCCCACATCAATAAATTTATCATTCCCAGCTTGCTCAGTGCTTGGAATTAATAAAATTTCCATTGTTATTTCGATAAAAGAGATCAGCCAAATATACACTACCTGATTAAAAGTATCCAGACACCTGCCTGATAATGAAGTACACATTTTGGCCGCCATCCAGCGGGAGCATTGGCAGTCAAACGCTGGTGGTCCAGGTCCACCCTTAGCATTGATGACAGCCTGCATTCTGGCAGGCATACTTTCTATCAGGTAGCGTTCCTGGGGAACGGCACCCAATCCCTCATGGAGTGCTTAAATGAGAAGAGGTATCGATGTGGTCTAGCATGAAGTTGGCATTCCAAAACATCCCAGAGGACACCGTTGATTAATTTGATTATCGATTTGATATCAAATTGATTGATCGGATTAATCAGGTAATTAATATGTTGATTAATCCGATCAAAATTGGATAAAGAAAATTTTAAACCGGTAAAATAAATGCGATGATATTATATTGATTGAAATTAGATTGATTAATTGATTCAATAAAAAATAATAATTTTGATTTTTTTTTAATTTTTGTGTGATTATATATTTGGTAAATGTTATAAGGGTCCTTAATTATTTTTTATTTTTGGAGAGCGGCAGCATTGATGTTCACCCTTGGACATCTGGCAAAGAACACACAAACTTACTAATGGAGGAAACGATTTGCACACTAGTCATGCACACCCTGAATTATACCTACAACAAAGTAATTAACAAAGCCAAAATGGTGAATCATTAAAAAAGAATCGGTAAAACGCATACGTACAACTTTCTAACATCTACAAAACGGTTCCAAGTACAATAATTATAACTCGCAAATAACTTACCGCCTGAAGTAAACAAGGAACGAAATGATTGAATGCACTAAGTCCTATAAGATGCAACGAAGTAAAGGCTGTTCATGATAAAGTGAGCTTTATGAAATGAACCTTTGGAAAAAGCCACTGTCCCTGCCTGCATATATTTGAACGAGCGCACTGAGTGACATTCACCCAGTAAAGTTGGTAATATGGATGGGAAATAGTTCCATATCATAATGTAAAATAAATAGTGTTAGGTTATTATTTGTGGAAAATGAAATTATTTATTTTCCTCTTTGTTATTTTTTAATGTGTCTAAGTGTAAGAATGAGTACATTTGTAACATATATACTTTTCTAATAATTCCACAGTTTCACTTGACTGACACATTAATAAAATTATGATGCCCACGGCAATGTTAGTTTTACATAAAGCGGAAGAATACACAACTTGCAAACAAGTAGATCTTAAGCAGGGCTTTCGATAGTGCTTATTTTACCGCGAACAGCCTATAATTAAATATCAACAAAGGAAAAGAGGTATTTTACAGTCCAGGAATGAAATGAAATGACTTACTAAAAAGAATCCGATAAAAATTACTATCCACACACAATACAAATTTAAGCATACCGCCCTCAACATGATAGCTCATCGCATGTCGTGCGTCGGCGAATTACACTATGTATATTTTCCCTAGCATGAGAAACGTATTTAAAACAATTTACTTTTAACAATCAATAAAACTTCCGTTGAAGCCTAGCGCGATCTTCTGCTTGCTTCGAAGCCAACGGCTCCTCAGTATAATTACCCAGCCTCAGAAACATAGTTCACACTTTGCACTCGCGTTTCCCGATATCAGAAGTTTTTTGAAAAAATGAATAAACGAAATTCTTATATGGTTGCCCTATATGAAGGGAAGGGTAGGAGCCAAGCGCTGTGTCCATCCATCCAAGTTAAGAGTCATCGTGAAACTGAGATGGGAGCATTAGGAAAGGGACGCGTTACCCTGACTGCGCGAAATTCCGTTACCCGCCCCCACCATCCCTCCCTCTAAGGCCCCCGCCAGGAGCAGAATGCTTCTGCAGGGTCAAAGCCCATTTCCTTGTCTCTCCGTACTAGGATGCTTCTGCGAGGTCAACACTCTCCTATCCTTTGTCGCCGAGGACCATTTGAAAAATTTCGTAGCCCAAGTCTTAACTGTCTTTGAATGCTCTCTCCTAGTGAATATAATTTAAAAAATAATTTCCACTGAAAAAGTATTAAAAAAATTATTTCCTTAACAGGAAGAATTACTTTCCAAATATCATATTTCCAGGTAATATTTCAATAAGTTACAAATAATCTCACACAAGATAAGAACACCGAAAACCTGGTTACTTTTGGTAAAACAATAGATATTGTTAATTAATTAAATGTTACGCTATTCCAAGACTTTTATATTGTGTTTAAAAAATACGTAAATATTGTTTTCTAATGCAAGTATTTTAAAATCAATATATTCAAAGAACATCGTTTGCCAACATGTATTATCCAATTTAATAAAAATGTATGCTCACGATACATAACTCAAAGGTTTGATATTTATCTAACTAATATGATGAGAGAAGTACGTTAAAAAAACACATGTACAATTTTGTTATAATATTATTAGTCTATAGCTGAGAAAATAAAATATGTTTCTTAGCTATCCTTATAGATTTATCTACGAGATGAAAATATTAATTTAAATTTATGTTTGCTACAGCCAAAGTTTTATGTATGTGAAAATAAAGGATGCCTGTAATACATTCCTTTTACAAACTTTTAAATATCTCCATTCAGGATTTTCTTTGTACCAAAGTGCATCATCGTATAGGAAAACATAATACTTACTTGCTGAATTTTATCCTTGCATGTTAAGTAATGATGTGTGAGTGTGTGTTTTATAGCAAATGTTCGAAGTTTTATAGCAAATGTTTCAAGTTTGATAGCAAATGTTTGAAGTTATATAGAAAATGTTTCAAGTTTTATAACAAATGTTACAAGTTTAACGTTTATTGTGAACAAATAATATTATTTGTTTTAATAGTAAACCATATTGAAATTTACTTTAGTGGTATGGATGCAAACAAATCTTAAATGAATGGTGTTAGAGTTTAATGCCTAGACATGTTTTCCTCTCGTAAGGCAGCACTCAGATTGCAGTTTTGTTCGAGAGTTCCTTTTTCTCGTGCAGACCAGCAGCCACCCCGCTAGTTGCTACCTGAGGCTAAGCTCTTTGAAGGGCGAAACTTGAGCAGTTTTCCTAGACTGCCATTGAGAAAACTTTCATATTTACCAAACCAACATTTTCGACGTTGTTTTCTTATCAGGATAACAAATTATATTTCTAAAACATTTCTTTAGAAGCAGTTAACACTTAAACTTATTATAAAACATTATTTTTACTATTCTAATGTATTTTGAACCAATCACTGTATCGTTCAAAAATACTTAATCGCCATATTCACACAAAGTTAAATAGTGTAAACACAATATATTAAAATGACATGAGGAAGAAAACAATTAACAATATGGAATTCCCTTTAGCAGTGAAATTCTTTTTTATTTCATAATTATTAAAACATTTATTAATCATACTTTAAAAAAATCATCACATTTCAAGTCATGAAACACATGTATTTTCATTAGTTACAACTCATTTCAAAGATATTTAAGAGCAACTGACTTCATACAACTCATCTCAAACATATTAAAAAATTATTCTTCTAAAATCATTTAAATTATGCCGTGATACTTCTGAATTCATTAAAAACTTCACAAACATTAATGTGAAAACATTTGAATTTACACAATGATACTTCTGAAAACATTAAAACCTTCACAAACCTTAATCTGAAAACATTTAAATTTACACTGTGATACTTCTGAAAACTTTAAAAACTTCACAAATCTTAATCTGAAAACATTTAAATTTACACCATGACACTTCTGAAAACATTAAAACCCCTTCACAAACCTTAATCTGAAATCTTAAATTTACACTGTGATAATTCTAAAAACATTAAAACATTCACAAAGCTTAATATGAAAACCCTTAAATTTACACAGTGATACTTTTGAAAACATTAAAACCTTCACAAACCTTAATCTGAAAACTTTTAAATTTACACCCTGATACTTCTAAAATCATTAAAACCTTCACAAAGCTTAGTCTGAACACATTTAAATTTACACAATCACACTTCTGAAAACATTAAAACCTTCACAAACCTTAATCTGAAAACATCTATATCTAAGGTAAAAACACTTCATTGAAAAGAAAATATATTTAATGTTTAGCTGTTAAATAAAAATACTAGCACATTTACATTAATCTTTGTCTAGAAGCAAGACTTAAGCTTAATTTTCTTCGCTTTGGAGGAGCGACAGGTAATGCAGGTGTTACAGGTGATAAAACAAGGCTATTTCGTACTTGTAAAGGTGACGATATGAACAGAGGAGGAGATGGAGAACCCAGATATTGTTGCGGTGTTGCAGGGGATAGGATATCGAGGGAAGGTATGTTTGGAGGAGACATCGATGGCAACAAATGAAAATTTAAATATTCCTCCAACTCATTATATAATAATGAAGCATCTTCACAAACTTCTACTCTCACACTGGTAATTGTTAGGTCCAAAGGCATACAACAACAACACCTTTCCCGCCTCTCGAAGCAACGCTCACTTGATTTTTTGAGAGATAAGTCAGAGCTGCTGGAGGTGGTGTCGTTGCTGACGTCGAGGCTGACGTTGTTAGAGACGGCGTTGAGGCTGACGTCGTCGGAGGCAGAGCTGATGACGTCTTAGGTGGAGCTGATGACATCGGAGGCGGCAAGCCTGATGACGTCGGAGGCGGAACTGATGTCGTCGGAGGCGGAACTGATGACGTCGGAGGTGGAGTTGATGTTGTCGGAGGCGGCAAACCTGATTACATCGGAGGCGGAGCTGATGACGTCGGCGGATTAGCTGATGTAGTCGGAGGCGGCAAACCTGATGACGCCGGAGGCGGAGCTGATGTCGTCGGAGGCGGTATCGACCCTAAGGAAGGCATTGACAGTACAGTTAACATAGGTTCTAATGTGGGAATCCTCTCTTCCTTCAAAAAATTCAATAACTCTGCAATCAATGGATCCGGCTATGGCATGTTATAATTAAAATCATTCCAATTGAAATTCAGAATTTCCCTCTTAAGGACTGACTTGTCATGCCTAAAAAATTATCTTTGTATAAGCTCGACATTCTCACTTCGCACTAGAACTACTTGCAACAGTGGAGGGGGCGAAGACACTAGACCCCTATTTATAAGTTTCAAATTTATGGCGAAACGTTCAGGAAGCATCACCCATCTCCTCCCTGCAGCCAGAGCTTCAAACACCCCTTCCCTCTCTGCACCCTAGGCTTGCAGACAACTCCAACCCCTAACTACTCCTCACAACACCCTCTGAGAAAAATCTCTCTACTGCATTTCCTCTATAACAAATGAATACTAAATGTCTCCATACTAACTAAATAAATATATATGTAAATAAATAAATTTTTATTATCAATAAATAAAGTCTTAACAAATGTGTTAGATAGCAACATACGCAATCACGTTCTCATATAGCATAAACGTGATATTATTTTTATAATTTTTATATGTTGTGGAGATACAGAAAAAATATATATAATCCGTATAAAACATGTTATTAATATGACTATAACATCTTTCACAGTTTTCAATACTACACCTCTACATATTTCTAATAATAGTTATACAATCTTAAAGGAAACCTTGCTAATTATTCTTTTTGAAATGTTTGTAATACTTACTCTTTAAAGCTATGATTTGTTATGTGTCCCTAATATTGAGACGTCACACGTAATTTATGTGTAAATGAACTACAAACCTTAAAAAATACTAGATAGATAACATAAAAAGTTCTCTACTTTCCATAAACCTTATATAGAGTTCAAGAAACTCGTTATGTGTTGCGAACTAATTTCAGTAAATATGGTTCCGTTTTTAATTTTACATTTTTTTTTTGTTAAATGTATTAACGCATATTACAGTAAAACATATATATTTACATTCCGACGCCTTTTCCCAGCCAGGGTGCAGGCTACTCAAAAATACCTTACTCATTCAGATACACCAATTAATAGTACACCTAACCAAGGGCAAAAGCGATCTTGGCTTCAAAACTTTTGAGCACTAATTTCATAACTAATTGCAAATGGAAACATTATGGTTCATTATCTAGAAAACTTCAAGTAGCAGAGTCTTTTTTTTTTCACCACAAAACTGCCAAAGGTCTACACTACGATAATTGAGTTTATTGAAATTTTCTTTTTTGGTTACCATAGTTATTAAAAAATATTTACTTTAATTTACACCCATGCTTCCTCACTGGAAAGTTAAATGAATACCATACACCAAGAAAATATCTGACTGCAATTTCAAAGTTCCAATCTATTCCAGTTCATTTTTGGGGTGATGCAAATATTTATCACACAACACAATCCTTTTCATAATACTGACAGAAATTTAAAACACATAAAATCTTCGACCATATGATAACCACAACAAATACCGGGCCTCGGCCATTTTTTTAAAAGTTCACGTTACTGAATGTTATTACACAAGATTTGAAATCTTGGCTCCGGTTCTTACTACACAAAATGTATTTTAAGTCGCCCCCTGAATGGGCCACGCACAGGCTGTGACGATATTTACACGAACTGTGAAAAATACTGATGCTGACGCCCACGGAAATTAACGGGGGTAGAAAATCTCGTCGTTTCATACCTGGTGAAATTTGGGCCAGCCAAAATGCGAAGTGAAGCAAACCTCTAGCTGGCGACCGCCGACAGCAGCAGTGACTGTATCCATACAGACCTTCTTGTATGCAGCGATTGAATCGGCCCTCGGATGGTGGCAGCAACACTTGGTGATTCCCGTGACGTCAATTTAAGAAATCGCATTCCCAGCACGACACATATTGAAAACGCCAATTCTTCAGGCATGCAAAACATTCAGAACTATCTTCATGCGCCCGCCAAGGATGATTTACAGAGTTTACTACTGCGCCGATTATCAAGTTAAACAGCCCACTGGGTTTTAGCGCAATTTTAAAGTGAACACAATTTTCACTCGGCAACCCGTTAATATTACAACCACAAAGTTAGTGTAAATTCGTAACGGCCGTCCCATGACAACACCGGCGATTTTTCCAACTGTAAATTATCTATATACAGTGCTTATGACTGGGTGGAGCAATGCTACCATACGAAGTGCAGCCAAGTATCATACTTAACGGTATAACAACTTTGTATTTTCTGCCTGGTTTATTTGTAGTATATAGTTGGTAGCATTGCTCCACCCAGCCATAAGCACTGTATATAGATCATTTACAGTTTGTGATAGATAGTTCTTTATCGTGGAAGTAATTCCAACATGCCATGTTTGGTCGACTCCAGCATGATTGAGCAGATATAAAATTCTGTCTATTAAATGAAGTAGTCTGTTGCTCACTATTCCTGTAGTTACTGGATTAGTTTCATTGGCTTTCTTTTTAACTGTTATTCTAAATATTAAACTGGATTTCGATGATTGCTTGTAAATCTCGTTATTTTGTATGGATATCCTTTCTGAAGGAAACATGTACGGACCTGCTTGTAACGGTTCATACACATGTAGTTCTGCTGGTGATTGCATATTCATAACTTATTGGTTCTTCAACATTAAGTATGTCTTCTGTTTCTCTTAAGTGTATATCATAATTCCTTTAAAAACAATTACCTTATGTTAACGTCACGGGTATATAATTTCAAGTGAGGTTTTGATGGTTGTGTTTCCATCTTCTTACTGTTACTTTCTTCGAAGTGTGTTCCTTAGAAACATAGTTTTTAAAAGAACCAACTACTTTACACCCATATTGACTATTATGAACAACACCCATTTTTATTGTAATGTACATTGAATGCTAATTTTTATATAGTTTTCTTTAAATGTAATTTAACTCTTAATTTCTTAATTTATAAATTTATAAGTTTACCATCTTAATTGACATTTGTAACAACTATTTCATCAACACAATTAACTAATGCTACAAGATAGATCAAAATATTTGGCTTTTTAATTATTTTGTATTTTGGAACTACTGCACATGTGGATTCATGTATTGTATTTGTTGATTTTCCATTCAAATATGAACTACCTACAATATTATACGACATACATTAACCGACGATATATTAACCTCTTTATATGAGTCATGCAATTGGTTAGCATGATATACTCTCTGCTCATAACCTAACATATTTGCAAATTAATTGTTTTCCATGAAATCAATATCTACATTACTGTACTTCACAATTGTTAATGTATTTGGGTTTCCACATAATTGTAGATGTATGTCTTCAGGTAATGCCACTTTAATTAATGTTTCTAAGTCTTCTAATTCATAAGATCCTACCGGTATCACAATCTTATCGGTTTTTACCAATGTTGACCATAAATTATTGGTTGTGCATATCAATGTTTGGTATGCTGTTATAACGAATCCGATTAGGCTTATTTGCCACTGTTCATCTAACTACAAAGCTGGGACATACATCGAACAGAATTGTGACAAGTTTCCATTTAATATCAATGCAATTGACTCATTACTAATAGGTTTTACTAGTGTGCTTATTTATATATCATATTTATAGTTAGAAACTGTAAACATAAATGACCACAAATGATAGTAGTTTGTGATTGTTCCATTTTGTAATTGTATCTTATTTGCATGGTTTTTAAATAGTTATGTATTTCGATTGGGGAACATAAATCACCGAAAATGTCGTAAAAAATTATTGATTTACATTTTTAATTAATGCAACCCAATGTGTTTCTTCGTTTTGTTTCGAATCTAAAGTAACCATCATACATCCACGAATGTTTGGTTACTTAGGTAAATCATCTCCCATAAACATACCTCATAAATAAGGAATATACAGTTGCTTTACAAATATTTTAATGTCTTTGCTTGTGAGTGCACATTTTGGAAGACTATTTAAGACTTTCTGCTTTGTTTCCACATTAAGAGTGTTTTCTCATTCTTGTCCAACTTTATGTGGTTTAAGATACATTCCTTTGCCACCTAATTTAACTGCTCTACTGATTGCCGAAGCTCTGTCCAGGAGTGATCCAAGAGCTGTTAATGTTGGAAATATGAATAACAATATCCCTGCCTTTGTTGGTTTTTCATTTTAGTCTGTGTTTTACACGCATATCTCTTTTCATATTTGCTTGCATTACTTTGTCTGTGACCCATTTGCCAAGCTTTTCACCTGTTGATATGGATGGATTCTTCCTTATATTTGCTGATTTATTGGCTAGCATAGCATCAGCTATAAACCTTTCTTTCAAATTGTATGTTTGTGCATAAACTATGTATTCAATACTCCTCATCATTTTTTGAAGCATTTAGTGCGAGCCATTATTTTTAACTAAACGTGAACCTATATATATACACACTTGCATTTATAGTTTTTACATAGGTATGTTATGTTATACTGTGTATTTGTATACAAATTAAGGCTGTAGAGCAAAGTGTGCATCTTCTGGTAATTGTAACTATGAAAAAAAAAATGTAATTGAACTAGAACAGGGAATTCTATTACCTCCAGTTAAACATTGTAAAATAAGTAGTACTTCTTCATGTGGAAAAACTTGTTTTACTATGTAGATGTTGGAACAACCGAATGGACTTAAGTTGGAAATTATATATGTGTTTTCTAAAGCTATACAACAAGAGAAATATCAATGATTAGTGAGCATTTTGTCGTCAGTTGAGGGAATGCAATATTTGCGTTTAACAAATAAAGATGATATCATGCATTCGAATGAAGCATTACCCAATTACACACACATATATATATATATTTTTTGACGACGATTGGCGCGAACTGCAGGGTGAAATAAAACAGTATTTTAGTTTTGGTAGATATTCAAATGTTCATTGTTTTTATCAATCACAAAGTTATGCACTGATTCCAAGACATAATTTGCACGATAATGCAAATATGTTGTATTCAAATGGATAATAGAAATCTACAAAATATTTACAATGATCATGTTTAAGGCGATATGACATTTACAAAGTTTAAAGATATGTGTTTTAACTTTTGGAAAAACCAGTATAGTTTGCTGGTAATTATACCAGCACATCCCCTATATAAAGGGAGATATAGATGTGGATTTGACAGTTTTATACTTCCTGATGAAGATTAATGAGTATTTCAAAGTTTGGACATAGCAGTATAAAACACAATAATTACAATATGTGTTTAACAAAAATCGCGATAGGGATTGTGATTTAAATGGACATATATTATGTAATGTGGGTATGGCTGTAAAAGATACTGATGCTGTAAATAAAGGATATGTGGAAGACTTAAAAACTATATGCCAAATGTATTTAAATCGCAATTGTTCGATGCACAAGAGAAATTAATAAACTTAATTGAAAGTATTACAAAACTATCTATGAATTTGAGTTACTTTTCAGATATATTGGCAAATGTGATGACTCTGCAGAATATAGAAACTACAACACACAAATGTTTAGAGCATTTAAAAAGTGGAATTAATGAATTCGTATCTGCTACTATTACAAAACAACTTGAAACATGAATGGTAGAATTGTTACAATATATAAGTGTTGAATAGATTAATAAAACATCTGGTTTAGTTATGCAAACAGATCTGAGAAATCAAAATGATGATTTGGAAATACATATCAATTATATTATTAATGACTTGAGAGCTAAAACTGTAACTAAATTAAACATAGTTTTAAGTCAAGTCGATAAGATTGATAAGGTGCAGACAACTCGACCTAGTATTACAGCTCGAAAAGCATAGCTTTAGCTTATATAAAGATGGGAATGTTAATGTAATGTAAACAAAAAATGTCTGCACCTAGTTCGGAAATACATAACGCTAGATTTGCTGCAAAGGAAAAATATTTACAAGCTAAAACAGTACAAATGCAACAGGATGGTTTAAATGAAGAAATAATTAAACCTGTTACGAGTAGAATGGATACACTACATTTAACTAGTTATATTGAAACACTGTTGGCAATTAAGTTGGAAGAGGCTTTAAAGAGAAGAATAATCAAATCCTTTCTCAATTACCATGGCAGTATTAAGCTTTAAAACATTCTTCACCTACACATAAGATGACATTTGGTGTATATCGAAATGTAAACATATGGTACCTTGGAGATTCAATAATTACAGTTTTGCCTGCGAATATAATTAAAATAGGTGATTATGTAACTGATGCGAGTGAAGGATCATTTTAATTATTATTTAAGAACTTTCCAAATGGACATTCCGACACCGATTTGGAGAAATATAAGGAATCTATCAGCCGTATGAATATAAATAATCGTTCAAGAGAAGAAAACCACCCGAAATTACATTTATTAGGAGATATTGTTGCAATTGGAATATATAAAGATGAAGTTGGTGATCGGTTTTCTCCTGTATATTGGAAACATTATAATAAATTGGTGAACAGATTAAAACTTCTCATTGCTTCGAGAGTGGCTGGGAATAATTCACATACAAACGAAATTGTTTATATTATTGAATAGCTGATTGAAGAAGGATATATTAATAATGAAGTCTAGTAAGATTGCTCAAGAACTCCATGCCTCAGCAAGGATAAGGTTTCCCAGAAGAAGAGTTATTACCCATGCTTTAAATTATATTTTTCAAGCCAATTGGTGTGAAATGTCATTGCTTTTGAAATACAGTAATGGATACAAGAACATTTTAACCGCAATAGATATTTATTCATAATATGGTTAGGGTATACCTGTGAAGAACAAGACTGGAAAATAATTTCCTGTTGCAACGAAAACCAATATAGTAAAAATAATGCCAAAATTGCTCCAAACCGAAAGAGGGACCAAGTTTTTAAATAGGTCTTTCAGAAACTAATGGCCGAATATGGGATTAATCATTATGAAACATATTCTTAAATTAAAATATCAGTAGTCGAGAGATTCGACAAATCTATTAAACTGCTAATATATGGACATTTCACTTCGAAGGGGAGTTACATATGGGTGGACGTTTTGACTGAAGTACTTAAATTTTATAAATCGAGATACCATCAAACTATCAAGATGGCACCTGTAAAGGTTACAGACAATAAATTGATGAAAACTGCATATAAATATCCTAAAGTTTTCGCCAAGAGAAAGCAAAAGTTCAAAGCTGGCAAATATGTACGGATCTCCAAGCTGAAAGGTGTACAAAATATTTGAAAGTATTAGTTAGAAAATCGTTTCCTAGAGTATATTAGCTCTAAAACTATGATGCAGAGCCTAAAAAGGGTTTTTATGAACACGAATTACAGAATGTAACTTCTCCAAATGAATATTTAGTTGACAAAATAATTAAAAGGGGGTAACACATCTCCTTAGTCTGCTGGAAAGGATTCTCAAAGGCACAAGATTCGTGGGTGAAGAATCAGGACCTTAAAAGATTGTAAGTTGATGTTTGCATAATTATGTTAATCAATAATGCATTGAAACATAATTGATGTGTTTTTTATTTCATAAACATACAGATACTGATGGGGTTTGGGTGCATAGTTATTTTGTAATTTGTTTCTTACACTTATTGAACAGTCATCGAGTGTGTTTGTATTTGTTTAATTGTATGTCATTCGATTAATATTTGTGATGTAAATCTTATTTAGGTGGTAGCCCATTACATTTTATAAGTAATTAAATTTGTTGTGTTTGATTCCTTTTAATGTTATATTTCTTGGTGTTGGGATAAATTTTACTGGAATTTTGCAGCCTAAGGGTATTTTGAACATGATTCTTCATCTATAGGAGATAGTTTTGTACGTTTCTGGGGTTATTTTCTTATTAAATTATATATTCACTAAGAGGAAGTATTGGCTGTGAGATTCGAAATTTTTCAAATGGTCTACATGACAAAGGAGTGGAGGTTCTTGACCCTGTCTACAGGGTTGAATAAAGAGGGGTTGAGAGCAAGTAAGACAGAAAAGAACCTGGCTGGGTGAGGGTGGGCAATGCATACTCTCTAACGGGATTCTCAGTGAGTTATTCTTGACCACCCTGGCTGGTTGAATGCCTTGGACGGATGGACACAGCACTTGGCTCCTACCCCTCCCTTCATATCATGCAACCATGTAAGAATTTAGTTTATTAATTTTTTTATACAACATGTGATATTGGGAAATGTGAGTGCAAAGAGTTAACTATGTTTCTGAGGTCGACCTATGTCTAGATAATTATGCCAAGATGCCACTGGCTTCGATGTGAGCGGAAGATCGTGCTAGGCTTCAACTGAATTTTTATTGCTTTTTAAAAGTAAATTGTTTTAAATATATTACTCGCAGTAGGGAAATTATACAGAGTGAAATTCACCGGTGTATGACATGCAATGAGCTATCATTGTGTTGAGGGGAGGGGGAATGCTTAAACTGTTTTTGTGCATGAATAATAATTTGAATGTGTGCGTTTATTGGATTCTTTTTAGTAACTCTTTTTGTTTCATTCCTTTATGACTCCTTGATCTTGGGCTGTAAAATACATTTTACCTTGGTTGATATTTATTACTTTGTTGCTTCTTGTAGGGCTTAGTGTATTCAATTAGTTAGTTCCTTGTTTGCTTCAGGTGGTAAGTGATTTGTGAGTTTTAATTCTTGTACTTGAAATCATTTCGTAGATGCTAGAAAGTTGTATGTGTGTGTTTTCCGATTCTTTATTAATAAGTCATGTCTTTGGCTTTGTTAATTACTTTGTTGTATGTATAATTCAGGTTGTGTAGGACTAGTGTGCAAATCGTTTCGTTCATTAGTAAGTTTGCATGTTTTTCGACATAACTTAAATTTCTTACTTCATAACTTAAATGTCTTTTGAATTTGTGCTCCATTGGTTACAAGTTGTTAAATGCGTGTTGTAGAGGGTATTAATACAAATTTTGTAAATTTTTCAGATTCTTTTTAGTAACTCATTACTTTATGACACCTAGGTTGGTAGGGTAATGGGATACCTTTTTGTCTTTGTTAACTACTTCATTGTAGTTATATCAGGGTGTATATGACTATTGTGCAAATAGTTTCCTTTAAATTAGTGTGATTTAATAAGCACATGGTTGGCTGATTCGTGGAAATATGAAAATTTTTCCTTTTGTTACATTTTTAATTACATATGTTCTATTCGTCGATGAGTGATTATGAAATGTAGGACTTATTGTTGGGTGTCTCTTTGCAATTAATTAATTAAATTTTTAATAAAATATGTGTTATTCGAGCAGTATTGTTCATCCATATTTGATGCATCCATATTTGGAATGGTTGTGTGTGTCATAATTGTCAATCGGAGTAAGTTATTTTAATTGATTTGTGATCAATAATTTCATATTTGTGGCATGTGACATGTTTTTCATTTGCTACTTAGTTTCTCTTGTCTTCTATAAAACATAATTTTTTAATGTTGTGTGTTTGGTACTTGTTTCATATCACCGAAATACTATTCTTTAATAATTTAAAACAGTTATTTTGTAATAATCTCCAAATACACATTTCCAAACTCCGCCATTTAACATACTTACAACTCAGTCTACATTCAAATATTTCCTGCTGTGGACGTCTCTTGGTGCTGCTCCTCAGTCTATTCACTAGGAATATTTCATTGTGGTTAGATATTCATTAGTAATTAAATGTTATCTTGCAGTAGATATTACAAATTTGCTAATAATTTCATTTCGCCGAAATACTATTCCTCATTATTTTTAAAAACACCTTTTCGAACTCTGCCATTTCGCAAATGTAGAGATCAGTATACAATCAGACACCAGCCATGGTGGATGTGTCTTGGTGCTCGCTCCCTCCTCCCTCACCCAGCCATCGACCTCAGTCCTACGCCGACTTCCCAAGTCACTGGATGTGTTGTCGCTCCCGACACCACCTCCCCTCTGCAATCCTCCCTCCTTAGTCGGTCCAACACAGGCGAATGGGAAGGAACTCCTATGTCTTGCTCTTCCCATCCTCAATAACATAAAAAATAATACACTATTTCATAGATATATAACTCTTCTACCACGCATCACAGCCCAGTACCCTGCCAGATGTCCAAGGGTGAACGTCGATGCTGCCGCTCTCCAAAAATATTAAGGACCCTTATCACACATACCAAATATACAATCACACAAAAATTAAAAAAAAATTGAAAACAAATTGAATTAATCAATTAACCAATCTGATATCAATCAATCAAATTTCATCACATTTATTTTATCAGATATATATACTTAATCCAATTATCGATCATTAAGATTAATTACAGGATTAATCGATCAATCGATAACCATTAATTCAAAAACTGTGCCTAGGACCCATGTGCCCCTACTAATATACTATCGTACTCAAATCAGGACTCTGCGCAGGCCAGTACATTAGTGGGATATTGTTATCGTCATACCACTCCCTCGCACGCCCTGCAGTATGGATGGGTGCTGAGTCATGTTTAAAGACACAATTCTTTCCCCCGAACTGGTCTTTGATGGCAGGTAACTTTAAACTGGTCAAAATGAGAAGGTAAACTTGTATCTTGACAGTGCCATGTCAAGCAACAAGAGGGTCAAGCCCCTTCCAGGAAAAATATCACCACACTGTTATCCCACCAGCCATGAATTTCACAGGCGGCTCTACACAAGTTAGTAGATGTAGTTCACCAGGTATTCACTACACCCACACCCTACTATCGAATCACCACATTTTATACGGTGATTCATCACTCCATACAATGGTTTTACACTGTTTATTGTCCAGTTTGGAACCTCCATACACCATGTGTGATATTTCACGATTCCATATTCTGTAAAGTGTGTGAAAAGTACGCCATAGCGGCCGTTATACCAACTAGTACGGCACCCATAATGGAATTTCCAACCTTGAATGGCCAGATTTCATACCAGGTTTCGTATGACCGGCTTTCGTAACTGGCCAATCAGATCGCAGCTTCAGAGTGTAGGGTGCTCCCGTAGCTATTATGTGAAACGATTTAAACAATGCCTCCATTTTTATTATACATCAGTGAGGTTGAAACTCTTTGCAATAGATTTCACATTTGACAAAGATGAATAATATTGGTGATGACAAATTTAAAGTACTGTTTGAAACTGTCCCAAATACGTAAATCATTACCTACACTATGATACCTAATATAATTTTGAAATGTTCTATGTATGCATATACTAGTAATGCTGTGGTGGTCGTCAAACAGAACAAAAAGTGCATATGAGTACAAAACTCCGTGGGACACCATAATTTTTTTCATTGTGTATTACATGCGGATAATACATTGTTACATAAAAAAAAACTACATTCTCGCAAACTGTTATTAATGTTCGTAAAAATTAAAGATAACAGTTTCGTACTTTCGTGACTTCGCCATCACTTTCATGAACATAAATAAAACTACACAAGTGAACAATGAATAAAGGTAAATGCCAACAGTAATATAGCAATATCCTACATAGATAACATGGAGTTACCGCCTTTCAATGGAAACATGGGGTTATGTATAACCCCAGATATTTTGTGAGTTTAAAAAATATAGTTTCAAGATTTAATAATTTTTCCATCATTTATGTGTAATATTAGAATTTACTTATTAGAATATATTCAATTTAAATTGACTGTAACAAAGAATATCACTTAAAGAGGAAAACTGTGTCATAGTGCAAAAATCATCACAGTGAAATAGTGTATGCTTATTTAGAGCAAAGGGTTCTTGTATTGAGAACAGCTTTAAAAAAATGTTACAAATGACAAAAGTAAATAGAAAAATATGTTTGTATGTACTTGCCATTGTTGGTTAGGTCCTATAACACAGGAAGTAAACTTCAGAGCATTTTATTCTTTGTGGCATTGATGTATAATATAGCAATAGGTTATAATAAAATAACAAGCAGGTTTTATAACGATATTGGTGCAAAAAACATAACTAGTCAGTATCATGGCGATTTTGAGATTCTTTCATCTTACATGCAGCTTTCACAGACCTTTTCCGGTGCTCCTTGCAGGTGGGCTCCGTACACTTCGCACTCATGGTTTTGACTTTCTTGTCCTTCGATCAGGGACACAGCTTGCATCTCGACTGCTTAACCAACTACGATGGTCGTTCAGTTGCGATGTATTGAGTTCCAATCCCGAGAATGGACATTATGGTTGTCCTGAGTTCATTCGGGAGGTTCTTGTCGAGACAGTTCTTCATGTGAGGTGTAGCTAGTTGCTGGCCGAGATCTTTCAAAAACTGCCTTCTTGAAAACTTGTTTGGTTTCTTTACGTGAGTGCAGAGCACCATAGCATTGAATGCAGCCTGATCGAGAACCTCATAGAACATTCGCAAAGGCCAACAGCAGGTAGCTCTTGAAACAGCATAGGCGTGAACCATCTTCTCGAAAGTGTCAACACCCCCTTTCGTAGAATTGTAAAAACGTATCACCTCAGGTTTGCAGCTGATTTGATTTATTTCAGGTGCATAATGCATGATGAATAACAACAAAACTGATTTGCCCTTTTTTGGTGTGAATGATGTCAACATATTTTACGATAATATGCAAACTGTGAGGTCAGCATTGGTTTGTGTCTATTTGGCAGAAATTATGGAGGAATTTCTGCCTAATTTTATGTAGGGTGCCTACAATCATCAGGTTATGATCGTTCAGCATTGTTTCTGCTAATGTAATGGAAGTAAACCAATTATTACATGTTATGTTCCATCCACTTCCATGAATTGTTTTAGTTATAGTCTTGACTTAATGTGTAGGAAGACCCACTTTCGTGTTTCGCTCTTCTTTGCCAATGTAGGGAATTGTGTTTACCATATAGTATATAACGCCATCACACATGCTAACAATTTTATCCCATATTTGTCAGGTTTTGAAGAAATATGAACACAAAAAGGACACTTTCCTCGAAACCCCAGCAACTGTTCATTAATTGTAACGCACACATGAGTTTCATAGTTGGTTTTACAGTTTGACATGAATAATTACCACAGCTCACATATTGGAGCAAATTTATAGCCACGATTTCGGCTGTCCTTGTCATCAAATCGCAAGCATGTCAAAAGGAATCGAAACCTTTGTTCACTCATAATACCTCTATAAACTAAAACACCGTACGGGGACCACATTTATGAGGTTCTGAGATGGCTGTCTTTTTGACTACCATATATGTACAAGAGTCCAAATAGCTCAAGAATGTCGGAAGAGTCAGTGGCATTCAAAAATCTCTGATCAAACTGTTAAGCTGTCCTTCATCGAGCAATCTCTTGGTTTGTGTATTTTACCACAATGTGAATTATGGATTGATCTAAGAGTAACTCAAAGGCATCCTTTTCAGTTTCAAGTAATCGAGCATTATTTTTTTGCACGGGGTATTAGCACGGTATTTCGAGCTGTAGTCTTTGTCATGGGCAAGGGAACAACTGACCACACGTGTCCATTTTACCTTTCACTGTAGGTCCTATTTGTTGGTCATCTTCAGTGTCGGAAACATCTGTTTCAATTTCCGAGTCTTCCTCTGAATGAACATCAACATTATCTTCACAAGAGGAAGTGTCACTTTCATCACTGCACTCTGTATTTTCACTCAATATATTAGTCACACAGTCCGAAACATCTGGATCAGATACTGGAATTCCAGCCATGATAACCGACACAAAACTGTGAAAATGGTAGATCAAAGAACAGCGAATTTTACTAACTCGGATGGTAACAGAACAGGGATAGTGGGTCACCAAACACGCTCTGGTACACCGAGAAACAATGCAAGCAGAAGCAGGTCACGACGCGAACTGAAACATGACCTCAGGCTGATAGAATAGCTGGGAGAATGAGACACAACAATCAATGCTGTTGATGCAGCAGAAGACAATAACCGTGAGTGGGGTGACGCATCACCCCTGTTACCTACCTAGGATGTGCTAGCTAGATTTATATGGACCTACACAACATTATGACAGGCAGCAGTTCTAAGAATTGAGTTCCTATTTACTGTTCGAACCACACGCTGCGCACCCATCGAGTAAGTCAAATGCTAGTATGCGAACTGCTGTCGTGTAATATGAATATTACATGGTGGCTCATATAGCGGATGGTATGCCGACTCGTAAACTAGACCTTGTAGAAGCTTGTACAAAGACCAAGTACAGCAGTATATCGTGTAATATAGGCATTGTGGGCAGCTGCTCGGCCATGGAACCAAGTTCCCGCACTTCGCGCCGAATTCCTGGGTGATGGTGGCATTGGCTGATCGACGATTACGCTGACCGACACTCTCAAACACTCGACTGTGTTTTGTGGTCAACATGGGAGGTTGGCCAGCACGCTTTTGACTTGTGCACGTCCCTTCATGTTTCCACTTAACTATGAAATCGGAAACAGTGGACCTAGGGATATTTAGGAAAGACTTCTTACATACCCGACCACCTGACCCATTGAAAGTCCGCGAGTTCCTCAGACTGCCCCATTCTGCTGTCCTGCTCTATCTGCTGACTACTGCGATCGCTACGTGCTCTATGCGGTAAATGGCAGTACTGTGTCGACCACTTTGTTAAACTCACATCTCGTGGGGTGTCCGGATACTTTTGATTGCGTTGTGTAAATGTAAATGAGTCGTGTAAATTAGGTTAGGTAGACGACCAAAAGAAATAGTTTTCGAGATATTTTTATGCACCACATCGAAGATGGGACTTCAGCTTCGAGCTTTCTTAATCATGAGTTGTTTTCTATTCGGGAAGAAAACCGAAAATGTCGGTGTGTAGAAAAACTTATAAGTCTACTGTAAATTTATTTGAATAAATAATTGCACGCATTGGTTAAAACAGATATATGAATATCTATGTGTCTATCTTAATTGAATTCTCGAGTTCCGTGCATTTATTTTATATATATCGAGCAATGCTTTCGCATTCGACTCGTCTACAGACCAGTCCGTTAAGCTGAGAAATTTATTTCGAATGGCTTAATTTCATATTCACTCTGTATTCAAACCATCAAGCCTTTTTATGTACAGTCATTGCAATAATCGCGTTATTTTTGTACACCCGCAATAATTCATACAAAACCGTAATACATTTGACTAACTGTACATTGATAAACTGCTCGAAAATCTGGTCGAAGACGCGAACCACACATTTCCGTAAGGCAGGTACAGGCCTACTATCAGGAAAAGACTGGCACGTTCGAAATAATATACATCCATTAAAACAGATTAAGGCAGCAGCGTTTGTAAAGCCCCTGTCACACTGTCAAATGTTTCCATCAATCTGTTTCCAATAAGTTTGGTCAAATAAATTTGGACAGTTATGACGTTATCGAAACGTCATAAACGCCGCCATATTTGTTTGAAAAAGTCGGATGGCTTCAGTTTCCATCAAACATTTGAAGATTGGACCGGTTATAAAATTTATTTTATGTTTAATGGTCTCAGCCAATAAGAATGGTGCACGACAAAAATGGGTGTCAAGAAACTTAAAATAACGAACAACATTGCAGGAAACGAAGTAAGTTATGAAGATAATTAATTTATGCAGAATCTGGGAATTAATGCTATTTTTAATGAATTTTGCACATAACATTACGAACTCAGAGGCATTACATTTCATTGTGCAGGAAACATCTCTGCTAAATAAAAATTTTAAATTAGTAAAAAACAAAAATAAATTACGTCACTTACATTTCTTCCTGCAATGAAGCGAATGGAAAAACAAAAGCAATATCTCACTATGAAAATATTATTTAAATAATATAAAAAATTAGATTCTCCCAACAAAAAAATTTGACAGTGTGACACATTTGCAAACACATTCAAGATTATTTTATAAAAGTTGTTGGAAGGAAAAATTTGATGGCCCTTTTTTATCACCAAATTTTATCGTCAAATATAGCTGAAGGCAAAAATTTTATAGCGTGACAAAGGCTTAATGGAGAGACTAGGGTCCCCTCTCCTCCCCGCCAATAACGAAAGTATATTGTCACGTTGCTGATTTAGTAAACAACTAACTTTTCCATTTTATTTTTCCTTCAGACACTTAGTTTGGGGGGAAAAAATATTATTGAGGGATTAAGTTTTTTGTCAAGATCTGTTCTTTTGAATGTTTTGTATAAAGGCAAGCTACAATAACTGAAGTTTCATTCGTCACGCTTTTACAAAGTGCGGTAGTCCGGAGTTATTTATAATTTTTTCTTCGCAATTTTTGCGTATGCACCTTATGTGCTTTCTTCAGAAGGACGGAAGGAATGTGGACAAGTGAATGTACTTTTGCCCTTGAGATCTGCATTTCGGGCAGATGACGCAAATTTCAGCGTGGTTGTTGCCAGGTGAGATGAGCAGTTCTGGCCTCTTCTCTCTACATCTTCCACCTCTGCTATCCTCGTAGACCTCCGTAGGATCGGCCAGAATGTTCTAGAAGCACAGCAGCTGGTTTTGGTCGGTGACACCGGAGGGGAGTGGTGTTGTAGGTTGACGTGGTGTTGTCTTGTGTTGAGTGCATGACGGAAAAGGCGAGACGCGCGAGAATTAGCGAGTGCTGCGGGGAGTGTCACACATGAGAAAGCGTCGTTATTTTTGAAATAGCATTTTCCTCGCAAATTCCGAGTAGAGTTAGTATGTAGCTACCCGCTTTTATATAATATATATATAAAAATAAAAAAATACTTATATTGAAAACAAAACGGCAATAAAATATTACAGTTTACCTACTTTGTGAGTATAGACCTCGTCGGCATTCGGTACAGGCCGATAGCATTCTTTCTGACGGCTGATGCCCGAAATCCCAAGTTACCAGTTCGCTCTAGTTGGCGATACTAAAAACAAATCAACAGTAGATGTGTTATGTTAGGAAGGGGGCTGGAAGGGAGCCAACTAAATAACCAATAAAAAAATTGGTGACGGTCGGTTGTGTCTCCGAGACGGGAGCTTAGTCGCTCCACGTGCAATCGAATTAAGGACCTATCGCGCATACATCTTTAAATCATTTTTTATAAATTTCCAGAAATCTTTTGTAATTTTTTTTTTTTAGAATTTCTTGTGTTTTCAATGTTTTTAAATTGTTTAGATTCTTTGGATTTTTTTAGAATATTTTAGACTTACTTGGAATTTAAATTTTTTTTTTAAGGAGTTTTTAATTTTTTTATTTGAATTTTTCTTGAAAATTTTGCAAATTTATGAGTTTAAGGTCATTCAAGATCATGGGCGCGGGTCAAGCTCAATGTCGAGGATCAAGGTCACCCAGATCCAATCTTGCAGTCGGTTGACGTCATAACATGGCTGGCGTTCGGCGCCTCTGCTTCTTTACCTCGTACCTTTATCACTGAATCTGCATCTACTGTCTTATATATTATAAAATGCTTATTTTGTAACGAGTCAGAGCAACGTGACTTCCAAAATACCACATACCATATATCAATTATTCTTATAACACACCAAGTCAAGAAAATCGTATGACAATCACGTGGAATATGTCTTTAAAAAGTGTGTTTACAAACCTTGTCAAATATTATATGTTTTTTTTAATCATTGTTTGAATATGTATATTTTATTGGTGGTCGCAAAAATTAAGTAAACATGTTTTTTTTTTCTGTATACAGATGTCTGTGCAAGATGACGCGGCTCTACTGCAGGGACAAAGTGAGGCGCTTTTGCGTATGACAGTTTATATTTTTTCAACGTCATAAATATATCAAAAGCGAATGTTATTACATTGGACACCAAAACAAGGCACTTAACGTGGCCTGTATTAATCGTGTTATCTTTAAACGCCTAATGTTATGGTACTCAAATCCGTTTCTACACTGAAAATAAACTAAACTTTAATATGAAGACTGTGAATTAGAATACAAAACATTTTAACAAAGAAAATTCACTGTTCCACACCTTTTTTTTCGTTAAAATTATTACATAAATATAAAGCAAATAGAGCATTTTGTCTAACGTCACGTAGTGATTCGCCTATAACTTTGTCGTATAAAACTATCATTAAAAAATGATGTTTATGTTACAGCAACATTTTCTTTGATGTATAGAAAATAAAATGAACTAGTTTCAGTTGTCCTGAACTTATAAATGTTAAAGTATTTACGGAACAAAACTATTTATTTATAATTCTCAACTGGCATTGCTGAAAATACGGCAGTCGATATATATTTTAATATAGGTGTATTAAGTTTATTTTTAAAGTTTGGTTATCAAAATCCTATTTCCATAAATATTCACATGTGATGATTTGCAACTGTTCGTGTTTATATTTCATGCATTCCGTTCGCAAGCCAGTACCATAGTCACTTTACAAAGTGGCCAGCATACATAGGAAAAAGAGACAAATTAGTGTAAACTTTCCCGCATTAATAAATTGCAATTGTTTCCATTTGTGTCATAAAAATTTTTCCGTGAAATTTATTTCAATAACCACGTTCACAAATAAATTCTTACTATTGCGTTGTGCAACTTACAGATACACACTCTAAAATTGAAACATTTAAAACTGCTTCAAATCAGCGAATTTGTCTGCAGATCTGTTCAGAATGCTCCTCTTGAATCAGTAAAATGCTACTGATCATTTTAATCGCCTGTATTCACTGATTAAACAATGTTTTCTACTTATTTCTAGTGAATTGCACTGACGTTGCAGTAAAACCTCAGTGCTTTATTCTGTTTCGCCGATGTTTTGCAGACATACGGTTTAAAACCTCGTTTTTTAAGGACTCATACCTCCCTTAATATTCGGTTTAGGTATAAAGTGTCACATATGTTTTTTTTTTCCTTTTACTTTATTTATGAAGATTCACCTCTGCTATATATATATATATATATATATATATATATATATATATATATATATATATATATATATATATATATATATATATATATATATATATAGCAATTAGAAAAAAAATATTAGTTTTCTCGAGCACATGTTATGAACAGCTCTCAGGCCCATGGCTCCCGGCCTTGACATCGTCTGACTAGCCTTCATACTAACGGATCTGACATACTGATAACACACGCCTACACACTCAGCTGACCAGCTTTGGGACCGTGACATTGAAGACTTCCGCATGTTGCTTGCTTACTCTGTGACTGGCAGGACGAGGGTCATCAGATCAGTTCTCTCCTCGTATACTAACCGTAATTGTAATTTGTTGACTATCGAAATTGAGTACTTTAAAATATTGGTTAAATGTTCGCAAAATTTAGGATCAGTTTCTCACTGCGGTTAAACGGAGGTTAAAATTAGGAGTTACCTAAGTTATTTCAATGTCCAAGAAATTTAAAACTGATTATTGTGTTCCATCACGTTACTTGTATATCAAAGTTGGTTTTGCGTAATCTAATTATTTAATGTTTAGAACAAAAAAAAACTTGTTTCCTTAGATGACATTGCCTATCAAATTTGTAGATGTTTGGGATATAAAACCAAAAATTACTTGCTATGGTCCGAATATTTTCATATGGGTAGTCTATATTAACAAGGTAAGATGGTAACTCAGTTAATATGAGACAAGCTAAAAGTTTTAATGCCTGCATTTTTGAAATTGTCTGATTATTTGGAGTTCAAGAAATGTCATGTGCTTTCAATAGAATTGTTATCCCATTAAAATTGTCAGAATAGGTTAAGCCGTTTCCGAAGTATAACAAAGACATTTTAATTTTTGTTATTGCTGATACTTCCTGATATGGCTGAGGAAAGAGATATTTATTATGTGAATTCTATACCATTGGTTGTTATTACCAGCATTCCTAGATTGTTTACGACCATAATTATTACTAAAGTATTTACCTTAAGTCAACAAGCACACGAGTCATTAAAAAACGCGCGAATTTTCCGAATTCCATAAATATTAATTGCATTGTCCGGCAGCAATTATACACTAAACATGGCAGAAAATACTGAACGTGTATTATTCAGTGGACTGAGAGTTCGAGCTTAGCGGGCTACCCTGGGGGCGAATAACAAGTGTTTTCCATTGCTACTTCAGGAAATATCAGTTTGTATTTTGTTACAAGAACATTCCATATTTACTACGCAGTAGTTTGAGATTCTGAATAGAAAACGTGCACGAGAATAAATAAAGATTATAATGAAGATGACAAGTATTAATGTGTATCGGCCGAATGGTTCCTGAGATACAAGTGTGCCAAATTTTACAGATGCAACCACTTCCCAAAATAAGAAGTCATAAATTGGCCAGTTCTGTGGCCACATTGTGTGCTACCATTTATTGTTCTAATCCAGTAAATTATTTACTATGGTCGACTTCGTGCAAAAAAAATTGTGTGGCAAAAATTGTAAAAATCGTCATTAGACATAAATTGTAGCCATAAATGTCGGATGTCTTTAGCAAGTTTTAAAGGTCAGGGAACCACTCAGCGCGGATTAAAAAAGTAATTGAGGAGAGATATATATACACGGAAAGACGTGTACACAAACACATACTGATGCATGTATACAAAGAGCCTACCTTAAATGTAAAGGTTGTTCCAAAAATTGACATTCCACCATCTCGAGGTGGTAGAGGTGATGAAAACGAATGACACTGTTGAAATTGTCTCGGATATGAAGCTACTACATCCAGCTAAGAACAATTTAGAAAAACAAAATGCTAACGTACGAGAAGAAACTTAAAAAGTAATGTTTTATTTCTATTCAATTTCAATGTGGCTTAAAAAAAAAAAAAAACTGCTCGAAAATGCTGACTCAGCGCCTACATACTTTCTGCTCAACGACACGACTTGTCGTCGGCAGCCTTGCACATCCAAAGACTTCATGCATTCCGCGTACAGAGTGAGAAGCTGCATGTAAACGGGCGATGATCTAGCTCCGCCTTCCATTCAATTGACGTCGAGCACACTCGGCTCATCAAGTGCCTCCACCAAAATAAAAGAAGACTACAAACGTCTGACTGCCCGCGTGTTGCCGCAGTGCAGCCACATGTTTGGCCGACCTCACGGCCTGTTACACTGTGACAGGGGCATCGGAAACATTTTCGGTTATGGGGACTGGGGACTTGAAGACCCGGGTGTTGCAAAATTCGCCGATTACCAACATTTCGTTGGGAAATTAATAATGGCTGTATGGCTGTATTCACACGCACACAAAAACACACACACACACACACATTGCTTTATATTCACATATTTTGGTACAAAAGTCTTATTACCAGTATAAATAATGATATTAATATTATTATTCATCTACATATTTAGTAACTGTAGATAAAGTACCAATTTTAATCTACATAGTTTTACTGTAGCACCCTTGTGTGAAATCTTTGGTACTCCCTAGTGACAATTAGGGTGGTGGGGGACAAACGCCCTGACCCTCTTCCCAACTCCCCTGGAGGGGGCGCGGTGGTGTATTGGTCAAACTAATTGCCTGCCACCCGAGCGAACCGGGCTCGATTCCCGGCGGGTTTGCCGGGGTGTATGTGGGTCCTCTCCACCCTCCCTCCCCCCACAAACGCTCTTAAATGCTGTGATTGTCAGAAAGGAATACGCCCCTTCTCCCTCCCCCACCCTGATATTTGTGCTTTGAAAGGCTGTTGGTTGAGGGCGGTGTTACCCTTCCTTCCCCTGCGAGGTGTGCTGTGATTGGCTGTTGGTAGTGGTAGCAAAACCGGCACAAGGGACATTTTTGCACTTGGGAATCATGCAGGGCGATGTAGTTGGTCGGTGGTTTTTCTCGGCGATCTCCTGTTTACCCCCAACCTTACATTCCGGCGCTGCTCCGTACTCTCATCGTTTCATTCTCATCGACTCTGAAGACCCGCTGATAGCCGCCCATACCTCTGCACTCCACTTCAAAGCCCCTGGACGGTGAGTCTTTTGTTGCGTTAAGTTACATACGCATGTTGTTCGCTTTGAACAACAATGGCGGCCATGATGGTTTAATACAGATTATTAGCATTTTTTTTTAAATCCTGTATAGTAACCTCCAATTATTGGCTTACTTTCACGCATGTGTTCTTTTATTAAAATAATATTAATTTTCCTTACATAATATCGTTAAATATTAAATAGAAATAAACCTCTATATGTTTTGCAGATTTTACAGCAATATTTGTAGTCTATCTAAGGGAAGCGCATTTTTCCATAGTATGTTGATCTTTATTCTTGATTTTCTGTGGCACTGCCCCTGAAGGCGAATAATTTAAACATTGGATTTCTAGAAAATACCACATTTAAAAGCATTAGAAATGACATGTAATTATAAATATAGATTTTAAGAAATATATTATATTATTTTAAAAGCTTATTAATGGAAAATTATGGGTTAAATCTTTACGCGTTTAGTTTCTTGTCGCTGCATCCTCTTAACTTCCATTTACCCCTGCCCGTTTAGTGCATATCGCGATCAACGAGAACGTTCAGTTGCCTGGGCAATTTACGCGGAGAAGCTCGAACGATGTTGACATTACTACAGTGAGAAAATGAGACAGTAGAATTATTTAGTATGTTGTTGGCGCTGGGCTGTGGCGGATTTGAGGGGGGGGGGGGTGAAACGGCGGAACTGTCATGCTCTATAATCCATGTTGGATGTCAGTGACCTTGACCCTGGTGACCTTTGTCCTTGAAAACACAAAAAAATTACATCCCAAAAATTATAAAAAAACCAAAAAATATATTTTTTTTTTAATTATAAAAATATTACAAAATTATTTTAAAATGTATAAAATTAATTTTACCTATCCAGAGATTCTCCCAGCACCACATCTAGCAGACGAATTAACATTCGAACCTCACCTCAGCGCCCCTCTACTACATCCGCACCGAATCAAAATTCTAGAAAATTCGAAACTATCGAAAAAAAATCGAGTAAGTACATTAATGACGCCGACCGCCATGTTGGATGCCAGTTACCTTGAGCCAATAACCAGAAAGACAAAAGCAAATTTTTTTTTTTAAAGTTACTAATTACGACCTTCATGTTGAATTTTGCTGGCCTTACTTAACCTTGACCCTGTGTCTATTCTTTTGAATGACCTAGAACCCAAAAAAAAGCAAAATTTGCAACAAAATTGTAAATAAAATAAAAAATTAAACATTTATTTGGTACAATTATAAAAATTTATAATATAATAAAAAAATCTAATTTACAGAAGTTCCTCCAAAACCACGTACAGCAGACAACTGAACCACCTACAATCAATAACATTGCCTCAACAACCCCTCACCGCCATCTCCATTCATTCCGTCGAATATAGCCATCTTGGTTTTTATTCGTTTGTCATTTGTATATACATTGCTTGCGGCCGATTTTTCGTGGACGAACCTCAATTAAACCTTTCTACTGATAGCGCCAAAAGTCCTGGCGTGTGGATTTACGGGGAGCGTTTTGTGGCCGGTGAGGGGAGAGTTTGCTGTGCACGCAGCCTGCCGCAACTTGAATGCCGTGCTAAAATTATTAGTCTCAGTACTATCAGTTGCGCGTTAGCCGATGCTCACCGGATGTTTTTGCAATAGTAGGGGCCTACACAGCCGAGCCATGACGAGTATCAAGGCCCTTACACAAAGAAAACTTTAACATTTGACTTTACATTTTCTTTACTTAGACGAAACCACCAATACACTATACAATTGTAAAGTCAGAGTTCAGACAACTGAACATCGGGTCTGTGAGCTTCGTAAAAATGTGTTTCTTGTTATGTAAATCATTATCATATTATCAAGGAAAACATAGTACTTATCCTTTTTAAACATAGGCTTAAAATTAATATTAAGTGTTTATTTCAAAACCAAAACTATCTTGTATACTTTATTCAATAATGTAAATTAATATATTTCCTCTTCGCATTATATTCGTTTGCCATTTATATAATTTAAGACAAACTTTGTTTAACATAGGCTTAGCGAGATTAAAATCACCTTACAATAAAATAACACCTTTTCCATATAACCGCTGTTAGATTCTCGGCAAAATGGCGGCTTGACTTTGACTTTAAATTTCAACTTTTCGAAATAGTAGACAAACGTCAAGAGTGAGTGACTTGAACTTTGACAGTGCCACTGTGTCAAATTCCATAAGAAACAACATGTCGGAAAGCAAACGTAAAATCAAATGTTAAAGTTTTCAATTGTGTAAGGGCCTTCATCTTCCGTGAGTTGGGGCGTGCCGGCGGCCCAAGTGCAGACATCTAGGGAGGCGGTAGGATTTGTGGCGCCTACAGCACAGCTGCTCCTGTCGTTCGAGCTTAGTTGAGTTGACGGATTAGAGCGGCTCGTAACAAGGAGGTCTGGAGAGACGATGCGGGTGAAATGAGGAGAATGGACAGCGCCGAAAGGCACGGGCGGGGGAAGCGGGAGATCCGAGAAACTCGCCGACCAGTGCCATCATCCGGCAGGATTCCCACATGCGAAAATCCGGGAGCCTGCCTTTCGAAATGCCGTCCGTGCGAACCCGAACTCCTCGGTCTTAAGGCGATATTACACGATACCAGATCCCGTAAAAGCATGTGCAAGGCTCACCATAGCTGCCGTTATATATACTAGCAGGGGACCCGTCATCGCATTCCTGCCTCGTACGACCAGATATCATAAGAGGTTTGGTAATAGGACCCATCCTATTTTTCGTGGCAGGTTCCACACCGGCTTTCGTACCTGGCCAATCACGTCGCTACTACTTGAAACAAGTTGATGAAGAAACCAAAAGGGACGCCTCAATGTTGATTATACATTTATGAGGTGGAAATTCTTTGAAATAAATTTAAAATGTGACAAAGACGAATAAAATTTGCGCTAACAACTTCTATTTACTGTTTAAAACGGTCTAAAAACTTAAAACACTCCCTACAATATGGGAACATTATTTTTAAAAGGATAATTATATAACCTGTATTTAATGACTATTAGCTGTTGCGAGTACTGGTATAGGCCGTTCACAATAAAGTGAGCACTTTTGAAAGCCCACACGTTTGGAATAATAATCAATAAATATGTTTTATTTTAGCCGTAGGTGTTAACTTCCGAGTGGAGTGAAATATGCACACTGTGTTTATGACAAAACATGGCAATATTTATTTAAGAAAGGTGGTTAAAGAATAAATAATGGCTGAAAGGAAAAAGTAACTAGGGCCTCAAAAGTTCTCACTTTACCGTAAACAGCCTATAGTACAGTGGTGAAATCGCGACGCGAATGGTAATGTTTTACATTTGGGCGTGAGTTCGAAACTCCGTCAAACACATTTTTTTCTTCATAAAAATATTACATAGGTACGTAAAGAAAAAGTTACATTTTGCAAACGGTTAATAATTTCCGTCGCAATTAAAAATAACACTCGTACTTTCGTGACTTCACATCATTTTCAAGAAAATGAATGAATCTACACCAATAAGCAATGAAATGATGTAGACGCAAAAGTAATATAGCAATTTTAAGACGTGGTAGCTAGTTTTTTCATAGGCTTATACAAGTTTTTAACGAGTAGCAGTTCTACGAATGAGGTTCATATTTAGGCTACTAGAAACCAAACACTGCGCACCCACCGAGGGTACCAAATGCTATAGTCCGTCTCACGCTTAGATTGCAGTGCAGGGCTTATGGCGCTCACTGTTGCCAGATTGTTTCAGCTTTGTGACGTAATTGGCAAGCTGAGAAACAAATCGGCGGTGAAGAAAACGGCCTGATTAAGAGAATTTCGATCTGTTTACCTCCCTGCCAACTTGTAAAGGAATCCAATCCTGCGACGCAAAGCTAAGCGGCTCCTTTGAAACTGAAACCTGTGAGAAACCCTATTATTGTGATTCGACGGCGCGCACGCAACATAGATAGTTTTCTTTTTCGAAGTTGTAAAATAATCACTTATCACGCAACAGCGCCCGCAGGAACAAGGACAGCGTTAATGACAGAAATTGTGCATTGGAAAGAGAAAGTAAATGTCCATTACACCGCAGTGTAATCTAAGAGTGAGACGATCTATAGTAAGCGAACTGCTGTCGTGTAATATGAATCTTCCATGGCGGCTCATATAGCGGCTGGTATACCGGCTCGTGCACCAGGGCTTGTAGAAGCTTGTACAAGAACCAAGTACGACTGCAGTTATCGGTTAATATCGACTTTACCGGCCGAAATTCAACCTTCTTACAACTTCCCAGCGATTTAACCTCGGATAAAGCAGTACATGTGTTGTGTACGGTACGGTATTTTGGCCATATCAGACGTCAAACAGCTACGCTACATCATTCAACTCGATGTGTAAAGGCTGTTCTCGATAAAGTGAGCACTTTAGAAATGAACCTTAGAAAAAAATATATTTTAACGGGCGCACTGAGTGACATTCGCCCAGTAAAGTTGGTAACGATGTTTGGATAGTAGTTCCATAATTCAAAGTCGAATAAAAAGTGTTAGGTAACCATTTGTGATAACTTAAAATTATTTATTTCGCTTTATGCTTTTTTCATCCATATAAATGTAAAAAAAAAAAAAACAATTTTTAAAATATCTAATTTCTTAATAATCCTACAGTTTCAATTGACGAACTCATGAATAAAGTGATGAGGCGCATGGCAAGGTTCATTTTACATAGGGCGGAAGAATACACAACATACATACAAGTAAATCATAAGCAGGGCTTTCAAAAGTACTCATTTTACCGTGAACAGCCTATAGTATGCATTACTTTCCACTGCAACACTGAGCGTACACCGTGTCACGTCGTGTTGCCTATATGCGCGTGGACCCAAGGCGATATCCTGATTGTTCTGTCTATCGGTTCTACCAGTTCGTTTCGTGTTACGTTAATTCATCCATTCCTTCTTTAATGTTTGCGCACTAGCATATCATTATCAAGAATTACTACTTCACAAAATAAATACTTTTCTTTAAGAAACCAGTATACCATCCAACGAATTTACTTATATGGACAAGCAAAGCACGCGAACACAATACTCCTAATTTACTGCTTGTTATTAGATTAAATGGCACTTACAGCAGTACTTGTCAGAATCGGATTCAGACTTATCGCATAGAGAGAGAATTTATAATAGTTGACAATCGTTACAGTATGCACATATTAAACAGAGGATTTTTGGCAAATTTGGTGAAAATCGGTTGTTTTCCGAGCTGTGGCATAAAAGTGGACTAATATTACGAAATTGTGAACAAAAAGTCTCTGTATGGACACATTTGAAGGATGTTAATTAGGCTACCACCAGGATACGAAGTTCGGTTTGAAACTGATAGCACAAGACGTGAAAACTTTTGAATATAAGTCGTAGGCTCTGTTAAAACGTATTAATTTTCATGGCGTTCCATAGTATTTCTTGTTTTCCAAATTTGGTAAGAATAGCTTAATTGTTTCCCGACACATGACACAAAAAAATTAATTTATGTAGTTCTATCTCACAAAATGGTTGAAAAAAAAAAACAATGCACTTACAATTTCATGCTTGGTCTTGATATTTTCAGCATACGAAATTCGGCCGAAATTGGCAAACTAGTAAGTTATATACATGATATAAATCAACCTATATTATTTACATGACCACCGTGTTGAAAAATAGAATTATCCAATAAAAACATGCATGTTAAAGTAACCTACCTTGGTATAAGTTAAAAGCCAAATTTTGCGGAGATATATATTAAGTAGTTTCCGAGAGTTTTATTTTTCATATAGTGATATTTTCCCAAATGGCATAAAAAATAATATACATATCTAAATCAAAAATGTACTTATATAACTATCAAAATTCATTTAATTTAAATTAGTTTAACAGTTACCAACATGTGAAATGGCACCCTACATTTTAAAATAGCCACCATTTCGGAAATAAGCATAGGGCATGGTCGAAAAAATAAAAGTAGGGTATCTTTACTAATGAGTATATGTGGACTAGGTTTGCCGGAATTCTGTTCTTGGGTTCAAATGTTTTTAGGGGAGCCAAATACAGAGAAACGCATACACTAACAAACTATAAAGCGATTTCATAAGCCTATCTTTAATTTGTAAAGTAGGTTAAAAAGGCTTTAAATGCGACAGTAATTAACAAAACAGGGCGATTAGTATATAATTAAGGGACGTTACCCCATCAAAATAAGAAAAATCATGTTAAAAATAGGACGTCTAGTTACCGTAACTTAACACATCCTAGATGTATGACTTTCAGAAACACGAGCCATAGTTCCAGTATTTATGTGAATGTGGACAATACTGCATGACCTGCACTTGTTCTCCACATTGTCAACCCAGACTGTAATATACAGGAGACCAGGTACTAAAAGCAGTTCCAGGAGACTATTGCTGATACTGGCAACCAACCAGGTGAAATACCCTTTTGCTACCTCGAAACTCGAAACTGAAGATGTCACTCACAATTGAGGAAATTATATGATATGCACAGGCAACGAGATGCTGCTACTCTGCCATCTAATTCAGCGGACAAAATTTTAAAGTTATATATATATATATATATAGACACACACACACTGTTTCAACAGAGAGTATGTCGTGGTTTTGCGTATAGCAGAAGCAATATGGTTCGGCAAAAACCCAAGCAACTCGATGAAAGTTGTCTTGCCAAGAATCTGGAGTACGAAACCTGTTCTATTTTCTGCATACCTTATGCATACACAAGAAAGGACAGATAGTATCAAAGAATTTCGGCGATAGGTTTTCAATACACTTTGCTGACATGTTCAGATTCATGGCTCGTAGTCTGACTTTCCTCTCTTAATACATTATTCCATTAAACATTCACAACACACAGATTCCTTATCACTAGCAAACTGCTCATCTCTCGGAAATATGTATTTACATATAATGACATTAATTCTTGGGAAAAATTTGACGAAATACAACTGCCTCATGCAAGAAGCATTCTACAACAGACTGACAGAACCAGGGATCGGTGCTTAAGAGTATGATCATGCCAAGATGGTTTAGGAGGTGTTGAGCTGGAGTACACTGGTGAATACTATGACCTGTATTAAAAGTTTGGCATCTTGATTGTAGCCGAAAACTGTAAGAAGTTTATAGAACCATAACTGTAAAAGAATAAGGTGGACCATGCACACTACATCAGTGTCTCAGAGCATGCCTTCGCTGCCATGCTGCGGATGATGGGTATGGGACTGGAACTATTAATCGACTATGATACGAACATATTCCTTGGTGAAGGTACACAAGGTGAATTGGAGCAGTGCATCAAGTAAGATATGATAGAAAAAATTCCTATATGCCCGATACATATTAAACTGGTCACCTAACCATATACCTTCAATACCTAGGTGCTAACAGTGTGTACGGATGGAATGTGTCTCTGTCACTGCCAATATACAGTTTCAAATGGAGAGACGCCAACATCAACATCTTAGCAGTAGGAGGAGGCGAGAGCCTATGCCATAGAAATGACATCAGATATCCTGAATCCCTAGACGCAGTAGATAAGGGCTCAGTGCTAGGTAAAGATTGTGCCGACATGGCTAAATAAGAGAAATGAAACTAGAGTCATTCCATCTGTTGCTACTAAACAACACAGAGGTGCACGTATCACACTATTTTTACTTAAAGAACATTTTATTATGTGTTCGGTCATAACTAATGGAGGGAACAAATGTTATGTATGCAAATAATGTTTTAAGTTATTTAATTATGATTCATGGAAATTCCGGCGCACTGCGATCAGTGTAGTAAACAAAACGAAGTGTTAATAAAACAGTTAATTTTTTTTAATTTATTCAAGGTTGTAAGTGCATCATTTATGTAAACTGTGCCAACTGTAAAAACCTTATTTGAAATAAAATTATCAACACGAATAAATCGCGTGAATACAACGAAGGTTGCCACACAGTATCGTCATAACCCGACATGTGTCCATCATTCATAGCTACAAGACACTGATGAATAAAGCCTTAGTAGCAGTGTGACCCACAAAGCTAAGTTTAATGCACACGCAGCACGCCCCGACGGCGTATTAGGCAAGTCTTTGCACAGCTGGATGAGTTTAAGAGAGGCCGTATCTACAGTCTCCGAGAGGCAGGTTTCACGTTTCGGGGCTTTGCTCGCCACTTGAACTGTTGTGCCTACACTCTGAGTCGATGTTGGACGCAGTGGAAACAAGAGGGTACACACAGTTTTCTAGGAACCTCGGGTCGACTACGGCGGATCACCAGCAGGGATGATCGTTTCATCTTGCGACAGGCTCTAAGCTTTCCTTTGGTGTCGTTGCGCATCTTCTAGGGGGAACATGTATCAACAGTAGGGGATACACCTATGACTACCAGTAACTTAAACAGGAGGCTAGCAGAGAGGTATCTGTCGTCGCGGCGTCCCTTACGACGTCTACCATTACGACCTGAGCATCACCGAATAGGCGTGACCTTCTGACGGGAACGATCAGCATTGCAGCTTGCGGATTGGCGTCGATTGGTGTTCAGCGATGAATCACGGTTCTGTATGGATACATACTACCACCGAATTCGAGTCTGGTAAGTAAGACTTTGCCACTCTTCGATATTTTACAGTTAAGTGATCATTATCATATACTTTTTGTTTATTAAATTCATGATTTTAACTAGTACTTGAAATTTATAATCTTGCAATTTTTCATTTCACTGACCAAGTTAAGAATGTTCTATATTAATTTCTTAATATGAAATATCATTTTGAAAATTTGTAGGAATAGCATTGAATTTTTCTTCTCAGATATAAAAAATGTTTTAATTTTTAAAATCTTTTGTTTTTATTAGTTAGTATAATTTATTGATATACATTTTTTAAATTTATTGTGATTCTTAATTAACACGTTAAAAACTTTTGGTGCATTTTTACTAATGTATTTTATTGTTTTTCCTTGTAATCACCATTACTATATTAACATAATAACATGAACTTTTTGGTGGTTCATGTTTTTGTTACTTCATTATATAAGATGTTTCTGTATTTCGTTGAAATTTATCCATTGTACTTAATAAATATTCAACATCGACATAAAATCAAAATGAACTTTTAATGAGCAATTATAATCTCTAAAATGTATTTATTCTTTGATGTTTAACATTTTTAAACTTAAAGATTCATTTTAAAAACGACATTGTTGCGCTCATTAAATTTATTTCAAAAATATTTTTCATAAACATTTATAACAAGGAAAACATTTACTTTTATGATTATTGTATTGTGTTAAAATTAATTCAGTTAAATATTTAATTCAACAACAATGACTATAACTTTCATTTGTAATTTTTAAAAAACGTTTGTTTACCCTTTTTTGTTATTTGTTATTTATGATGTATACATTTAGGATTTTTCATTAAAAGAATACAAACTTACAGAGATCTTTTCAAATTTTGATATATCATCAATTTTATTGACAATTTATAATTTTCTAAAATTGTATGATTTTTTTAAACTAAGGGTTTTATTTTTATTTTTGACTTTATCAGCATTATGACTTACAGGGTGTAGAATATATAAGGCAATTTTGATCATTATGTTTGGTTTTAAAAGATGTATAAAAATTTCTTTGATTTTGCTGAAGCATTATACGGTGAACCATTTAACGGATTATGTCTGTTAACTCATAGTTCCAGAATATTTATAGAATACAATTACCAACCATTGACACATGCTTCGAATTCTGAAATTTAATTCGAAATATTTATGAGATTATTATTTCAGATTTCTTCTAAATCTGTAAATATATAAATATTACATTTTGGTTTCTAAAGAACATTTTATATTAATGCACTGATTTCTCAATGGTTTTCTAATATAAGATGTATTTTTGTACCACTATTTGATCTTAAATTAATATTAATTTTTCAAAAGATTTCTTCTTTAGCCCAATCTAAAAATAGAACAAGTTTTATATATGTTTCTAGATTTTCAATTATAAATGTTTTGCATGCTTTATTGAAAAGCTGAAGAATTTCCTTTTAATCACATTCTTTCGAAGTTTAAATTATTAATGTCTTCATTGTTAACCCTTAAAAATGGAAAATTAAATGTTCAGATTTTTAATATCATGTTTAAATTAGTTTATTATTATATTTCCAGTTTTATCACTGTATATTGGTTGCTTACATTATAACAATCAAAATTATATTTTTCTAGTCTTTTTCTAGCTTTGTATATAGTTTTTATTGTTTAAATATATTATGACGCATGAGTGCATACTCTCCGCACCAGGTAGTGCCGAGTGTGGTCCAGTAAGAACACACATCAGTGCAGAATGGTTTTGTGAAGTGTAACAGCGAATGTCTCCTCTACACTCCCTGCGGGTATATGTGGAGCATAATGGCTAAATTGCCTTACAGTTAATAGGTCGAATCAAATTAAAGCTTTTGAAAGAATATTAAAGACGCACAACGAAAGTAACAGTGAAAGATGCCCTTAATCCATTTTTAGAGTTTTCATTTCATATTTTTATAAAGTGCGCATATTTTCATCAAGCTTGTGTCATCCCCATTTCGCATCATTTAAGGGCAATGTGTTGTTATTTGTATTAAAGATAATTTTTTGTAATTATTTCCATACCATTTCATACAAGTAATTACACATGTTTAGTTATATTAAATTCTTGGCAAGCAGAAATTAGTGCAGAGCGAGCCACGTGCTGCCTAATCTGCACCGCGTGCGCTCGCCGAGACTAGCTGCAGTTCGGTTTATCAAGGGACATTCGCTTTGCATACGTGCTCCAGGTGAATTAAACTTTTGTGGATCAATAACGTAGTTTTCAAAACCAGTTGTAATTACCACAAACTTTTTGTACTCGTGTCACCCGAAGACGCCGCACATTTCTCCCCAAGTGCTTGTATCGCCTAGGGAAGCATAAGATTCACTTCGGCGTTTCATGCCAATTATCTGTATAGCTTATCTGGCGGGCAGTAGGCCAAAACCAACTTCACTGTTCACCTAGGGTGATTCAATCATTGTGCAAGAGTAATTACGTGTGAGTTCGCAAACTGAATGTCTTTTATTTCTAGCCCTGCCATCTGGCATTTCAGGGTCCAGGTCCCCTAAAACCTGCTTCACCTAATTCAACCAATTAATTAACCAGTATCCTCAACCAGCAGTCTGCACAGTTTAAGGTATGTGGGCCAGCCTAAACGGGCCCACAGTGTAATTCACATAAGTACAAGAGAAGGGTATTCTTTTTTTCACAGAGGGACTGCGTACGTCCGGGCACACAGCCCTCCCTACACTGAGATATTCTCCAGCATCACCGACATTAACAATTGACACCACCTGTCGATGGTGCCTAACACCTAGCCAGGCCTCAATTGGTTTGCCCAATCATGGGGCTATATTCCTACCATTCTCCCATGCTATCTAACAGGCATAAATTGTCACCCATCCTGTGTCGTGTACTTCTCCCCCATCATTCCCAATGCTATTCGACCCAGAAAAATTCAAAATTTCATGGAACCTCGACCTCTCTCTCAGCACTTTTCTGCACTTATCCCCCCTTCCCAGTTTCAAGAGTACATCGGGAGCAGTAGAACAACCTGGTACAACATTTTGAAGTCTCCCAGATGCCAGAAAGATGCCGAGAGACGCCACGCCGCATGACATGATAAGTGCGCCAAAACCAGCTTCGCAACCGCCATTGTACAGTGGTGCAGGGCACGCATAACAGATCAGCCATAACTAGAGAGCGAGCATTAGCACCCATCCCCCTCCAGCATTGATATCTACATGCAGCAGGTGAATGCACCTGCACTCACCCCCTCCACACGCTTCAGCACCACAACACCAGCTAGGAAAATCGATCGGCTCAGCTGTCTGTGTGTGCAGATACGTACACCTCCTCCACCTACGGGTGGTACACCCCTCCAAGCTGGTGTAGGGAGGACATCCGCATAGGAGTGAGCTGTGCCCTCGATCACAAATGCGAAATCTGGCTGCGGCGCCGCGATCGCCGCGATGTGTGGCAAACACCTGTAGACGTCCTGTCGCCTCTGTTGGCAATGCTTACGCCGCATCCCACAGAATTTTGTGGCGATGTATGAGCTAGGCACTAGCCACTGCAAGTGCGCTCGTAAGACCAGCCCAACATGGAACCACATCGCAAACTACTGCAAACTGATGGACTGCTCCGATGTAAACAATAAATTTCAATGTCAAAATCCATACAAAGTTTCGGCCAACATCACCCAACAAAATTCTAGTGCCTATTTACAAAACAAATCCACTGTGCCAATCTATTATAAATGGGTCAGAGTACGCTCACTTTTAAATGTACTCTGCGCCTCTAGTGCTATCATTTAGTGTGCCTTACCGAGAACTAACTCGCAACCATGCAAGATCAGAACTTTAAGTGCTCCCAAAGCCATCACAATAATAATCAACTGATCATTTCCACCACATGCAAAGACTTACTGACTGGCCCCGAGTGTCCACCGAAGGATTCTTACCGTTCAGTATGTCCAGGATGTGAAAGTAGTGGCATGTTACAGTGCAGGGTGTGTGCAGTGCATGTACAAGAGCAATGTTTACAGCCTAGCAAAAGACTGGCAGTGTAAGACGGCAAATTCACGTGTCGCTAATGTACAGCAGCGACATCGCACCACAATTGCTACGCACCCTCAGCGCGCATGTGGCAGAGGTAAACACAGCAGCGATGCTCACTCATTCAACACCTCATTAGTTGGCCTATAGCTTCAGTACCTCTTCTGCTTCTACAATCCTTTCATTACATACCACCACTCACCACCTATTTCCCACGCCTGCCTTTCCACCGCCATTGCACAGAGTACTACCACCTACCACGCAATAATAATTCCCACAGCTGAACCCAATAACGTCAATTCCCATGCCAAACTTTGTTCTGCCAGCTGCAAGCATGAAGCCACCAAGCATCGGCAGGCAACAATAAACGACTGCGGCCACCCCAACACCTGTGCCTGGACCGACCGCTACGACCACACCATCACGATTCCAGTCGCCACCTACCTTTGCAGGATCGCCAACCAAGGACCCATCTGCAATCCTGAGCGATTGCACAGCACAGGGTCTGTGTGGAGGAGTGGTATAACTACATCGGAGCGCAACTCTCCGGAGAAGCGAGTTTCTGGTGGCAGTCAGTCAATCACCATGGCCTACAATGTGGTGTGTTCCTCCATGCTTTCCATTACCATTTTGGAGGAGTATTCATGTCACTCCAAGCCCATATCAAATTATCACTAGAGGAGTAACATCCCACGGAAAAATTAACAACGTTCATTACCAGGAAAGTGCATCTTGTTAGGCATTTTCATCCACACCTGCCTGAGCATGACGTGCTAGAGGTAGTGGCAGAGACAATGCGCCCGGTGTACTATATCGCGTTGCGCCGCTTAGAGCGCCCTGCGAATATTAAAGACTGGTTACTCCGGCCTGGCCACCTCCTTGGGCACCTTTCCTCTCCTGTTTCCCGCCCTTCTCTTAGTATTCCCCTCCTTCCGAGCATGTGCAGTCGTGCTGACCTGTGATTGTTTCAAGTTTAATCCCGAGTGGAGAGCTGGAGTGCTTTGTGCGCCTTTGGGTACTTCAGGGCCTGTTATCTCTATAAGGATTCCGTTGACCATTATTTAGTTCATGACCAACCGCAGTTTCATTTCTGTTGCTAGTGTTGTTTATTTACCTCTGCCCACTTCCGCCCTTGTAATTTTTATTTTTATTGTGTTTCAGATTAATGGCGGTAATGGCGGTTTAGGGCCTACTGACAACGTGTATAAGTATAAACAATAAATAAAGTGCGTGATGTGATCTGCAGGATGACGAAGTGCTTTGTTAGAGGTTGCAAGGACGAATCGGAAAGTAAACACAGGTTTCCTGATGTTTGTTATGCACATCGGTTCGAATTATGGAAGCGGTTATTAGCGTCGCCAAAATTAAAGTAATTGAGTAATGACAATATCAACCAGTAACTAAAGATTTGTAGTTGGCATTTCGGGAAAGTGTGTTTCAGCCCTGGTACGAAATGGCTGAATCCTAAGTCCATGCCTAACCTGAATTTGCCAGGAAATAATTATTATTGGTACAGTACTGAATTTGTGTACTTTTTGAACTTAATTATGTTACACGTGGGATAATTGTATACAGTATTTGTCGCTAATTTTAGAATCATCCTTTTAGTTAACTTTGACTTGTAATATGATGCATGGATAGCATCGTGAATATATCCAAAGTATCTATGTTGGGAATTGTGTGTGTATTTACAGCATCACCCTTCCGCCTACTAAGTACATGAAGGGCCTAATGTAAATGCATTAGTCTAGTTTTTTTTTGTTTGGTATCATGTAGGCCTAATGAACTTGACCCAATTCTTTTAGTATAAATTAGTCTTAGATAAATTTACAAAGACGATATAATTTTATAGCTTGTTCATGGTAATGTGAGCACTTATGATGCAATCTCATCAGACATTTTAACCAATAATAACATTTCATTATGGGCTTGGCCTTTTGTTTATAGAGTATGGGAAAATATATACACTCTAAATTAGGTACTTACATGGCAGTGTTTACATTAACAAGTGGAGGGATGTGAATTTGCTGAAATAAAATTACTTACTTTACTTAAATAAAAATCACTAGTTTTATACACTTCTTAAATTTTGCTTACTTGTACAAAAAAAATTGGAGTATTTGGCTTCTCACCTGCTTTATTTGGGCTTGTATTGTAACAATTAACTCCACGTGTAGTACTGTCTACTGTACCTTCAGTAATTTATGAAAAAATTCAACACAGTACAGTAATGTGAAGATAAACACTGCCATGCGAGTAATTAAAACATTTTATACGTTTCCCCATACTCCAAACAAAAGACCAAGGCCATAGTGAAATGTTTTTATTGGTTAAAATATGTCTGATGAGATTGCATTATAAAGTGCTCACTTTACCATGTACAGGCTATACAAATATATCATCTTTGTAAATTTATCTAAGACTAATTTACACTAAAAGAAATGGGTCAAGTTCATTAGTCCCTACACGTGCTCAGTAGGAGGATGGGTGATGCTGTAAATATACACACAATTCCTATCAATGATACTTTGGATATATTGCCTCTCTGAGCATTTAAATTAAACAAAATTGCTCCTAGAAAATTAATTTTATAGTATAGTATGGATATGTACTATTTATGGTGTATGTGTCTTAGAAATTTTTAAAGATTTTGCACTTGTATTTTACTTGGGCGTACATGTGTATGTTAAATTTGTCACGTGTTTGAGTAGACCTGAGAGGATCGGTTTCTGGCATTTTGTATTTTGTGTTATTCTTTCCACGTATCATATTACAACACCAAATGACGATTATAAAATTGGCGTTAAATACTATATACAATGATCGTACACGTAACATAAGCAAGTCCAAAAAATACACACAAATTCTGTACCAGTACTAATTCAAGTAATATTTCATCCAATTGCATACGATTATTTTGTGGCAGTGCGACAGAAATCTCGGGCACTGCGGATTTTCTGAATAGAAATAACTTCTAATTACGTTGCGGGTGCGACAATCGTCAATATACAAGTGCATTTTCTTGCTGCAAGAGTGGTGGCAATGTTAATTGGTAACATTTGTAATAATATGCGAAGATATTATCTTGCTGGTGTAGGAATATTTGTCTGTGAATTATTTTTTCTGCTTTCTTTAAGCATACTTGGTTGTAGGTACCATTGTATTGTGTCGTCTTGAGTGGAAGGTAATATTAATTGACTTATGTTTACCGTTTCTTAAAACTGCTCGTTCCTGCCATTTTCTTACTATAACCACCGTTCACAATGAAGCGACGAATCTAATTTACGTTGTTAAGTTTGTTGGTTTCAGGAAACGTGCGCAATGTTGATTTTACGGAATGATTCTGCAAACAGATTATTTTAAGCTAGTAATGAACCATCGTGACTTTGGTGAAGTAAACTTTAAAGGATTTCTATAAAAAAACATGATTTCAAGGGGTTGCAAATTACAGTTAAGTTTGCGTGTTTTGTAAATAATGTATGGAAAGGTATGTGGCCTAATAAAGCCGCACTTTCAAAATTTTTGTAGTTTGTAAATAATATTTGTTTATTTGGCTATATCGTAAATTCAACGAGTGTAAGGTTAACTTCGGCAAAAGTGGGTGATGTGTGTGTATATTGCTGCATCTGTACGAATACGAACAGCGACATATTATATATATATATATATATATATATATCACATTTCGTTATTTCATTGAAGTTAAAATTTTCGCTCGTAAGAACATCAAAACAATTCCATCTCACAAAAAGACGTAAAACTAAAGACACCACCCCATTTACCTCAATGTTTCCTTGTTCCCTCGAAATAAAATATACAAAACCCAAACAAACATAACTAGGCAAAAAAACCGGTTGGAATGCCAAACTAGCTATTATATCCTACATCGATAGAGTTAGGCTCATAAACAATTTTCCAAAACTACAAAACATAACATTCATCTGGTTTGTGTTGTGTTATTCTTCTATAATCATTTTGGTAACCACACATATGGTCTTCTGCAACATTTTTGTATTTTCAGCCATGAGTGGTCAAAATATTGTTATTGGTGTCACATCGCATTACAGAGTTTTCGTTACAACCACACATTACAGTCGCGCCAATGTAAATCCAGTTTCAAAGTACGAGTGACTGCCATTTAAAATACGAAACAAAAAAATTAAAAGGAAAGGATGGAAATAAAAACTCATTCGCCGAAATAAAACTGTGGTTGGTCGATTTAAAATGACTTAATTGAATCCCTATAGAGATAAATATGTATTAATTTATATAAATGAGTTTGTATGAATAAACATATTTATACAAAATAAGTATATAAATAAATATATTATATATAATGCAATTTATATATAAAGTAGTTTTATGTAAATATATTGATAATTTATATATAAATATGTTCATATACGAAAAATATTAATATATATATAAAATATATTTTTATATACTTAATTTATATAAATATATTTCTTTACACAAATATATTTATGTACACAAATAAATATTTATCTCTGTTGGGATTCCATTGACCATAATTTTAGTTCATGTGTGTTTGTGTGCGTGTGTGTGTGTGTATATATATACACATACCGATCTAGTAACACCTTATTTATCTATGGGACACTTCTTCCTAGACCAGCACCGAGGCCTGGTGTTGAATATTTCTGCTCCGTTCCCAGGGTATGGGAAATTATTGCATCATGATGCGTCATGGGAATTTTCAGCTAAGGTGTAGCTGACACGCACAATATTCGACGAGGGTCGATTCTAAATAACAGGTGGGTTGCCGAGTGATTTATAGTTGCTTTAGTTAATTTTATTCTATTCTTGAAGCGCCGTAAGCTTAGTGATAATATGTTTGGAGATTTCGAGTTTCAGCTTGTTCAAGTGTATCAAGCGTGATATCTGTTAAACGACACTCTGTTTTAGTACGGTTTGTAGCTGGCTAATTGTTATACATTTTGGGCTTGATTATTTGCTGGGTTAAGATCGCCTGGGATATTGATGACGCATTTGAAGGGTACGCACCGACTTCTCTCGGCAAGGCTTGCTAAGAGTAGCCCACCTGTTACTTGCTAAACTATAAACTTTTTTCTGGGGAACATTGTATCTTAATAAATAATTTTTTAATGTGGTGTATCAAATTTTTTCTCCGTCGGCTATGAATGGCCATAGGACGGTGCCCGGCTGAGAAGGCTGTGAAATTTTTAATAATATTCTCAGTAAAAGGATGGAAGACGTTGTACGTCCCTTTGTTAAGCATTTGCAATTAACTGAGATTTTGGAATATTTTAAATTTTTTCAGTGCTTTCGTGGCTTTCTACGGTCTTTGTGGGAGTCCCCACGTCTGCTTTAAAGAGTGTTTTTAATTCTTTTAAATGAATCCCAGAAAAGTACATGCGATGATTAACAGTTTAAAAAATGTGTTATTAAATTGAATATCTTATTCACTACTAATGCTAAACACGCCACAGCGTTGGTGCCACTGCTTAACAGCAGCCTTGACGAACTTATGCACGCTGCGTTCATCCTGGAACTTAGACCGCTCCACGAATGGGAAATGTGTGCCGCACGATGGAGGCACGAGTACCGCTCCGACAGTGCAAAAGGACAGGATGCAGTGCAAAACAGTGTCAAATCATTTTATTTTGGCCCACAACATGATAAAAATTGGAATTCTGGAAACAATTTCACCAAACTCGCCCATATCAACAACAACAAAAGTAACAGTACGACAAACAGTGCAAGTGGCGAAAACATTAAGTGGGATAGAAGATAACATCCGAAAAATCTCTGCCGTTATTGTAACGGCCATGATTATCATTAGCACAGTGCGTACCCAAACAAACCCCCCCCCCCCCTCAAGAAAGCCACAAAAATTTCAAACAGGAATTTGGGAAATGGGAAGCTGGGTAAAGGAGCCGGACGTTCCCGACACCCGAGTCCCAGATAAAATCACCATATATACACCGCAACAAACAGTAGTGAACCAGATCAGTAGCAGTCATTCACAATTCATCCGCATTAAAGTGTTCATTAATGGTCACCATTGCCATGCATTAATAGACACTGCTGCATTGCATAATTTCATAAAGTCTAGTTTTGTGTTTCCGACCGACATCACTCCAGCTACTCACGTAATCCGATTAGCCACCAATCAGCACACCAGTGCCACACTAGGTCAAGCAGGTCAAGCAACAGTGACAGTTCGCATCTGTTACCTAAAAACAATAAATACAGCAGATGTCACTCTGGACATTAGGAAAAATGCTATCCTTAGTGTACCTTGGCTTACCGAACAAAATACCATACTTGAACCTGCGGCACATTGCATACAATTTGGCCTAAAGGAACGACGCACAGTGTATAACTTTGACCGGCAAGCATCCGATAACATACCAGTTGTTTCACTAATGTATTTGGGCAACAATATACTGCCTCAACACCAGGCAGCTTTTCAGCAGCTCCTAGACTAGCAGCGAGACGTCTTTGCAACACAGAATGTCCTTTGTCTGACTACTGTAGCCGAACATGCAATACTGTTATTGCAAGTCAGGTCTATATACACACTGCCACATAGTTAATTACGGCACCAGGCACACATCATTAAATACCAAATACAGGAAATGTTTAATGATGGTGTTATTGAACTCACCAAGAGTGATTTAAATTCCGCAATAACACGTGCACCTAAAAAAGGCAGGACATGGAGGTTTTGTGTTTACTTTAGGCCAGAGACCCAAGTGACATTCAGTGCATTGCCACCATACGTCAGCATCAAAGATGACCTCAGTTCTATCGGGCAAGCCAATGTCATGTCATCCCTTTACCTTAAGAGCAGCTATTGGCAAGTTCCTGTCAAAATGGAAGACCATGGGAAGACAACTTTCACGCCCCCAAATGGCTGATGTTTCCAGATCTGCACCATGCTGTTTGGACTGAAGTGTGTACCGGCCACCTACCAGGCGATGATGATCAGGGTGTTGGATGACCTCATCGGTGAATTCACACTCGCCTGCCTGGGTGACATAGTAATATGGTCGACAAGCTGGGAGTAGCACATACACTACCTGCCACTTGTACTCGAGAGGTTAGCCATCAATGGCTTCACATGCGCAACAGCCAAGTGCCACTTGGAAAAGACCAGTTTTAAATTCCTGGGGCACATCTTCAACGAAGGAGGAAACAAACACAACCCAGAACAACAGTGGCTTATTGACGAGGACCCACCACCACATACATTCAAACATCTCCAGAGGATTTTCTGACTGATGAACTGGTCCCAGGAGCACATCCACAACTTTGTCAAAATTACCACAAAGCTTACCGAGCTGCTGGCAATGCAGTAGTATTTTCAATGGGATGGTGACACCAACGACGCCTTCAGGGAAATTAAGTCGCATTTCCGAACATGCCCGAACTTGGCGAGGTACGATCCTACCAAACACCTCTACCTGCAGACCGATGCCAGCCAGGAAAGACTCGGTGCTGTGGTCTCCCAGTGCGGTGATAAGGGCGAAAGTCACTTCAGCGGCTTCGCCAGTGCCAAGTTTGGACAGACCACAGCAGAGGTACGATGTCAACGAATGCGAATATTTGGCGATGGTGTGGTCCATCGAAAAGTACCAAGCATACTTGGAGTACCAGTGTTTCATGCTTCGCACCGACCACTGCTGCTTAGTCATGCTCCACACCATACATGAGTCACATAGTAAGTTGACTTGGTGAGAATTTATCCTCCAAGCCTACGACTTCATCATGGAGCATGTCTGGGGCAGTGGAAAACAGCAGGCAGACGTGCTATCCAGGTCATCATTCACCGACATCGTGGTGCAGGACAATACCGAATGGGAGGAGATACTACCACGAACCAAGCAGGAACCACTGAGCAAGGTAAGCCTGCCCCAAATCAACATCACCAACAATAATGTAACTGTGCGCGATTTGTACGGGACACGGTGAAAGCAGAAATGGAATACGTACTCTCTCAGGCACAAAAAGACTGTTGCGCACAGCAAGCTGTAGAGCATTGGCGAGTGGTAGATGGAATGTGGGAAACATGTTCCCCCAGTGATCACAACATATGGAGGATGTTTGTTCCTCCAGTGTTAGAGAACAAGTGTTCAGGTATGCACACAATAGTAATGCTGCAGGGTACCCGGTGATGGAGCAGACAATCCACAATGCGAGGAGGCATTTCATTTGGTCCAGACTCATCAGACACGTGCACAAGTATTTGCAGCAATGTACCTAGAACAATCAGTTCAAAACCAGTCAGCTGAAAGGGTGCAGCAGTAACAACCATGACTGCCGACGAAGCCTTTTGAGATGGTGTATCTTGACCTCATGGTGCCCCACACCAAGTTCTCAAGGCGAAAGAGGTTTATCATAGTGGTCACTGGCAACTTCTACAGGTGGGTCGAGGCCTACACAGTCAGCAGTACGCGAGCTGCCAACTCTGCAACTGGCTAGTCACTTGCAGACATTCTACTGTGCCACATCCTCACCCTGCTGGGTCAGTTCAACTGCCTGTGGGCAGGATAAAGTGGTGATTCAGCCAGCAGTAACATCCGCCATGAGTGGTGCTAGAGGGAGCACCAGGACATGCGCGATAATCAAAGGACTACACCGTGTAGTGGCTGCCGACTACCACGTGGCCACCGCCACAACTACGAGCAGGTCACCATGTTTATGTCCGTATGACTCTGTAGTCCGCAGCACACAGATACTTCTGCGAAGGATTCTCTGCCAAATGGAGCGAGCCACACATGATAGCAAAAAGCATCTGACCCACCACTTACATGGGCTAACTTGGTCGGAAAACCACCAGGGGGCACGAGGACGGCGTGTGCCTGACAGCTTCTGATGTCGCTGATGACGATGTACCAGGTGCCGCGGTCACCGATGACGGTGACCCCCCTGTCAAGGTCCGCCAAGCAACTAAGCAAGAGGAATGGGCATCTTGCCCTCCCTTGGAGGGTTCTCTAGGAGGGACAGAAGGCCCGACGACGCCTGGTGCACAGGAGCCCTTCAAGGACCATTGTGATGGAAGTCTCAGCAGCATGGATGTCATGGTGCCATCAGGTGTCGCGTCCCAGCACCACTGCTACCTTAGGCATGCCCACAGTAAGAAGCACCACAGCCTGACCACATCATGGTGCCTGGCGTCATGATACCCACCTCAATGGGGGCCTCTACCCCCTCACCTCGTCCACCCCAGGTGAAAACCCGGAACCTCCTGCGACTTTGTCGACGGCATCAAGGCGGTTTCTGGAGGTGTCAACCACTGACAAGGAGGTGGTAAACGAGAGTAGCACTGCAGCAGGAGCACCACCTTCAGCCGAGGGCTCATAACCAGGTGGCCAACCCCCCTCGGTCACTGCCAGCCTTCGTCGCTACGTGTGGCAGTAGGGTTGGCTGTGCAGCAGCAACAGCAAGAGTAGTGACAGAGGCAGTGAGAGTAGCTGGGCACCCATCTCTCCTCTCCTCAACTGCTCATGCAGAAGACAACAACCTGTGCGTTTTGCCGGAAATATAATGCACAAGGACGTTATTGGCAATCAATAACACAAAAACCAAATTCACAACTTTAATAACAAGTAAAGCAGCTAGTGCTAAATTTTACTGGTTCATAAATTGAATCCATAATATTGCATTTACATTTTACATCCAATGGTTAAGAACCAGTCGAAATCATACGGTTCCTTTGATATAAGTCAAAAAATCCAAATTAAATAATCACACCATGAGCGAAGCAGTAAAATTATGTCTCACTTCTTCACCAAATATGCATAAAATTACTTCCCGTAAATGTATAAAAACAACTAGCTATAGCATTGACCAGAAAATGGTAATCAATATTACCAATATATTGATAACCTAAATTATGTGTATATAAAATCATGATCAGATTAAAAAAAGCTTCTAATTAATGCCTATAATTCTCTCTTTCCCAATAAAATTGTGGTAAAATATTCTTATTACACAATTTCATAAAACAATCCCCAATAAAATATTTATGCAATTATTTCGTATTCCACTAACACTCATAAATAAAAGATAATTCCAAATATCAGGGACTTGATGCTATTAATGAAAAACTACAAAGTTCTCATTACTTTTAGAAAAGGTGAACCAACAGCTCATACACAATTGAGCTTCCTTAAAAATCTAAGTATTCACTATTGCGGTTAAATTCATTACTCCATTGGGTACATTTACATACAAGACTAATACCAGCCTGAATAAATATAAACATCATTTCGCGTAGCAAAGTGAATCGTTACAAACCTTTCAGCAGAAAAATTTAATAAGGCTTTCAGATTAAAATATTCCCCAGTACATGGAAAATGACAAGTAATTACGCAAAGCCTATTTAGCCTTGACATAACAAACGAGGCTGTTATTGAGGAGCGGGTCCCACTTGACCCACACATTCACATCGATGAAGAATTGTGGCACTGCACTGCATTAACTTCATTTTGCTTGTGAAAATACTGTACCAAGGACTCAGTGAAAATTCAAATACAACCGAAGCGACTGCATAGTGAACTGTATAAAATAAGGCATGAATTATTGACCAGAGAAAAAATTACTTGGCTTCACTAAGCCTATACAAATAACATCAACTGTCATAATATAAATTATTGGTCACAAATAGGATGAAAAAACTCAAACATTACTCGAATTTTGGTATAGGTACTTAAAAACTCCAGGTCGGTAGTAGTAGGCGACATAACATGCTCTTTCATAGCCGCTATGTACGGAACTGGAATTTGCTGTACCACTTATCAAATAAATGTTGGAGCCAAAAAGATAAAATTTAAATGATTAATCTAAATTCTGAAGTAGAAATCCTGACTCGTTCACCTGCAGCTGCCCAGTGCTTGGTGAGTAAGGGCAGTTAAACAGGATGAATTTCATCATGACACATTTTTCATCTCTGCATTATCATACACATTATATCAGTGCACTAAGGAAAAAAGGGCAATTCAAAACTTTAACAACAATAGCTTTCACGTAGAAACCAGCTGCTATAACCTTTAAAATCCTTCAGCAAAAATAACAAGTTATTCCCAAAGCAAAAGAGTCCACATTATTCTACACCTGTCCATTTGCCATGACTCACATCAGATAATTAAATCGGAGATTCCAAAGACTCAAGTAGAAACGCAATGCCACACAACATGGTTAAATGAACACACAATTTCTTGCCATCAGCTCAGTTGAACCGCCATATTAAAACCCCTCAGCCGACGTGTCGCATTCATAGTTGCGAATGAAGCCGCAAGACCACTTTGATAAGGTTGAGATATGGAGCAGAAGAAGGAAAGGGAGAATACATGGGCTTATATAGACCTGGGTAGTGAACGAAAAGGAGGGGATCAGGAGGGGCGATGAAAGGAAAGCTAGGGAGGGGAACGAGTTGGCAGAGTAGCTCACCGTATAGTCAGCAAAAAAGCGCTCGCTGTAGATTGGCGACAGCCCAACTGTCGCAATTCTTACCCTAAAAACAACACTACCCTGAGTTTTCAACTTTCTGCATTCGAACAGATACAAACACAGTCACAAAAACAAGAAAGAAAAAGTCTCGAAGTCAAAGAGTAAATAGTAAGAAGAATGTCCAAGAGTAAGTACACAGTTAAAAAACACAACACATATCTTTATTAAATTCGACGAATGTTCCCAGGGACATAAACAAATGGCGATCCACCGCCCATACACAGAGAATTGGAATCTTCTTGGCCATAAAGTTTTAGGTCTGTTGGTACTATGTGGGGGGGGGGCAGATCAGAGTCCATTCATTCATTCATCCATTCATCTTCACTTACTGATGCAGAAGAAGCTCCAAATCAAATCAGCACATGTTCAACTCAGACCAACTCGGCGAAGGAAGGGAGGTAGATTATGAAACAGAAGAAGGTGATTTAAAGGGAATGACAAATGGAACGCAAACAATAATAAATGATAAAGGATTAGGAAAGGGAGGAATACCAGTGGAAATAAAACAAAATACAATAAAATTATTTATGAACAACATAACTTTTAATGCGGCTTATATGGCCTTTTTAACATATTTTCCTGAATCCAGTTGATTAACATAACAGTGTATGGATTTATGAACTAAGCTTTCCAAAACAGTCCCCGAAACTTTGGGATCAGTTTCCAGTAACATTATGAAGCAAATCTGCTAATTCAGAATTTCGACAAAGGGCAGTATCACCCGCGCGATATTTAACTGGACCACGATCATGCTACAGCTTGGCCAAGAACTGCTGCTTAGCAATACTTAATCTGCGAGTTACCTCCTCCAGCAGATGGTCCGTCAATGTCGCTTAAGGAAGAAAGAGACAGGAGGCAAATTCAAACATTCAGGAGTGGATGGGTAAGGGCGTAGCCCAAAAAGTGCAGGGAAGGTTGACACCCAGTTGAATCATGAATGGCACTATTTAAACCCACATTTATAAAATCCAGGTCATGATCCCTCAGTAAATGATACTGATAATAGAAAATCCTCAAACATGCTTTAAAATCTTATTAAATCTTTCCACCTGGTTACCTCTAAGATAATAGGGGCTATAAGTATAGTGCTTATCTGCCCACCTAAAATTTTTTTTTGAACAATTCAGAAGTTATATACCTAACATCATCAGTAACGACCTATATTGGTGCACTAAAAATCTTCCAAACTTGATTGGTTAATACCCTGACTATAGATGGTGTCTTCATGTTTCTCATGGGAAGAACAAAACAAATTTGGTACAGGTATCAAACAATATTAAAATACAGACATTACCCCTTCTAGACCTAACAAGGGGTCCAAGTACATAGAGATGGACGGTGGAACAAGCGGCAGGAGGAATTCGATTTACTGACTGACCAACATTCATACCTGGACCCTTCTTACATCTCTGATATAAATCACATGAATGGACATATTCTACAATATCCATCCGTAATGTGGGCCACGCAAAATTCAAAGAAATTTTATTGAATATCTTTTTGATTCCTAAATGTCCGCCAAATACAGAATCATGGAAATATACCAGGACAATAGGTCTCTGCGAAACAGAAACTAAGATTTTCTTGCTCTTACAATTTTTACCCCTACAGCATAGGACATCTTTATCCAAAACATAATGAATATTAGAACCTTTCTTAAACTCGACAACCAACTGAGAAAAAATTGAAAACCAACTGAGCCTGATACAATTGGAAAAAAAATCAGCAAAACCTTTCAAAATAGCCTAAGTGGTACAGGATGACTAGGATTCCTCTACTTCGAAGTCTTCCGTATCGAAAATTCGTGAGATCACATTGGTAACCTGGTTCTTGGACTCCCTTATGTGGTGCACTTTGAATAGGAAACACAAGAGATGTAACACCTAACGACCCATTTTTCTAAGCTACTAAGAATGATTAAGTAACCAGCTCAGCGCTTGGTTAATAGCATATAGGTCACATTCACCGTGTTCCACATAGGACGCAAATCGAGGCCAATGATGCACGATAATGTCTCTTTCTCATAAATGCCCAGATTACTTTCACTATCGGTAAGAAGCCGACTGGCAAATGCAACAGGTACTAAGCTTAAACCAGAGTGTTGACTGAATACAGGTCTGAGAGCTATGGACGAAGCATCAACCTGTACCACAAAGCATTTACTGAATTCTGGTAAATGAAGGACTGCAGCTGAAATCAATTTATTTTTAAACTTATGAAAAGTCAATTCCTGTTCGGATCCCCACTCGAACACTGCTCCCTTCTTTTTCAAATGATTTAAAGGAGGGGCGAGTTCAGAAAAATTCTCAATGAATCGGAAATGATACCCGAGTACACCTAAGAACTTTTGAATTCCCTTAAGGGTTTGGCATGTGAAAAATTCACTATTGGCGCTACCCGATCGGGATGAGATGTACATAAGATACACTGTCTCATTCACCACCCTTAACAAACACCTCCTCTGAAGAGACCCGAGTTGGCAGCCACCAGTAACCAGTCCATGGTGGTCAGTTTTGAAGAGGGTCCCGACTCTTCTCCGTCTCAAGGATCATCAGCAGAGGGTAAAAATTCTTCACAGCCTCCACCGCTCAGCAGACTCCATCACTCAGAAACAAATCAAAAGATGTATGACTGCATCACATTTAGCACAACAAATCAAGCAAAAAATAACGTCTTCCAAAATTTTTCCTCTCTCTCCTCCTCCTCAGAGAGTAAAGAGACTCCGTACCACTGGGACCAGACCTCTATCCAAAACCCTGTACAAAAATCTCTATCAATAAATTTAACCCTGATTAGATTTGAGATGGTTACACATTGAAATGTTTTTAACCATATACCAAATAAAGACAGACACAAACAACTGAATAATAAATGAGCACGAAACCCTACTATAACGAAATGAGCATGAAAGTGAGAAACCTGGCTGCTGAAGTTCAGCCAGTAATTAAAAATATAAATAACACATTACATGATGATATACCCTTGATTAAATAATTTGTATACAATCGACCCTAAAATATTTTGTAATAAAATATTACATGATCACTATTACAAAAATACGACGATAGAAACAATCATTGTCAAATTATTCATCCTAGTAATATTAACTGTGTGGCATGTGCCTTTACTTTATTCCCTGTGTTTCCCTCCTCTTCCAACTCCATGGTAACAGGAGTGAACAATTTTATATCAAAAAGGGTCCTACATTCTTAGGAGCTAACTTAGAACTGAAATTTGCTGCTTTATTACTGAGGTAGAGAAGCAACCTTAAAGTTTGTATTGCTTCATCCCACATAATTTCAAGGTCTTGGGTCCGATTTACTGAATCCCAACAAAAGTCATGTAACCCCCCATGCATTTATCGAGAGATGGAAAAGCCTTCGGCCAAAGAAAAGTTCAGCAGGAACTTTTCCCGTTGCATCACTTACAACGTTAGTAAATGCCGAATTCAGCTGATGTAAGGCGATATCCCATTCCTTATGTGATCCCATCTAGAAAACATGTAAGGCAATCTTTAAATTTCTGTTATACCTTCCTACAAGGTTTGCCTTGGGGTAGTACAGTGTTGTCTGCATAATTTCAACTCCCCAGACAAAAGTTAAATTTCTCATTTCCAGAGACACATAATATGTTGCATTATCGGTAACCGTATGCATAGGATATCCAAACAAGGGAAACAATCGTTGGCTTAAGATCTTACAAAGTTCTATGGATTTCATAGACCTAAGTGGAAAAAAAAACAAATTTACTAAAATTATCTACTATTAAAGGATGACAACAAAACCAACAGCTGCTCTAAAAAGAGGTCCAAAATCGTTAAGGACTCAAATATTTTGCTTGTCGGGGGTTTTGAGTACTGACAAGACTAACACTGGCGAACCAACAATTCAACTTCTTTAGCTAACCCAGGCCAGAAAAACATATCCTGGATTCGTGAAGTAGCCTTATCTTGCCCCAAATGTGCACCGAAAAGGTATTAAGCTTACGGTAATAGTGAAATATTTGAGCCTGCAAGGCACATTAAAACTAAAGCTCTTCTTTTTAGGATTTATGTAACCAATTAAGCCTTTCCATAGCTCATAAAATCCACCTTTTCCTGCTGCAATATTAGATTTTATAATAACACAGTCAGGATCAGTTTCCTGGTGTTGTTTCAAACTTAAATAGGCTTGAGGGAAATCTTGTAACACTTTAACACACTCCTTTGAATCATTTTTAACTGTTACATCTAAAGGGACTGGATCAACTACTTAAGGGATTTCAACCTCATGCAATGTCATACAACTAAATGAGGGGCTTCACAAAATTCTTCGTCATCAAACATCCTTGAATGACAGTCTGCTACTACATTTTCCAACCCCTTGATATGTTTAACAGTAAATTTAAAACGTGTATGTCTTACCAACCATCGCGCTAATCTCCCTGCAGAATTACTAGTGGACAAAAACACTCTAAGGGCTTGATTATCTGTATTCAGCTCAAACTCACTGGACTCTAAATAATCCGCGAATTTCTCCATACCGAATATTGCCGTCAGCACATCCTTTTTGTATGCGGAAAATTTTTTCTCTGTTGGAGTTAGCAAGCGACTTGCATAAGCGAGAGGCACTAAGTTATCATTTTCGGTTTTCCATAACACAGCCCCTAAGGCTTCTGAACTTGCATCTACATGCATTGTAAAAGGCTTTGTAAACCCAGGGAGGTTAATAATTCTAAACTGTCGCGGAGTTTTCTTAGGCATTAGAAAAGACGGGCTTATGTACGGACTTTAGGAACTCTTGCAATTCTGTGATCAAATTTTTAAATATTTTCATATTGGGTGCCGATACACGATACGGCACGCACACTACGGGCTAAATATCTTTGTTTTAATTCTATTGGAATCTCTTTACAATGCCCTAGCTTCGACGTAAGCACATCTTTATATTCCATTTTAAGCTGTTGTGACACTTTCTTCAGAATGCTGACGCAACTGAATTTTACGGAAATGAGAAGGTTTTACTTGCAAATTTAGTACTATTTCGGGGGAAAAAAACTAAACAGTAATTTCTTCTTTGCTACGTCAACGCATACGCGCGTACTACCCAAAAAATCAATACCTAAAATCACGTCCTGTGACATGTTCAAAAACACGGAACGCTATTTAAAAAAAAAAAAAAATTCTATTTCCACTTTCATCACTGCTTTTATGTCAGACTTGATCAAACCTCCATCGGCTAAGGAAAATACCACTGGCTGGCCCCATTTTAACTACACAGTTCCAAGCGGCGCGTCCCACATGATTTTACTCCAGGTCTCTTGCCTATGAGTGTCACTGAAGCACCCGAGTCAACCAAGCCTGATATCGTTAAGTTGGCAATCACAAGCTGCACGTACAGTAGGCCAATTTTATTATATAGATTTGAGTTCGTGATGGTGCCTATTCCTGCAGGTTTTCCCTTTAACGGACCTTTAAATTTAAAATGCCCATGATTACCGAATCTGAAATAAATAATATCATTTTCGGTTTTACAGCCTTCACACTTAGAAACATTTTCTGAATTTACTTTTACGTCTGACTGGCTCCCGTTTTCAATGGCCTTTCATTCCCGTCACTATCCGATTTCCTATAGAAACAATTTTCCGTTTGATGATTATTTTTAAAACAAATTTGACGTTTCTGTTTTACCTTTTCCTGCACAGAACTTGCTTCGCCTTTTTGAGCTTTATAAAAGCATTTAGCTGTCGGATGATTAGTTCGAGAACAGATTTGGCATTGCCGTTTAGATGTTACTACTTTAGGCCCTCTTTGCTTACAATCACCAATCGTTAATTCCACTTGAATTACTAAAGCTAATAATTCATTTAACGTTTTCGGCTTTGAAGCAAATGTAAAATATTTACTATTTTCTGGCAACAGATTAAAAAACAGCATTTCCAACCAAATCCGCTTCCGCACACCGCAAACCTAACACTTCTACCCATATAATAGTCTCACCGACAAACTGCTGCATTGACTTATTTGGACTTTGAAATCTTTCCAGTATTTTCATACGTTGGTGTGCGATAACAACTGAAGAACCCGTTTGTCTCAACATTCCCTGACTAAACTCACTAATTGGCATACGTTCATTTATCGCCTGCCCCACTACATTTTGCAAAGGCTCTGGCACGGTGGCATACAAAAGCACGATCTCACAAATATTTAAAGACGCGATTTTAGCAATTTGCACCAAGATATTTACTACTAACGTTAAATTCAGGCAGCGTACTGGCTCAATACTATCAACCAAATGAGGTGGCAAATGTTCTATATTTCTTAAGACGCTAACTTTCTTCGGACTCACCCGCTCGTTGAGCAGCTACTTCACCTTTCCTGACTAGCTCCATCATATGTTGTCGGAGAATATCCCATCGTCCGGATTGAAGGACACCTCTGCGTCAGTTAAGCTTTTCTGGGGAGTTTCTTTAAACATTCTCTGGATCCACGACATACGGATACCTGTAGAAGTAATTTTGTGAATGAGTTGATGCACCACTACTAATAAAAGTCACTCTCACGACCACTGGAACAAACCCAAGGGAGTTTGTACTATTTCCTAACTTTACAAGATTCCTAATTTTATTTTCCCTTTTAACATCTCTGCATTGAGGAAGCAGAGTGGCGCAGATTTCTCTATCCTGTATGTGACGGTGTTTTCCAACACATACAGCTCGAGGTCCTTGTCACAACTGCTACCTGAATGTAGGTGTTTTAAGTTGGAAAACAGCTGAGAGCCCCCCCCCCCCCCAAATGATGTCAAAAAAAAAATTTGGGTTGGTTCCAGTGAAAAGGTTTGAAAATATTCGTTGCTTTGCATTTATATTATAACTTCAAATCATTTTCAATATTATTCCCCCCCACCCTCTCCGGATCAAAAATAAACCTTTCAATAAAATATACTTTTCCCACTGATTACATATTCAGTGTAAAAATATATATAGTTTCAAAATAATTATGTTTAAAATTACTCACAAAATTTACATTTTTACAAAATTGCATTTATTTCCAGCTATATACAGGTTACATTAAATTATATTTAACTAAAATGACAGTAAGGGTCCCCCCTCCTTTAAAATGTTGACGGAGGGAAGTTCCTGCCCAAGTGAAAATCCTGTGCTATCTCCCCGAACCTGGCGAGACACCTGTATTTATGTTTCATTTTAAATCATCTAGAACATTACAAAATGATCTTCACTCCGTCGATATCCAGAAGTCCTGAAAGGGTACCCTGGTGGTACGTGACTGTCTGACTGGCGTTACGTGGTCAAGGTGACGTACGAGGGAGGGGAAAGCAGTCATATATTTAGTGAGTTGCAGCAGCCCCGCGGCGCCCCTACTTGCAGACCAGCAGGCCCACCCAGTGGACGTGAGGAGTGTAGCTCTTCAAACACACCCCCATCGCAGCGAAGGTAAGCCATCGCAAACGGTCAACATTTTCTTAACTTCATATGGCACCGTCGGTTTTAGCTTTTGCTTGATGTGCAGGGATAGTCGTTTCATCCTTTTGTCCACTTTCCTATAATCACAAATTACCCAAAAATTTTCTAGTGTTTTTTGGCGACAAAAAAGCTGGGCTAAAATATAGACTGCTAGAAGGCACTAAAATGACCTGGACTGCAACTCTGAAACTAAGGTCTTAAAAATTATTATATTGGGAGGAGCCACCTTATAAGGCACTGATGACACGGTCTTAGTGTCTTTCAATTTAAAAATAATTGGTGGCATTTCATATGGCCAAGTTTAACAGTAATAACATCTTCAAATTCTTTATACAATTCTGATATTTTAATTTCGTGTTCTATAGGTATATCAGCAGCTGAAACACCTTGAAATTTAAAACATTGTGATAACACTTCCACCAGACAAGTTTTAAACAATTAAAAATCAACAGTTTTTTATAAACTATCAAACGAGACATAGTTATACCCGAAAAGTCGATGCCCTACAGGACATCATTCCGAATTCCCGGTAAAATACGAAAATCTATTTTCCAAAAATAACTGTCAATTTTAATTTTTAAATTGGCAGTATAATATGAATTAATTACTTAACCACTTGCTAGATAGAAACCTACAGTTTCCTGCCTTTCCACATGAATTACACACTTATGCAAAAATTGTAACAACCGATTACAAAAGTTTTTGCTAATCCAGGAGCAAGAAGCTCCAGAATCTAATAAACCTGGTACTTTAATTTTATCTGCAATCAACACTCGGACATAAAACAAACAATATTTGCTCTCAAATGGCAAAATGTTTATACTACTTTCCCGATCTTCTTCCCTCTTTGTGGGTAACAAGCCCGGACATGTCCTTTTTCTTTACAGTAAAAACATATAATGTCTTTTAACCCATAACTTGAGTTGTTTGCCCGAAAATCCCTTTCCTCCACCTGAGTACTCACCATTTTACCTTTACTAACCTTTGATCTGCTTCCCCGAGAAACAGTATTCACCACCTTATCAAAGACATATTCCTTTACTAGAAGATTTTTTCGTCCGCAAACAAAACAAGCACTGCTTATACCCTTTTTGTCCTCATTTGAATTCCTCTTTTCTACATTTATGGTTTGGGAACTACACTATCTTGTAAGTTCTTCTCAATTACCGAAACCAAAGTTAACAAATGGCTTAACATACAACATCGTGGGACAAAGGTAAATGAATGACTCTATTGAGGCAATAAATTATTACAATACTTGCGTAAAGTAATCTTCTGAAAATGGAAAGCCAACTAATCCTACTATAACAAATTCCTTCATGGATTGACCTACCATGTGATGTTTTCTATTGGCTGTAATTTAAATTTAGTAAGAGCCACATCACTTGCTACTGCTTGAAATATGGTATTATGAACCCGGGAAATGTCCTAATTCTCTTCTCATGCTAAACTAAAAATGGTTCCAGTTCCTCAGGTACCTTAAATGTCGCAGTAGCATACACTGCTTGACTGGAACAGAAATTCATAGAAAGAATGGTATTTAAGGATACGAAGAACACAACTACCGCATTTAACTGAATGTTCTTAGTTCAGATAATTTTTCAGCGCTTTTAAAATTGTTATGGTCTCACCCACGCCATTGTCTCCATCACCAGTTCCTGTATTTCCATCTCCCTTTTGTACCAAAGCCCTGGCCTTAACACGTAAATCATCGATCCCCTCGGTGTCAAGAACTTCCTTCGCCGCCTCACACAAAAGCTGAAGAAGTACCAGTTTGCTCAGGGTTTGCACCCACCCTGTGGACATTATAATATATGGAAATTTCTAGCAAGACATTTAAATATATGCTCAGTTGGACAAGAATTGCTATACCTATCAATGCACAACCTATCCCACACAATTTAAGCATTTTTTTACCACACTTATCAAACTTTCAGAGAAAACTGCATACACAACTGCAATCAAATGAAGCAGAGTACGCAGCCTGAGGCGCTTGCTATATCCTTGCAAAACAGGACGACATGAGTAACGACACATAATCAAGAAAACAATTAACACCACCAGTTGTTTGAAACTAGCAAACAAATTGAGAAAGTTGTTTAAACTCACAATATCTGTTGAAATTAAAAATACACATACTGTATGGGAAAAGTTTTTATATTTGAAAAATTTTAAAAAAATACATCACAAAAACCATGCAATGCACCAAGATTCACAGCACTATTTTTACTAACTAGAATTCTACATACTACTGCAGTTACAATTTTTCATCTACCTCCATACATCCCTTGTTCATTAAAACTCTAAAAATGAATACATTTTTGGCTAATTGGTAAATTTACTTTTATATGTTTCATTACTTCAAGGGTGAAAAGGGCAATATTGAAAACAGCCCTTAGAACATAATGGTACAGCATGAAAATTTACATTTGGCATTCATTAAGTGCATTTGTACTTTACTCGGTATATTTTTGCTAACATCGTGTAAGATTCCTTTCGATTTTCCCTTTTTAAATATAATTTTAAGTATTACCTATACTTAAAACATCTCTTACAGGACAATGTTAGTTTCTTTCAAGACATACGCAAAACTAGGAAAGACTAGATTCTCTGTATTAATACCACTATGTGACTTTGGTTACTGAAATATGCCAATGTTGAAGCAAAACCATTTTAAAATTAACAGCCTATTCTTACTCAACCTTTTAAAGTGAATAGCCATCCCAAACCATGTCGAGGCCTACCAGAATTAATTGTACTGCGTACATGGACAAGCAAGAATGTCCATTTACACTTTTACTTGGCCATATGGGCTCTACATACATGTTTGGGTTTACTTAGCTTTGACGTTTCTGCATCCCAGCAGCCGAGTCTTTGAGGAGCAGTCGGTTGCTGAGTCAACTTATAGTACAATTTTGGCTGGGGAAACACCCCACTAATTTAGGGTAAAACAGTAATATTTTTTAATTCTACCAATGGGGAGCAGTGACACCTTCCAGAAGGAGATGTTTTCCCAGAAATAAAGTCCTCGTAGCCCCACCTATAATGCGCATCGCATGGTGGTACATGGCCCCTTCGCTACACTAGCACCCAAAGTGGCAGGTCAACGAACAATTTTGCAGGGCACTTCAGAATGACAGGCACATTGCTGCCAGCCAGTCAGCCATGGCTCGCGCTTCAGATGAACAACACGAAACGTATATCGTTCGTCGACAGCATATCACAGTTCCAGTCAAGGTAAAATTTCTTTATTTTTACTACGTAGCACAGTAGCACACAACATTTTTTGCAATTTCCAATTCTAGGAAAAATAATCTTCGCTCCATATAGCATCGTGCAATGTAGGTAAGGCTGCTTGCCTTACCTACATTGCAAGATGTGGTCAGGCTCGCATGTGGGACGTCGGTTGTAGTGCCACTCAGCAGTCAATTTGGGGGAGTGGTTGGTAACTTCCCATTGTACATGAGACACAAGGGCTCAACATGTACTGAGAGAGTAATTACACACTAAGTATACATGTTTACCCATCTGCTGCCAAAACACAACTTACGAGGTTGGTGAGGTGCTCCTTGGTTCGAGTTCCATCGAAGGTAATTAATGTGTAACGAGTAATTTCATAATGTGTAATTTCTTCATGAGTAATTGCCATGTCCGCTCCTTGATATAAGCGAAATAAACAGCTGCATAATGGGCCAATCTTAAAGAGGTGCCGAATGCTTCATGAAACAGTTTGAGTAAATATAACGAACACGTAAAGAGACAGAAAAAAATACAGGGAAATTGTTTGAAAGTAGAACTCTAGTATAATTTACAATAATATTAAAATCATTTTACTAAAAGACACCTTTTAAACTCACTATGTCAACACTTTTAAAAATTATCAAAATCCATCATTTTCTAATGTAAATGATGATTTGGGGGGGGGGGGGGACAGATAAAATGACTCCTGCCTCCTTAGTCTACTCGCAAGTGAGGAGCAGTAGAGGCCCTTCTCAAATATTAGTGGACTCGTCCGTTTCGTGCATAACGCTTTCACGACCGACACACTCTTGCAGTTATTCGTCAAACCTTCAAAACGCTGTTGTGAGGTATGGTATTAAATGTTTATGATGGACTGTTATGCAGTTGTCATGTTTCAAGCATGTCTATCATTGATTACTGGAAATTACCTCTTATTGCATTTAAGTCGCGAGTTTCTTCTTATGGTCACGTTTTCAAATACAATAGCTGAGATTAAGAACAATTCGAAAATATTTACCAGAAAAGAAAATTGCAGCAGACTGAAAAAGATGAAAAACAAACCAATGCTGTAAAAAAAATTATGCTTTCCACCTTCGAAGAAATTTTAATGATAAAATTCTAATAAATAGTGATTCGTTACTATCAGTCGCTGTGATGAAGCATGTAGGCCTTACAAATAAAAAATCGAAATCATAAGTATATTTATATTATGTAAATCTTATACTTACAGCACATATATTCTGGCCATTTTTATGTGTTAGTTTCTATAATGATCCAGAGGAGCGCTAGTGTTCTCGACGATGCCATCTGCGAGGTGTTGCCAGTTCCGCAACCGGCAAAGTATGCTATAACCCTGACCTCTGCTCACCGACTTGTTCGTTCAAGGTCTGCCAAAGGCGAGCCTGTAACACACGAGTTACCAGCATTCGTTGCAGCTGTGAATACCCAACTCATGATTTACTAATGGCGACCATGGCATGTGTTTCGTTTATATCGTTGAATTATGTGTTTGCGGAAATTTGCAGCGATATAAACAACTATGTGGTTTTATTTACCTATGCGAAAATGAATTATCATAAATTATAACATGCATTGTTTTTAATTCTAATCTATTATTTTACTATAGTTTAGGTATTCAAGATAAAATACTAGTACTGTTAGCAATTACAATTACAAACTTTATATTAAACATGAATGATTACATACATAATAGTAAAATTTTCATTCCATTCCCATGTGAAAGGAAATAGACAGGAAATAATTTTTCAGTAATAGATAAATATATCTTAGATGCACGATGGTCTACAATGTGACGCAATTTTTACAGTTTGGGGTTGTGATCTACTACAAAGGTGACTGTTCGTACAAATAATCAGTATGTTAAATGTGTCGATTCAAGTGTCATTAAGGCTGTGTCCGAACCTAGGCTTGCACTTATTTAAAAGCATACCCCACTTGGTTCTATACGTGATACATTCCGACAGGCATACTTATTTGTACCCCTTACATCAACTAGTTAGCTGAGAAGATTCTGAACAAGCATTTTGACGGAAAACACATACTGAAGATGTGCCGGAACGTAGGTGCACAGATTTGGAATTATCAACCCATTAGGAGCTGTAGCTGGAAAGCGCGTGACAACGAAAGTGTTCCTATTAACTAACCATAGACATTTTTACAAGAAAGGAATGGATATATATTTGAGTCAGTAAAAGCTATTATCTATAATGTATAATTAAAACTGGCAACAACTAGAGGCAAATTTCCTTTTATCACTAATATTGGTATGAATAAAAAAAAATCTTGAATTTTTATATAACGTTTTCACTCATTCATGCCCTGCCTTGTAAAAAACGTTGGCAGTGTTCTATATGCTCTGTATATTAACTATTAATCCATTGCCACACCCGGTTTATAACAAATCACGAAGAAAACTGGTTATGTTTATCACGGCTCATCTAGATTGTTAAAGGTTAAAGAGTATACTTTGTTAAGAACTTTGCTCAGTGGTGTTTCTGGAAAGTTAGAGCCTCCATTCCACTCTTTAGAAAAATAAATATTAGGAATAACAATTATGAACTACATATAAATCGATTTTCAAAATAGTAGCGTATGGGCTGTAATGGCGCGAGAAGTACACACATTCGTTTCCCCGTGTACGTGTGTATGCCATTTCCTGAGACATGTAAAACATTTACGTACGTAGACGAATGCGAACGCTGTATGAGCGCGCATCTCACTAAGCAGAAAACATGTATACTGCGAGAAAAGGATATTAATGATCATACATAAGGCTCAACACTAACAGATGCTTGTTCAAAAGCAACAATGCAACACTGTCATCTCTGTAAGATCCAAGTTTAAAATAATGATGTGCATTTTTGGGAAATATTATTGAAAAGCTGGCAGCTGTCTGTGTTTACATTTACACGAGTGTAACACAGCACACCATTGTATATTCTACACTGAAACCTAGGACTCATAACAGTCCGACAAACGTTGACACTGAAGTTTTTATCAGTAATGTTAATACTAACGAATGCACGAATACTGGACATAACAAAGCGAGTCCCAATATTCTACTCCAAACTAGGTACATTACAAAGTTTAACTATTTCTTCACTAAACATCGGTTGATTGCAATGACTCGGTGCCAATCGCTAATAGTCAGGCTAAAGCCGTATCCAAAATGATAAACTCGTTATTTTCTATTTTGTCATTTCGTAGGTTTCAATCCGGACGTTGTTGACAGTCACTGGTTTAGCACTCGTAGCAACGCATTCATGCATATTTATATAAATTAAATGCTTAAAATGGATGTAATATGTCTACAATTAACACTGGAATGTTGAAATTATGTCAATATACAAGAATAAAATAAAATAATCAATAACGACTTAAATAAAAAAACATGTGTTGCGAAATATATAAACAAAACATAACACTAGCTTGTTTTGTAAAACATGTCTAGGGTATTTTATGAACAGTTATTTGTTTCAAAATACGTTTTAAGTACGCATTCGCGCATGTGTTTTGAATGTCAAAACCAACATAGCGCTGATTTTGTCATTTTGTATTCTTCAACATCCACTACAGCCTACGAAATATCAATTTACCAAATATGCCCCAATCATTGTTTGCAAATCGGGTCACGTGATGCTTTTGTCAACACAATCTGCCATTTCGGACATGGCCTACGTTTACAATACAAAATCTAATGCACCTAGAATTATGCAGTAGGCGCTTATCTGTCATACGAACACACATCTTCTGTATATGCAGTTTTCCATTAAGGTTTTAATTCTTAATTCCAGCGAACGGAAACAGGCAGCAAACCTGTCATGTTTACTTTTGTTCGTTATGTAACCTCGTATAAAACAACCATATTGAAACAGATCATACTTCAAAGCCGACAGTTGGTATCAGAGAAGCTTATTATTTGTGAAAAATTATAATTAGTCAACATATGCACACACACACATTTTTCATATTGTTTTATACTTACATTACTGTAAATAACAGTTTCCGCCATCAACACCGACTGCTATGTACTGATTGGTCGTAGCATCAAAACTATTTCTTTCACCACTTAAGGAAATCCCATCAACACACACGACCTGATAAGTTCCATTGGGAACCACAGCATAAGAGTACACACTCTTTTCTTCTGCACACTTCTTAACGCATAATAGAATGCTTAAATATTTATATTGTAAACCCAGTTTGACTTCAGAAGTTTGCGCTTCATTACGGTGTGCAGGTGTGTTTAAACGCAGTAGAAAATATACATTTCTCTGTTCGTAGTGTACAGTTATTACCAAGAATAACAAAAATATCATTAAATAGCTTGACTGTGTGAAAAATTTTAGTGTGTTCTGGAATGTTTGTAGCCTTCTAGGCTACACGTGGATAATGAATACCATTTACAATCACTATGTAAAAATTGAATTGGTTTGTGACAGAAGGGCATTCTTGTACGTTAACATTGGGGCATATTTACAAAAATATAATTTAATTTTCCTAAAAGTAATGTTCTGTGTGCCCTATGTTTTGTTGAATAATAAATACTTTTTTCGTTAACCGACATTAATTTTGTTTGCACAATAATACTATATTGCCGAAATATATTTGTTAACATGCACGATCATCTTGATAACAAGGAGTGTTAATTCATACAGCAAGTGTAGGTTCGGTTCATTAATCGTGGGCACTTTCTCCTCTCTTTTAGCATTACCCCGCCACTTAAAAGTGTTAATCGTAATATGTAAGTATAATACTAGCAGTATGTGGTGTATCATATTTTCATGCCGGCCTTACACGACACCCAATTTCTGCTACTTTATGTTATACTCATGGGCACAACAAAAGACATACAAGTTTCTATAGCATAAGGGAAGAAAGAACACATTCGTTCATACCCACACGTTATCTAAATGCTAATAGAAAGTTATAAATGGCAGGCAAAACAACTCGCAGGGGACAGGGCTACAAATGCAATCAAATGTTATATGTAGGCACTTTGTGGTGCATCTGCAACATAGTACTATTGTTTCTTTCCCCTGAAGGCTGCATTGATTTAGGTTTTTACATACGAGTGCTATTAATGTATAGAAAATTATATGAGTTACTTCACTGCTTATGTATGGAAAACAAGGCACTGTATTCACATGTTTGTACGACGGACATTTCCGCCACTCATTAAAACACTGGCATATTATTTAAACAAGGACGTAACCAGGAATGTAATCCCGAATAGTGATGGGGGTGGGAGAGATTTCATTTTTCTATTTTTGGACAAAATATAAAAGCTGTATTATTACCAAATTTACAGTTACATAATTATTTTTAATCAATACGTTCATTTACAGATATAGAACCACAAAATGCTATAAACATTCTTAATGTTCAAGGGAGGTCACATATTTCTTGAATTAAAATAATATAATATTTATAATTTTGTTTTCAAATTTTATTTCTAATATTTTATTTTCTATTCGGGGGGGGGGGGGGGGGAATTGTCCCGATATCACACCCCATCCCGGCTGCGCCCCTGTTTTTAAATGTGTATCTTTAATGACGATAATAATATATCTTGTGCTCTCCATAATTAAACAATATTTTATGATTATAAGATCAAAAGAACACAGAACTGTTACCACATTAAACTTAAGGCTTTCATGTGTACCTGTTGTCATAATTAACGCTATACAACTGGAATTGTCTACATTAGAAACCAATAGATTTGATTAGCAAACAACCACATCTTGTCGATTGTACTGTGCTGGTACTTGTGTATTATTGATTTTTGACGAACGTATTCTAGTAATAAACGTTTTCTAACAATAAAATAAGTTATCAAAAGGCAATAATGTATCACATAAAAAAAGCTTGTTACCCGTCGGAGATTTGAACTCTAAAGCCTACAATCACGTGGTGCATACCTGCCCACCAACTCACTGGGCAACACGATAAGGTACATAAAGAACATAAATCCACCGTTATCGTGTATTTTATAAAGTGGTGTTTATGCCTTTATTATGACCGTGTAAGTAACACATGTTTCCCGTTACTTATACGTACATTAAGTTTCATTTTGTACATACATATGTTTTACAGAACTTGTAATCATTTCGTAAACGGGCATATACGGCTTGAGTAAGGAACTCGGGTGTCCGGCATCTTTTCTGTCCTAGCTTGTGAGTATAGCAGACATTCATAACACTTTCTACTGTTGCGGAGTTGGGACTGGGTGTGACAGAGATGGAGTGGCAACGCCGCCGACATTCTCCATGCACACTCCTCTAAAATGAACTAACACTACAAAGTGTTCAACACACGAACTACCAATTTTTACTTGCTGGAGTGGTCAGAAAATGTAACCTGGTGAAGTCCACTCTAGGTGTATCTTTACTTAATGGCATTATGGTGTTTAATGTACATTTGTAGTTGTTGATGTTTGATGTCAAAAACGTATCTTGTTATTTTGAGATTTTAAGTTTGTAAATTCAGTATTTTATGTCAAAAGTACATCGCATATGATTTTTAAATATATGCTGCTCTAGGCTGTTCATGGTAAAATGAGCACTTTTGAAAGACCTGCAAAGTTTCTGCTTTAAGCCCGTATGTTGTGTATCTATCCTCAACATTTATAAACATTGCAGTGTGACTCTCAACTTATGTTTATGCTAAGTGTTAAAAAAATTCAATATATCTACCCATCACATAAAAATAAAATTAATGATTTTTATAGTGAACACCATACATGTTAATTGATGTAGTGAATAATAATGTTTATGATTATAATTTTTGTATTTAGATCTGACTGCTTTAAATTTAGTTTTATCCTTCCGAATTAGTTTCGCAAGAAATAAGTTTTGCTATGTTGTAAATCGAGAGCGACTAGTTTAAATTTTTCTTTAATCTTTAATTTTGATTATTATTATTTTATTTTTTATTTATGTATGATTTTTTCATTTTTAGTTAAGATACCGATATTTTTTGTTCATGTTTGATTACCAAAAGCTCATGTTGAAGCTCCTGTTTCTGGGTCTATAATTTTAGCTGGTGTTCTTTTAAAGTTAGGTGGTTATGGTTTATTCCGTGTATTTTGTATATTGATTTCTTCAGGTATAATATATAATTATATTTGAGTTGGTATTAGATTATTAGGCGGTTTATTTATTAGATTTGTTTGTATGCGGCAGAGTGATTTAAAGTCATTAATTGCTTATTCTTCAGTGATTCATATAGGACTGGTATTAGGTGGTATTATGACTTTAAATTGTTGGGGTTTATTTGGTTCTCTTGTTATGATGATTGCTCATGGTTTATGTTCTTCTGGTTTATTTTGTTTAGCTAATATTGTTTATGAACGTTTAGGGACTCGTAGATTATTTATTATTAAGGGTTTAATTAATTTTATACCTACAATAAGTTTGTGGTGATTTTTATTAAGCTCATATAATATGGCTGCTCCCCCATCTTTGAATTTGATAGGTGAAATTATGTTATTTAATAGTATTGTTTCTTGGAGAAGAATTAACACATTTGTATTTTTAATTATGTCTTTTTTTAGAGCCGCTTATACTTTATATATATATTCTTATAGTCAACATGGTATGATTTATTCTGGTGTAATTTCTTTTGGTGTTGGTTATTTACGTGAGTATTTGTTATTATTTCTTCATTGATTTCCATTAAATTTGATTATTTTTATAAGTGGATTTATATTTATTTAACTTAAATAGTTTAATTAAAATATCAGCTTGTGGGTCTGTAGATGTATTTTTTACTTTAAGTTATTCTTTGACGTTATTCTTTATGTATTATTTTATTAATTTATTTAGTTGTTGTTAGATTTATTTTGTTTTCTGTAGGAATGTTATTTATATTTAATGATTTAGTTTATTTCGTTGAATATGAACTTTTTATATTTAATAGTACTCAATTGTTAATAACATTACTATTTGATTGAATATCATTAATTTTTATGAGATTTGTTTTGTTTATTTCTTCTTTGATTATTTATTATAGAAAGGCATTGGCATTGAACATGATTTACCCTTTTCGCTTTTTTTCCTGTTATAAGGACGTCAAACCGTTCAAAACGTTCTACATTTTGTGTGTGCACCATCCGAAGTCACACATTGTGTCGTACGAACCCCACACTTGTAGATAATAGGAAATATTTGTAATTTCATTCATTAGGCAATTCGTCGTAAATACTAATCAAATGACATAACAATTTTTAGGAATAATATTTACGAATGGAGTAAAGAAGCATGATTTACTTTCGCTTGTTTAATGCTTGCAATGTGACATGTGTTTTTCATTTCATTTCTTCCCACGGTTTTATTGCCATATAAATATTTGTACACATATAAACATTCCTGCAAAAACACATTAGTTAATAATCTGCTACCAACTTTACTATGAGTGTTACATCCATTGTCTGCGATAGTATACAGGAAAGTTTTTTTTTTTTTTACAGATGCTGATTTTAAAATCGCTTGCTTTCCTGTCAACAGTTTATCTTAATTACATATATTTCTTCATGCAAATATATTTTATTGTGGTATTATTTAAAGAATACATAGGAGTCCCACACTTTTGCAAAATAGCACAATGTAATATGTCTTTATTGGGCCTATATGTATGAAAAGACAATGTGTGAGTCATAGCATGACAATACATCTCGATTGGAATTTAGTGAACAACTTTTACTGCAGTGGCTAGTGGCGAATGAAGCTTTTCTTAATTCAAATGAATCAAAATTGATTTGACGTCGACAACGTCACAAGAGAGATCGTATTGACTTCGAACAATGATAATTGATTTTCAAATTTTTTGTTAAGTTGATAGAGTGATGAAGTGAAGAGATTTGGGCTACTCTTAAGATCGAGGTCTTGAGAGCCGATGACGGTGATTGAGGTGGGTATGAAGCAGCGCCGGAATGAATTTGGGGGGGGGGGGGGGATCCCCGAGAAAACCTACCGACCAACGGCATCGTCTGGCACGATTCCCACTTGCGAAAATCCTGAGTGACCTGGCCGGGTAAGTTGATAGTGTTTCAGTTCTTAAGAGTCTTCGAGAATGAAAGTCTGGAGAATATCTTTGCAATTTTATTTTTACATTCCTTTAGGCACATTCATTTCAAAATTAAAAACTATCATAAACATTTCCTATTGTTACAAATTAGTTTTCAGTTAGAGAGTTTTAACTAAACATTCTTAACGTTATCCCAATATCCCAGACTTTAAATGCATAGTGATGATTTTGATTGTTTTAATTGTAACAGATTTAAGATATAAGAATAAAAACGTGTCACTGTATTCGATTACTGGTTGATACCAACATCCCGCAAATTAGGAACCACACAGATTATTATTTTTTATTTGAGGGGGGAAGGGGAGGAGGGTAACTAAAACAGCATTTGCTTACACTTAAAAAATATGAAGGACTAGCCCTGGTAATTGCGTAGTGAGTTATTGCATAATGAGTAATTGTGTAGTGAGTATCTGCATTATAAACATATACGATTACATAACTAAGATTAAGTACATGTACCGAGACTAATTACATCTACCAATACTATTACATGTACCGAGACTATGTACACATACCAAGAGTAATTACACACTTAGTTCATATATTACCTGACTACTGGTCAAATGCTGTGCATCGCTAAAATGATCGCGATACGCCCGCCATCTCGGAAGGTGTAATATAGGTAAGGGAGCCGAGCGCATGCCTACAGGGAGTACGACCACGCCGAGCTCCGAGTGCCTGAACCTTTAGGCTCATACTTGGAGTAACTCTCTTCCTCGCCGCATGGAGTGCTGTGTCTTGTTGGCTCGCCCGCTCTTCCCCAGGAGGGATAGCAACACCCCAGCAGGTAGACAGCGATAGGCGGAGGGACCACTATCTCAGAAAGTGAATGTTCCTTTCCCTACTCGAAAGTAATAGGCCATTCCAATGCTACGGTGCCTCACATAGGTTTATTTCTAACATTTCATTTAGAATGAATGTTGATGTAACTTGGAAACGCAAATACGTACCAACACAGAATTAACGAAACCTTCCTCACATAAACGGTAAACTTAAATTTTTTAAACCACGACTGGTAAAAGTAAATTTGATCTTTTAATATTTCCTTCAATTTTTGTTCCCTGCACTCTAAACTGGATTCAGTTATTTTTTACTGATTGCCAGTTGAAACTGCCGGAATCTGTCGAAAAAATATCACTTATTCATCAGTTAAAAGGAATCTTACTAATTCAAGCAGTAGAAAACTAGTTATTTATAATTGTTTAATAAATAGGCACAGAGTATTCCTATGTGATGTAAGTTAGGTACGATTTATTTTGACGCAGAACACAAATATTATCTACCCAAAAACCTTTTTGGACGTGGTTAGGCTCGAACCTCCGCCCATAAAGTGAAGCATGCTGAAGCTTCCATGATAAGCTATATAATGGCCTACTTTACTACTGCCAAACGTGTGCTCGTATAATGGGTACTGAACGACAAAATGTAATGTCGGATATTGTTGTAAGTTTCGTGATATGAAAGTATTTCTTGTTGTCGAAATATATAGATATTCTGCGCAAGTGCATGTCTTTGCAAAGTTCGAAAGTCAATCTATGTTTAGTTTAGTTCGGATTCTGTACTTTAAAAGATAAATAAATATTGTGGTTTCAATGTACGAGGTTATAGATGTCCACTAGTATCCGCCATTTTAGAATGCAACAAGACACTTCAGTTTTAAACTGTTATATTTAGTGACAGATAGATCAGTGATAATGTTACTAACTCGATGGTGCGGTGATTCAATAAGTAATGTGGATGTTCACCAACAAAAGTTTTTGGTCTGCAAGTTAACAGATAAAATAATGAGGAAACGACAAATTTTAGAAAATATTGCATTGTTTATAACGTTCCACTGTCAGATTGACTAGTAATAACTGTGCCGATTAGTCTCTTCAAGATAACAGTTTCACTCTGTAACATCTCGTTGCATTGTAAAATGGCCGATACAAGAAAACACCGACAACACCGTTAAAAACACTATATTTCTCTTTTAAAGCGAACGATCTGAACTAAACTCACCGTATAATTACTTTCGAGCCTTACATGCCATAATATGTGTATATTTCGACAACATAAAGTACTTTCACATTACGAAACTTACAGCCGTTCGCCATTGTAAGTTTATACTTACTACGAAAATGGGGGACCGTTTTCTCAATGGCAAAGCAGCATAGTTGGTATAACGTCAGCTAAAATAAACAATTGAATGTGTTGCATTCTGGGGTGGCGATTCGATACCAACCACTTCCGAAATTACCTTGTATATGTAGTAATTCTGTTTTGCGACAAAATAATTGTACTTAATTTATTTCAAACCGTTGTGCACGGTGTTTAACTCCTTGTGCTTTTTATTAATAGAGTAAAAATAACTGATATTCCACTGTTTGTATTAGTGGATTTCATTTAACTGAAGAGATTAATAGTATTCTTTTTCTACTGATTCTAGATGGAGCAGTTTCAACCGGCAATCAGTAGATATCTACTGATTCCGGTTTAGTTTGTGTAGTATGTATATAATACCCACATTTTTCTCGCGCAACTGTTTATTAATCTGTGTGTACAGCCCCCTGTTAAAGTCTACTACACTTTTTCAGTGTTCACTATATCTAACACTGATTTGTTCTATGCCATGTGTATATATCAGCTACGATTTTCTTGCACAACCTTTTCACAATCTACTTGTGCTGCCCTGTTAGTCTACTGCCCTTTTTTTTTAAAATGTATTTTCATCAAATTTTTTTCTCTGTAATGTGTAAATGGCAACTACGATTTTCTCAAATAACTGTTTAACAAACTATGTGTACCACCTTGTTAAAGTATACTTACCTTTATTCCCACCATCTACATTACCTACGTTCACAACAATTCTTTTTCTTTAATACCAATATGTGTATATGACAGCCACGCTTTTCTCGCGTAACCATTGAAAAATCTTTCTGTATTCACCCTGTTTCCACAAACGTTTATCCCCACATATACACTTTGAAGTAAGGGTAAATAAAAACAATTAGAAATAGCTTTAATTAAATATTTAACATAACTCCTCTACATACTATATACACAAAAACCCTAGTAACACTTCCTTCTCACAAAGTTAGTTTTCCTTTTCTTTTCGCTGCAATAATTACTTTTTACACAAAATATTTTTTAAACTGCTTAACACATGGTGCATTGCACATCACTACGGTGAACATGGCAAGTATCAGAATACACTCGCGCATTGGAGTGGATGATAGGCGTTTAGCTGGTGCTGCGGGCTCGATCTCAGACAGATGGTGTGGAGTATCAGACAAGTGGGAAGATAGGTTATGGGGCTTTTGGGACAAGGGCTGGGGGCTGAGGTGCCGAGACGCCACCACCATCTTGGATACACCATCTTATTTTAACAATTTTGTGTCCATCGGCAGTATTGTATTCATCGGCCATCTTGAATCCATTATTTTGGTAGCCAGTATGTCATTCTTTGCTCTATCATTCAACCTTGATTTTTCCTACTCTATCATACCATATTGATTTTTCCTGCTCTATAATTCTGTCTTGTTTTTCATGCTCCATCATTCAATCTTGCCTATCTAGTTCTCTCTTTTCTTTCCCCCCTTCTTTCTCTCTTCCTTTCTCTCTGTTAAGAGTTTTCAAGAAATATGGATGCATAAATACCATAGATGAACCAGTAAGCTACAAAGATAGCATCACAAAGATGGAATTTCATACTTTTGTCCCATATATCCCAGGCTCATATACACTATCATCTGAGATTCGCATACCAGTGCTAAACCAAGATATTTATACGGCACCATGTAACTCGTATTTACACTTCGGCGGCTCAATTACACAAGCTAATGGTACAATACCTGCAACCACCAAGATAATCAGAAATGGCATACTCCATATGATAAACAGAATTTCGTACAAGCTGAACGGATGTGAAGTGAATAGCTATAGGGACATAGGTCTAACTTCTACCATAAGAAACTCTCTCTCCCTCATGCGCAATTAACTGCCTGAAACAAAAATGGCCAGCTGGGGGTTCGAAGCTGATTATTAAATACCAGTTTACAATGATGGAAAATATTAATTTTGTGCTTTGTTATCGATGTTGCTTGTTTCGCAGAAGATTTCAATAGCATAATAATAAATTCAAATCAAGAGTTGGTCATACTTTTAGCAAACATGCAAACAAATGCCATCAGAGATGTTGCTAAAAATTCTGAAAATACACTGCTGGGTATACATGCAGTTGAGTAGTTGCTGCCCCACTTTCAAGTGAAAATGTCGAAGCACGTAATGTTGTTAACATATGTTGAGAAAGGACGAAACATAGATATTGCTTTCTGCACATGGAGTCTAAAAACAAACCCGAACCTAACTAGGTCTTTAAACATAAATTGGAATGTAAAGTCAAGTTTTGCGACTGAAAAACCCAGATTCATTATCCTGGCATTTCAGACACGAAAACAAAATTTCTCAAAGGCAGACCGTTCAACATTCGATTACGTGAACATAATAAAAAAAACGTTAAAATATTCTTAAACTTGAAAAGTTTCCCTTGTGGAGATTTAAAAGTCGATTTTACGAATGCAATGTATATGTTGCCATACCAAATGTACTCAGAATTTCAAAAATCAATCTATGGTCAATTAGCTTCGCTGACTTTAGAACCAAGCGATTTCGTGAACAAATCACCTCTACTAGTTTATGACGTGAGTAAGCGAGACGATATAATTAACAGCGGAGTAATAGATTGTCATATAGAATTGATAGTGAACGATAATTTTTCAGCAGATACCCAAGCATACACTCTCATAATTTAAGACTGCGTGGTTATCTATGATGTTCGAGACCTGGTTGTTAAAATTATATTGGAAGTATAAAATTAATTCATTTAACGTCCAGACATCAATATGTTTATCAACGTTCAGGGATTCTACTCACAAATAGTAATTATAACAAAATTAATTAGCATAGCATACAGCAATGGTAGCATGGGGTCATGTAAATTGTTGCCTCCTTTTCCGTGGTGTAAATTAGGAAAAAAATTAATTCAGTATCACATGGTTAACGAAACAATCATGGCCTGGCATGGCAAGATGGCGACCAAAATTTAAAAAATTAAGCGAAGCACTCACCGAATCGCTAAGTGTAGAAACATATGTTTATGTTTTGTTGCCGGACCAGAACAAAAACAGTGGTTGAAAAACCCAAAAGGGGAACATCCATGAGAATTTGCCAAATTTAAGATGCAGATTTACCATAGCATTACCCTGGACTATTTCGCCCTTGGCATTACACAAATGCTTCTAAAAGTTACTACTACCTCACACCCTGGAAATGATCTTAAAGTCCAATAATTTGTTCAGGAAAAATTCCCTTATAACACAAAGATAGCCCCAGTATTCACAAAAATGGAAACATTTCGATTCCCTATAGTAATCTGCACAGAACACTTATTAACAACGCACAGGACTTTACTTTTGGCTTGACCGGCAAACCCATACCCCTTGCCAGTCATAAGTTGTTTCCAGGCATCTGACAAGTGTTGCAAAGGTGACAAGTTTCACTCTAGTAGATGAATTTCCTCTGATCTAACGGACACCTGCTGAACTGACATTCTTTTTCACTATACCCCACCACCACACAGTTACTACAACGCATGGATGAACTACATTGTTCCTCATCCTGTACATTTCCTCCGGAATCTGGCGGTGCAGGCAGGTGGCCAAGTTGTCATGCGTGGGAAGGTGTTAACGTCACAGTACTCATAAGATGCAACCTACCTTTTTTGGATTTCCACTGCCAGCTGGTGCAATTCAGAAAAACTACATTGCATAGCAATCAATGTACACTGAACTCATATGTGAAGTGCTAAATTGTCAATGATTATGCTGACATTCTGCTATTTTCATTTGATGGCACAAAGCCTCATTATACGTGCAGAACGACTCTACATACTTGCATATAGGTTCCCCTGGTCTTTGAAATCGATAAATTAAATCCCACTTGCATTGGCATTTTACATGCGGGGGATATAACACCTGGGTCACACTGTGCTTAAAACTTTGAAAAGTACCACCTTCCCGTGACGTAATCTCCTCGTGAAGTAACCGAAGTATAAACCCCTCACATTTTATACCAACAGCATTTAATAAACTGTTCTGCTATCACAAACATAAGTTAACTGGCTTATCCACGGCAATAAAAAAATCTAATATGTGTATAGGAACCAGGGTAGTCGGGGTGCGGGATGAATACAGTCAAAGGAAACAAGGCACAACTTATCAATATTTGGAAATGAATTGGTATCACTCACCTAAACAGCCTGCCCAAAGTGTGGAGCCATAGCACCTTGTTGCACTTGCAGAAAGTCCACGGCAGTCTGGCACAATGTAGCAGTGCATCTCTAGCATGTAAATATTCATTATTATAATTCAAAAGTTTAGAATACAGACTCTGAATAAGGAAATTACAAAACATGTTCATTTCAAATGAAAAATCAATTCAGCCATTTAGTGGGCTTGTAACCAGAAAGAGCAGCTGATAAGCGTAATTTTAAAACTCTCTCTATAACCCATAAAATTGCAATAGTAGCATTTATTATCCTCATTCCTATTTATATTTAATTTTGGTTAGAGATTTTAAATTTACAAACTTTCAAATAATCGTAACTCAGACACCTCAATCACGTAACATTTAACCATAATTTTTAAAACTAAAATTCATGATTGAAATTGTAACCAAAAGGTGTATGCATTTCACAGACTACTAAAATATCCATCAAACATAACTCGCAAAACATTAATGGCCTTAAAATCATTTACAAAACTTCTAAATACACTTATTAAATTGCACCCATGTAATATGAAAATTGGTACCAATAATTTAATATGTTTACAAATGTGATCAACTTTAATTAACGTAAAGTGAAGGAGGGTGCGCTTCCTGCCCTAATCTGACTCTCTCCACGAAAAACTACAAATTAAAAAACTTTGGTCTACTCTTGAAATGCTGGGAAAGGGATTACAACGAAAAATTCGATAATGAGATCATATGATGATGGAATGCCTTGCAGAGTTCTTGGGTAGTGAGACTGTATGAAATTCTTCCACCTATAAGAAGTCATGTGCCTTGATCCATTGCATTCCCCCCTCGACGGAGTAATGTTTAGTACTCGGAAAATATATGTGTGAATATATTTTCCCCTTCCTCACAGTTTCTTCTAGTAAGGCAGGTATTCCAGTCTGGAGAAAAAATTAGTTGCTCTGCCAAGCACGGCAGGTCCAAGAACGGGTGGCACAGATGTGTCGGACAGTTTGTACTGACAGCAAAACAGGCCTATTCCAATTCGGGAACAGATGAACTGCGGAATATTCCCAGCTCAGTTTAAAATGTATGTTGTCATGTCAGAACTCGATGTACATTACTGGTGAACAGTGATCAGCATATCTGATGTTAAACTCGACCCCACGCATGAGAGCATATGTGTAGTCGTAATTCTCCTCGTGGTTTAACATAGCCAGTTGAAAAACTGATTTCCGAGGGCTCTGGGTAAACCTTATAAAGAGTTTAGAAAAAAATCCGAAAGGGTTCTGACAACACACAAGGACACCATGCTTGTGACTAAAGAAGCCACTAATTGGCTGTCATGAAGGATTCCAAAATCACACGAGTAATTATTAATGAGAGAGATTGTCATGTGATGGGAAAACTGGAGGGTGGAGATCATACAATGGTATGAACGAAAGAGAGGTGGTGAGGGGGATGGCATACAATGGTATAAATGAAGTCAGGGGGAGGAGGGAGTAAGTGGGAGGGGCAGAGGGGTGTGTGCTAGGGTAGCCGTGGGGTTAGTGGTGATGTATGTTGTGTGAGGGGGTAAATTTGAAGGTTGATGGTTTCGGAGAGGGGGTGAGGGGGAGTGTTAAGTCAATGTGATAGATTGGAGGGCTTGGAGGCCTGCCGACAAAACAGTCAATAAAAATTGACGAGGGCCAGTCGTTTGCTGGATGTGGTGATGGGCATGACCTATGAAAAATTAAGCTGTTTGATTTCTTAAAAATCTTATATTTTATTATACATTTTTAATAATTTTATATACACAAGTTTTTTAAACATTTTTTTAATGTCAAGGCTATTGTTATTATGGCGAGGTCAAAGTCTCTGGGTGGAGGCCTAAGGTTATGGTCAATGTCACCAACATCCAAAATTGTGGACAATATCGCTACCGACTGAGTAGAACAACAGCATGAACAGCTCCTATCATCGATGCCATGCACCCTTCTGCCTATACATCGTTTCAAATACTACTCCTCTTAATAATGAAAACTGTATGGTGCTGAGTGTATATGCTGATCATTGTCGATGTATATGGCAACTTCTCTTATATCAAGTAAGTCATGTCAAACACTGCATCTGATAACCCATAAGCTATGGAAGCCATATTGTGAGGTCGTATCCCAGATGATTTACGAATGGTCTCAGGTAAAGAGTTCTACAGTGCTGTGTCAAATGCAGATTAGAATCCCTGGACAATTCCTTGATTTGCATATATATATATGCAATGCATACCTACCATATTAAAGATATGCACAATGAATACCCATTTGTTGCAGTGTCTATGCTGACGGGATCCTACTTGTTTGTTTCCCCGATATATATTGGGTTGATAAATAATTATACAACGAAATGGACTATTGTACATCAAATATAGTAAATTTCCACCCTAATTTTAATTCCTCATTTGTCACTGAAGAAACTGAGAAATAACATTAAAGTAAATTGCAAAAATGTATATTAATATTGACCAATATATGTACACATATATTTAGACATAAATTAATAAATTTTTTTGTTTATAATAAAGTAACTTATTTCATGTTCATTACATTTTTTGAGCCGAACATATAGGATTTTCAAAATCTTACAATTAAATAAAATATATGCAAGTGATTAAATGAGAGAACAATACCGGGCGATTCCCCTAACATGGTCACCCATAAAATTTCCGGAATAGCTGCAGATCACGAAATGCGTTTTTTGCTCAATTAAATTACTTATGGGGGCAAATAATTTGACGCAAAGTGACTATTCATAACACCTGTATGGACAGAAATAATTAAACCACATCCATTTTTTCCCTGAAAACATACATTTATTTTAATGGCATTTGAAAATATGCGCAAAGTGGAATTCAGTGATATAGTATATGCAATAGAAAGTAACACAAATTCCAAGATATAATGTGCAAAATTATTAAGTTAGGTGGGCCTGTAGCATGGGGCAGTAGACGTGTATTCACATCTGTAAGCAAGCAACACGCACCATGTGTCATCCTGGCGGGACTACTTCCTAATAGCAGTGCAGCACCAGATCCCTTAATCTGTTATGGTAAGTGGTATTGCAGTTTCAGTGGACCTCTCGGTCATGTATTTTGTATTTTTATGCAGCGCTCTTAGCCTTATGGCCTTACTGCACTTCGGCCTCCCAATAGGCGGGGAAGAGGAATCGCGTCCTCTCACTGCAAAGATACTAGAATTAATGCGACAGTTGGCCAGACCCAAGCCCAAGCCTGGCACGTCCGCACATCCCTGCCCCTTCTACCACAGAGGTTCTGAGACTCTAGCACTCAGAAACCAAGCTTGTGGTCTGGCCGGAGTTCTATCCATACCCTTAACACCTCTTCAGGGCACAACCGGAGCAGGTTGCTGCTCACTGCCTGGCCTGTCAATGAGAGTGGGAATCTCTCCAGACTTCCTCCAGCATATGGAGTTAACTACTGCCAGCACGAGTCCAACCCAATTATCAGTCACCAGAGAGAACGTCATGGTGGGGCCAAGCGATCGTCCTGTGCTATCCCTTAATTTCCATGGCACTTGTGGGTAATTCATGGCCGAAATTTTCCCCCGAATGGAGTGGCAAGAGGAAGTTCCCTCCACACAAGGTGGCTGAGAAGACCTCACCAGGCATAGCCTTACATCCTCTGAAGGGCTGGTCACTCTCCACTCCCTGGGAGCCACATCCTTGGTGGCGGGAAATTACTATGACCCAGAATGGCCACCACCCCGGCGGCCAGGCACAAGGGAGCAGTCTGGACCCCTTCCCGGTGTCGCAGTTCACCGAGGATAGAGGCTTTGCTCTGAAATTAGAGAGTTTATATCACATAATTCATATAATCTCCGTGGTTTCATCACTGCAACCAAGCCATTGCTCCCTCGACCAGCGAGGTGTTACGTGACCTATTCCCAGTTCGGGAGGACGTCGGCCTTACTCCTTTCCATGTCTTTGTACTTCTTCATTGAAGTACAGACCTTGGGCCCCAACAGCCTGAGTGTTAAGTGGTCCAACATCCCGCCAAGTGGTTCAGCCTTGGTACAATCTATCTGTCCAACCATCACGGCAGATACTCCTGGCCAGTCGTGAGAAAACTGGCAACCCATAGGGAACGAGCGACATAGCCTAACTTGCGGAATCTGGGGTGGCACGAGAAGCCTTGGGTCGCCTTGAGTGGAGATAGGCTATAAGATATGCTTCATCCACCCTGAACGGGTCGTGTGCGGTGAAACTTGGCTTGGCTACTATAGCATGATACTGCCACACCACCTCTCATGCCAAGGACCTTCCTCCCAAATTAATACGCTCCTAAGAGTGCCTCACCCAGGAATCACACAACCCTACCCCCAAGTGGTATTGCAGTGTGTGGCTGTGCGTACACACTGAAGTTCGCAAATGAGGAAAAACTGTATCATCTACTTATTTACAGTGAGTGTGACAGAAATGCCAAACAAACCATCCACATATATGGTGAAAGGTATCCTGAACAGACGCCCATCTCACAGCAAATGATACGAAACATGTCTCTTGTCACTAGGTGAATGGAATTCCACAATACGAGTGCGTCGTTAGACTGCTATGGGCGAGAGGCATCAACACGATATGTTGGCATTTATCTTTGCAAACCCCACATGGGTATGCAAGAACTTTCCAGGTTCGTAGTAATAAGTAAAACAAGTGTGTTACGGATACTGCGCCAATGGAAATTCCATCCATATCACGTGGTTCTTCATCAGATATTACATGAAGGAGATTTCCAGCAATGTATTGAGTTTTGTAGGTTCGTTCTGATGTCTGTAAGAGAAAATAACAATTTCCTAAAGAACATAATTTTTACCAATAAAGTGACCTTCACAAAACATGGCACTTAAATTTACGAAATATTCATTACCAGGTGATGGAGAATCCACGTTGAGTCAGGCACATGGAGCACCAACGACAGTGGCCAGTGAACGTGTTGTGTGGAGTAGTTGAAAGCTACATCATAGGGCCATACTTCATTCAAGGGACAATAACCGGCTTTACAGATGCCGATTTCCTCAGAGAGATATTGCTGGAACTTCTGGAAGACATACCGCGCGACATACATCGTGACATGTGGTTTCAGCATGATGTTTGTCCTTCGCATTTTGCTTTGGTGGTGAGGGTAGTGTTAAATGAAATGTTTTCAAACTGGTGGTAAGGGAAAGGTGGTGTTGTAAGATGGCCAGTTCGCTCCACCGACCTCACACCTCTTGATTTTTTCCTGTAGGGAACACTGAGATCTACGATATACAACACAGTTCCTACGACGCCAGAAGACATGCAAGAACACATTACAGTAGCTTACAAAGGCATAATGCCAGAAACATTTCAGGCCACTCGTCGCTCGCTTAATGTGTGTTTACAGATGTGTATTGCTATTGATGGTAAACACAACAAGCACATTCTGTGAAAAGATCTATTGTTAAATATCTCAACCCTAACTGTGCTCTTTTGTACTTTGCATGCGGGCGCGATTGCATTTCTCCTTAGGTTGGTTTGTTCTATTTTTGTTGAGCATCTGTATTCACACGTTACTCAGTATAGTTAATTACTAGGAAACAAATCTCCTGATTTGCGTTGGTATGTGATTAAAATGTAATTTACTGATATCAGACTTGCACTCACATTGCTCGTCTTCTCTTCGCTGTGGTGCTCTCATTTGTTCAATATCGCATTCCATGCCCTTGCTCCATTAATGTAACTGCTGTGCTGCTATTAGAAAGCAGTCCCACCAGGATGAGTAAGAGTACATGTTGCTTCCTTACAGCTGTGAGAACAGGTCCACTGTCCAATGCTACTGGCTCACTAACGTAATCATATTTTCACATTATTTTGCGATGCCAGTGCCGGTGTCATTGTTATGAACTAACTTTTGACCCAAATAAGCGGCTATCTCCGTGTCGGCTCGGCCGCCTTCCTGTTTCGTCCCCTATGTTTCCCCTCTTGTCCACCCCACCTTCGTTATGGCACATTTTTTAATACTTATGTCAATTTTATATAAACCTGTAGACATCTAAATTCGGCCTATATCCGTGGCCAAACGGTCGCCTGCCAAGGGATTTGGAATATCGCAGTTTTGCATGACAATGTATAATATGGTTCGGAGTTAAATAAACACACCCAGCGTGTCCGAGAATTCCGTCTAGCTGATATGCTGGTATTATAAAAACGGTGAGTCATGTTGCGATGGCACTTGGTGTGGGCTTTAGGATGTTTGTGTTTGGTAAGGCATAATTTTGTAGTTTGGGCATTAGGTAGTTGGCGATTATTCAAAATTACTGTCTTGGTCTGCGTTCGAAATTTCTTGTTTCAGTATAACTTAATCGTTGATCTGCATTTATCTTGGTTTTTAATGTTCCGGTTATTACTAGTGGCGTGATGGCTCTAGGGCACTTTGATTAATTGGATTATCATTTTGATATCAAATTAATTGACCGGATTAATCCGGTAATTAATCCAATAACTTTGATTAAATTTCTTCGATGAAAGTTTTGTGAGATTGTATATTTGGTATGTGTGATAATGGTACTTTATTTATTTTTGAATTTTTGGAGAGCAGCAGAATCAATGTTCACACTTGGACATCTGGCAGTTGTCTGAGGTGTGATGTGTGGAGGAAGGGGTATTATGGAATACCACTTTGTTTTTAAAATATAAAAACCACAATATTAAAGCTATGGCTACTGGCATTGTGCTAGTGTGATATCAGACTAATGTGCATTGTCCTGTAAGTAGAAGTACGAAAGTATTAATAATGTTTTTGCAATTTAATTTTTTTTCCAAAAATCATAATTTGGTGGCAATATGGAATAGTATGGGTAATATGGAATACAATGAATTTTCAATTAAGTCTTCCTTTTTACTGGCATATATTTTATAGAAAGTATAAAATTTAATAGATGTGTAATTTGCAAACAAATATCAATAACAAAATGTCACAAAAAGATTTTTAAAAGTGCATCAAAATGCTAAACTCTAACTTTAAATAGGCTTTAGAATAGGATCTATTTGCAAAAGTCAGAGGCACAGTTAATTTTCAATTAAGTAACTTATTTACTAACATACATTTTGTAGCAATTATTCCAATTAGCAAATTGCAAATAAAAACAATAAATAACTTTCTAAAAAAAGTCTTCAAATGCTAAACACTAACATTCAGTTGCCTATAGAAACGCATATATTTTCAAAATTCACAGACATGGACAAGTGTTTCTGCTCCAAAGCAGTCAGTATGTGCCCAAAATTCAAACATTGTGCACTGAACCCACTCATCCCCGTGTGTATCCTCCGAGAACTTCCCCTGGCAAAAGATGAAATCTGCATCTTCACTACTTGGATTTTCTTTATGAACAGTCAAATCAATATCAGAAGATTCATCGGAAATGTATCCATGAGATTCATTACTACTGGAACTTACTTCTTAAATGAACTGTTTTTTTGACTTAGGTCTTGGTCTAAAAGTTGATGGCCCAGGTTCAGCAGAAGAGGCAGTAGAAATATATTTAGTGATGTCTGGGCTATTTCTTGCATTTGTGTTCATGTGGCTCTTGGTTTTAATTCGATCACATTTTTTTTCCTTCTTATCACTCTTCTTCTCAATCTCCTTTTAATTTTTCTTGTTGTCATTTTGGCTATGCTTCGAAAGTGCATCTTCAAGTTTGGTTTCGTAAGGCGAATGAGTGATTACTTCAGCAATCCTTCTTTTTCGACCAATGTTGGAAAATGTAGATTTGCTCACTAGAACTGGAGAAAAGTTCTTGGGCAGAATCATGGTTTCCATCCCTGAAGATGAGGGGGCAGGGCATTGAGCAATTGAACGGGAGTCTCTTAAATGTTCAGATATCTGAGACTCACAGTGTGATGCAGAAGTAGACCTACCATCACGTTCTAAGTCTTTGACTTCACTCAACACTCGCACTTCTCTCTCTGGTTTTTCTTCGTCAGCTTCATAAGGTGGTAGCCTAGAGTTAAGAGTTAGGACTAGGTCTAGTAGTAATAACTTCATTTTCTGCAGCAATGAAGTCGGCATCACAGAAAACATGTATGTTTACTGGATATATCCTTGTTGCTGAAAACCCAGTGCCATAGATTTCTCCAGTTTGGACTTTCAGGTATTCCCTCCCAAATAGTTCTGTAGTGTCGTAAGGCTTCATTGGACCTGAACTATGCCCTATTAACTGACGAACCTCTACACTGTAGTAAACTTTCAGGGGCTCCATACATGTTTAGTCTAACGGCTGTACCTTGTGTGTAGTGTGGGGGCAAACTCACAATGTGTATGTGATTTTCCCATGCCAATCTGATCACTTCTATGTTCTTTGTGTGACTGTAGTGTCCGTCGAGGATCAAGAGGATGGGTGACTCTTTTGACGGTATTGTATGTGTTATGAAATATTCAAACCATTCGGCAGAAATATTTGTCTGAACCTATCCTGATGGGTGGCAAACCCCAATAGCTCCAGGAGGGGCCCCTTTCATCAACACTTGAGTCATATTAGTCCTGCCAAATATCATTTAAGGAGGCACAAAATCCCAAGCTGCACTCATGCATACAATGATCGTTATAAGTGAACCTCGTTTAGCCGAGGTCAGAGTGGCTATCTGGCACTTTCCTTTGAGTGCCAGAACTTCAGGTTACCTGCTATGCACAATCGACATACCGCTCTCGTCTACATTGTACACTCGATATGTTGAGTACAGGTGCTCATTAAAGCTGAGCTCTAACAAATCAAAAAATCTTGCCACCGCTTTCTTGGTAAATCCCCTAGTCCTTGCAAAGGACGTACTAATTGACTTTCTTATTGACAGGGAAACTTTATGTCTTCTAAGAAAACCATAGAGCCAGTCTTTACCAGCTTGTCCTGAGTTACAAAATGGGTCCTTAATGTTATTATTTTAGCAACATAGTATGCAATAGCTCTTACATCTCTTCTGGTAAACCATACAATTTTGATTCCATCTGTATTAAATAACAAACTATTTCATTCTCTATTTTCACAGAATTAAATGGCTTTCGTCCCATTTACTACATCACTGCTAACTCAGAATCCTCGGCTCCCTCTTTGTGAATGCGAAATAGAGTGGTCCTTGGCACATCACATTCCTTGGCAGCTTTTAGGTACCCCATTCTCTTCTCACGAACTAAGGTAATTGCTTTTACCTTTTTCATTGTATCCCAGTTCCTGTTTCTTCGCTCGGTGATATTTCTTCTATGCCATTTCTACAACAGAACAAAATGCAATAGTCATTATAAACCAACTTTTACTTGCTACTAACTTGCAATTAATAATGTCGAGTTCTTTAATTGAAAACAATTAATTTTAAAAGTAATTGATTTTAGAAAAAATATTAAATAACAAATATTTCTTACTAGACACTACTAAAAGTTGTCAAAAATTAAATGCAAGTCTAAACTGAATAAGTGACAGTAGCAACCAAAAGTATAGGACCACCCAAATAATTTCTTAATAGATGACTTCCATTCCGTTAGCTTCTTTTTAACAGTTTGAGTTTTACACAGAATTTTATCCCTACATACAGTTTTTACAACAACTTTTACGACCATATCGCGAGTCACATAATAGTTGAATACATATTTCGAATTATAATAATAAGTACCCAGTAAAGAAATAAATTGTGCGGGTATTGCGGAATAACTCGCAAAATTGAGCGTAACTTGAAATTCCAACTATTCCATATTACCTGCATTAGTTATTTTGAAGATAACGAAGTGGCAGCTATAACCAAGTGCCGAAAGATGCTTGAGAAGTGGGTGCAACAACAGTTCAATACTTATATTTTATGTACACTACACCATCAGTAACATTTAAACCAATATAATATTGTATGTACTCACAGATGAGCTCACCTGCACAATATTCGCGATTTGTGGAAAAATAAAACAAATTATGTGCAGTGCAACGTAGATCCTACCAACATGGCGTCTCGGCAGTTGAAATTGTGTTCGTATGAGCAGTAGTTCCTCTTGTGTCCGCAAGGTTGCGACTCTTGTCAGCCGAGAAACCACCAGTATTCCAAATTATCCGAATATTTTATAATACCCGAAGTTACTCTCTCTTTCTCTCTCTCTCTCTTTCTATATATATAGTGTTATAGGGCCGTGTATCTGTTGGCTTATGATGAACAGCAAAGTTTAGTATTTAAAAACTGACCTTTTTTTTCTGCAATGAAAATGGTGGAGTAAAAATAATCGTCATATTATTCGGCCGGTATGTAATAAATAAAAACTGCATCATTAGTTGTATATACTCTTGCATGACTAAGGATAGCCATATATATATGTGTGTGTTTGAAATGGTCTATTATTAATTTTTTATGTTATTGAGGAGGGGAGAGCGAGGCGTAGGAGTTCCTTCCCGTTTGTCTATGTTGGACCGACTGTGGTAGGGAGCTGTAGAGGGGGAGGGAGTGTCGGGAGCGACCACACGTCCGGTCGAGGGCGTGAAGAGGGAGTGAGGGGGGGAGATCAGCACCAAGACATGTGTGCCACGGGCGGTGCTTGAATGTATACTGAGCTGTAGATATGTGAAATGGCTATCGTCCGAATGGTGTAATCCGAAATGATTGTTCAAGAATAGTATTTGGGCGAATTTAAATGTATATTATCAAACACAGAATTTCTTTTGAAAGACGACATATTTTATTGAAAAGCAATTAAACGCAAAGATACATGAATACGATTGAATCTCGCAGAAGGCAATTACAAACCACATGTCCAATAACAAAGAATCAGTTTAATATGACGCTCTGTTTCCTAGCAATATAATTTATAACAAACAACAGAGAGTCCTTCATGACATAATCACTCATCGATAAACAGAACATATTTAATTACAAATGAAATGCATGTACTAGATGAAACAAAAGGAACGAATTATACCATTTCTACGACTCAACTAACCACATGCATATTAAATCACACTAATATAAAGGAAACAATTTGCACACTAGTCATATGCACCCTGAATTATACCTACAACGAAGAAATTATCGAAACCATGAAGGTATCCTAATTCCCTACCAATATAGGTGTCATAAACTAATGACTTACTAAAAAGAATTGGGAAAACGCACACATCCAAAATTAAAACTCACAAATAAATGAAAATTATTTACCCCTGCTTACGAATAAGCACATAATAAAATATTATTAAAGCACCAGTTTAATATCCAAAAACTGTTCCCCTACTAATTTGAGTTATGCAAAGAACCCTATAAATGTGCAAAACATAATTAGGAATCACATGGAACGAATCGCAAAAGAACACGCACACTTACTATCGAAAGAATGATGGAAACGAATCTACATACAACTTTATACCCTAACAATCTAGTAGTTATAAAAACTCTTCAATAAAAGTATGTTTCACCCTCACCAGGTCTACACTGTGGCTCAAGGCATTTAAAAAAACACTACGCCCTGTCAATACCAATTCATGGTTACTTTACTGCCAAAATATAAATGTGTCGAGATGTTCAATATATAAATATTATTTAAGTGTACTTCAACTCTCACCAAAGTGTTCTAGGTTCAATCTGCAGCCGGCTCGCCAACATATTTGTTACCTTGAAAAAAAAGTTCTTTGGGATTCTCCCATTCCTTTGGTCTTTTCATTTCAGCGCTCTTCCATACTCAGTCACACCTCATAGGTTCTCAAACTGTCTAAATCATTCTATTGTAGTACTGTGGCACCTCACACATTTTTACTCGAAAATTTTGTCTGTAGAGCATGGTGTGCTCGAAAAATTTACCCAGGGTATATACAAAAATTGCATTATTTACCAGCCGGGCAGGCGATGCACAGAGGTCCGACACTTCAACATCCCAGGTGCTTGCTTGGAGCTTGACTGTTGTGTGCAGAACTGCTGAGAGCCACGGCATGAATGTCGCGCAGCATTTTGTTGGACTACCCCAGTGACACCATACACCAGCCAGCCGGTGAGCTTGCTACCTTGCACTCAGCAAATACCACACACTTCATGACATCACATCCGGCACCCTGCCTGAGCAGCGGAATTTTGGTTACATGGAATCACGTGTGCTGGACATGTTTCTGATCCCGACTATTGATTGGACTTTATTTATCAAAGCCCTCTAGAGGGTAATGTATATCCTCAACAGACTTTTCCCTTGATGGTTATCAATTTTTCTATTGGTCAGCTGTTGGTGAACACCCCTCCCAGGGGCAAATGCTTTGTGTTGATATAAATGCTGCTGCCATCTCTGGATCGGGGTAAATTGCCACCAGCCCAGAAGGAAAACACCCAGCCAGTTAAGTAATGATTCTTAAACTTAAATATCAGCGATAGCCCTTATGGTAATAATTAGGCAGACACATTTGGTGGTCTGAGATAGGAGTCAGGCGCCATGTTGGTAATTCAGATTTTAAGAGAATTTTGAGAATGCTTGATTCGCAAATCTAATGGAAGAAAGAAGAAAAATTGGAATAATTAAAAAGAAATTTTAAAGTACTGTCAAGAAATGAGAAACTCAAAGTTAAAACTATTTTTAAATGGGAGTTTTAAAAAATGGTTTTCGTAACCGTTTTTAAAAATGTTAGCTTTTGGAGCTCACTTAGTCATTAAATTTTAAGATCAATTTTTATTAAAATCCCATAAAATTTGCTGTATTTTTTTAAATTTTTGAGGAATAATGCATTGGCCTTTTGGATCTCATTGAGCCATGAATTTTTCATTCAAAATGTCTTGAAGAAAATTAATGCAGAATGGCCTTGTAAAATATGATTAATATTTTATTGGCCTCTGTTTGTTCCAACTCAACCATACTGTATGGAGTTAATTTTAACATCTATTGATTTTGTCAGATCATGGAAAATAAAATCTTTTATGGTTTCTGTAACTTTTCTAGCTAAAAAAAATTACATTAAAATAATGCAAGAAATAATTTTGGCCTTTAATTATTGTTAATTAGACCTGAGAGTGATATTTCTTTTTGTAATCTCTGAACATGTGGCCAGAGATGGTATAAATATTTCCATTTGGAGTACAGAATTGTTTTTTTCTGCACTTATATTTTTGGCAGAACTTCAGTATTTACAGCACTATAAATACAATTTATTATAAAAGCAAATATTTAATATTTACCACTGTTGGATATTTGAAGTCACTATTATTTGCTGTAGCTTGCTCCAATAATCATCATGGAGGCTTAAATGCCTAAATTGATTTAAAGTAAAATTGAATGTTACATGAAGTTTGGAAATTACCCTATTGTACCTTTTTGGAAAATATTTTTATACATAATCTTTATTTAAATATATATGTTGTGATGCAAAGATATCAATATAATCTAAGTAAAACAACCAAAGAAATTCATGTTTTGCAAACCAAACAAGGAAAACAATATCAAAGAATTTATAAAAATAAATACCTTTGAAATGACTCCTGGTTTTTTGCTTTCTGAAAAATAACACTCTACTTATATGTACTTGAGTTTTAATTTTTCAATATCTGCTAAAACGAGGGTTTTTAGATATATTGGGTTTTTGGCTCTGCAGACTGTTTATGTCCACCTTGTAACTTTCTTGGGGGCAAAGGCGTAGCAGTACAAAAAGAAATAACCATACACTGCATCGTTCACAAATACTTCATCTTCAGATTCACACAATCACCATTCATTCACAATTAAATACAATATATAAAATGACATAAAGAATTAAAACAAAAAAAAAGAGACATAATTCCCTTTACCAAATAATTGAATTTGCATAGATAATTTTTTTCCCAAAATCCTTATAAACTAATTTTTAAAAAATTTTAAAACACACTTCTTAAAACCAAATTATTCATAAAACACCTCATTAAAAAACATTAGCAATTTTTTCATTGTTCTTATAAACATAAAAAATCAGTTATTTAAATACAAAAAAAAACAGTTCATACACACATTTTACAGCATTCTTATACATAATTAAAAAACAACAAAAATATTTACAAATTTGTGGTGCACAGTCATCTCGCATCTATGAAGAAATACTTTTATGTAAGTACATGCCAACTATGGCCTTCAACACGTGTAGGAAAAATCTGTAGCACTGTATTTTCGTAAATAAAATAATTATCACACAGTATTATGTAGTCCCACACTGTGAAGAGGAACAGAAGGGGGATTGTATCGACTTTAATTTCTTGAGTTGATGATATAAAGGATCAAAGAAGGTATTGTATCGCAGATGTGTTCAATGAATTTTTAAGAGAGACAGTTGTTGACATGCCCTGTAGGCAACGAGTTATTAACATGCCCTGTAATCAGGCAAACAGAGACACACCAAGCGTGTCAAACAGGTAGAAATGTCGTCTCGACCGGAGCTGTTCCTTACTTCGATGAGGTCTGCTTAAGCAGCAGTTGGTGTTGCAGGTGGTCATCATTGACGTGGCATTGTTGCAGGTGACAGGGCTGTGTTTATTATGTTACTAAGTGTAATGTTGCGGAAAAAATTATTTGGGGATTTTATAGTTCCCCAGGGGAAAATAGATACTCCATCCAGCTCAATGAAGCGCTTTTCATCCAACCCCGATAACACTACTTAGGTCACAAGTGCGGTGTAGACTTCGTGACTACACATAAGAAAATGATATTGGGTTCCCAAAACCATAGGGCAATTTTCGAGGCATTAACGATAATCCTCGTAACATGGTTTTTGCAAAATTTTAGATTTTACACCTTCCACCTTACTCATACAAGGTTAATTAGCAATAATGTATGCATAAAGCTTAGGACGCAAACCTTCAAAGTGTGTGACTATGTGGACGGCACAATTGTCCTTCATAACTCCCATAGTTAGAAGTGTTAAACCGCACTTTTAAATCTGGGGCAATTACTTTATAGACATCATCACAAGCTATTTCATATATCAAGGAATCGGTGTCACAATATAGGAGGTGCAAGGCTGATGGAGGAAATTTTGTATGAATGAACTGATAACAAAATGCATATAATGTGAATTTGGAAAGCTCGATAATGGCAACACCAGTGTACAAAGGCTTGTTAAATGTAAAATAGCTCTTTGACATCTCGGTAAGGACAAGATTTTCACTGATGATTTGCGACACCTGGAATGCAGGACGACCTATCACCTCCGCAGTGCCGTAAATTGTGTCATACTTGGAAATGACTCTTAGGTCCCTTTCCCAATGGATATTCTGCACAGATTTTCAATACTTTGAATTATTCATTAGTTTAAAAATGATTTCTCAGATTCGTACACAGCCTGATCACGCTTGTCAATGTTAAATGCGATGTACGGTGCTGTCCATGCCTTCTGCTCAAAGCACAGGAAAGCATGAACAGAGTCAATGTTCGCCCCATACATAAAATAGTGCTTTAGTGTTTCGCCATGTATAATATATTTCTTCCACAGTGCGAGTGTCAAAATAAGTTTTTAATACGAGCTGTTTGGAGGTATGCCAGTTACTGATGCCAAAGGCAGATCTGCTAGAGCATCGTGGCATTCATTTGTAAAAGACAAATCCACTTCTGTAAAAAAGCAAGTATCACCCTTCATGTTTGCGAAATCCCACAATGAAAACACGTCAGACTCAACCCACTCAAAATTACCAATGGGAAGCTTGCATCACATAGTGTGACTGTACAACCCGTTTATGTCGAAATAACAGATATATTTCGATGCCACACTGGGGTCGTATTCTTCGCCCATGTAAATATTATTGGCTACCACATTCCTTCTGGAAACCTGGGCAATGCCTCCCCTAACACCATGTTCTACAAAAAGATACATGTCTGGGTCAGTCAACAACTCAAGCTGTGCACGTCATTGACAATAAAGCATCTCATGAAAGAGACGGAGCTGTGACATACATGGTGGGGTCAATACCATAATGAGCCAAACATGTGGTCCTGAAATTCTCAAAAATATCTGCCATCAAAGAAGTGTCCACATATAAATAGTGAATGACATACTGCAACAGTTTCATGCAGTTGAACACATCCCATGCAGCTTGAGTATGAGTGTAATCTTCATAGCTAATGCCTTTGCCTTTCATCACATTATTAAATGCATCCTTTGGTGAGAGTGACATGCACACCAGACTGTCTGTCAACTTAATAAAGTCATAAGGAAAAACTGCATTATCTTTTGTCAATTCAAATATGGTGTTATCTGGAAACCTCGAGTGGGTGATATAGAATTGTCCAGGTTGTAAATTACCTGTCAAAATTTCCAGAGAGGTACACATAATCTGGAATGAATCAATAAATTGTAATCTGACATATTGCGTGTATCCTTTCGAATCAATCCCATTGTGAATTTGTTTGGTAATGGATTAATGTTTCCTTAGGGTAATTCCAATCACCAGGATTTTACCTGGGTTTTCGATTATCTTGGTTCCAACGGGTTGTGTTATGTGATGTTAAGACAAAGGCTTTATAAGAAAGTGAGCATCATAATTTCGCAGCTTATGAAAGACAGCGACAAGAAGTTTCTGGGGAAGTCTGAAGTTCAAGTTGCATTTTTTATGTGCACGTCTCTGATTTCCCCCGTCATATGGTCATGGTGATCACAAAATCCATTCCGAGCTTTTTCTTAAAATTTGTGACCACATTTTTGAACCGCCGACCAAGATTCATCAGCTGGGGTTTTCGGCTACATCAGAACAGTCACGCTGTAAATACTTGCAAACCACTTTGTAAATTCAAATAATTTATCTTCTAATGGGTACTAAGAGTCCTCACCCACAAACTTAAAGTAGTTAGATTAAGCCTGATTGTATGAACAGATCAACAAAATGCTGTAAGCTTATGGAACATGTTGGTTTATGATAGTTGTATTACTAGTCTCATTATTAGGCAGGCAAGTGAACAATGGTTTCAAGCATCTTTCTACATCGCAATAGGTGACGAAACACAATCTTTGCTGTTTGCCATAATCATTAAATTCTAAGTACTTGTCGTTCCCAGTGGGGAAATTATTGCGAACAGCCTTCTGTTGCTGGCAAATAATAGCATGACTTGCGAGTTTCTCATCAGTTTGTAAATACTGGAGACAATGATTGGAAATAAATTTTTTGTTGGCTCTCTTACTCAGCTGACTATGAACCAGCCAGGAAGAATTTTCAATTGACACAAAATTCAAATGAGCAGCATTACCAGTAGCACAAATGTCCAATACATTTACTTGGTGTGCATAATGTACAGGAGAATTGCCCATTGGTACCACAACCCCTTCCTTATCGTAGGTTTTGTCAAATATATTGCTACTTTGTCCACAACACAGTAGACATTGATATAAATAGTGTTGTTCTCCTCGAACTTACGAATATCCTGTATCACTACAGGTACTGACAGATGTTCAGTATTCAAAACCTCATGAGGTTTTGGATATTAAGTAGTTCTGTAAACATGTTTGTGGAAGGAAACAAAGCTGATATGATGTCATAGTGTAAACACATTCCCTCAGGGCAGTGTATATTAATGCAGGCCTTCCTATTGGCAATAGACTTGGGCAACTTAGTGTGCGTGAACCAACAGTAAATGCCCTATATTGTGAAATATGGGCATCCAAATGCGGTATAATTTGCAAAGCCCAAACACTACCACATGCACTAAATTCCTCAAGTACGTTGGTTACGTAAGGATTAATTCCCTCGTAGTAAATTGCACCATCATTGGACAAATGCAGGACAGAATGAGATTTACTTTAAAAGTAAAATGTCTCCATAGCGCTTTCCTCTGCCATGAAGGATTTCAGATGATTGCATGTTATAGTTATGATAATCGTATTAGTCTGGGGTGATGCCATAGTTTTTTCTAAAGAGGGACCCTGTACCTCGAGAAAAAAGTTCCAAAATCTGAATCAGTGTTTATCCTGTCATTACATATCCACACATCACTTAGCCTAGCAGCAAACACATTGGCCAGTAGCTCATATCTGAGGTTTAGCAAAGGCTCTACTGAGGCTGAAGAATCAGAAAACGAATTATTTTCCAACTGCCTAGATGAGCTATTTCTATCTGACAAAGAACTCGCTTGTGACTTGGATTAAACACTATCTGAATCCGACGAAGTTTCTGTGAGATCATCTAACAGGAGATCGAATTTACTTTGCTTTGGGAAGCTGTCGGTCTTGATATTTTACACTCAATGGCCTTCCCTTGCAAGATTTAGTGTCCTAATCACTCAAGAAAAGGTCGTCCAATAACAGATCGAAACACTGATGCTTAGGCGAAGCAACAACGCTCTGAAGGCTCACATTTGATGGTCTTTCCATTTGCGATTCAGACTCTCTCTGCATTGCTAACAAAAAGATCCTACAATAAACTGTCAAAATTTTTTCGCTTATGCTCACTCATTGTGTGTATGTAATTTTCCCACAACACTACACTCATACAACAACAAAAAATAATATGTTCCAATGTTCTGAAACACTGAAATAAAACACTTATAAACTCGTACCACGACTTGCAGATGTATCTGAAAGGACATATTTATTAGTGGTACAAACACAGGCAATATATGTTTTTAATATTGGGGGGAAATATTTACATTTTCATTTAAAGTCGGCCTACTATTTCTATTGTTTCATTTCATTTTTATATGAAGTAAATCAACTAATTTTAATGTTTCTGTACTATTGGATATGAAGAGAAATAATTTAAACACATTCAAAATTTTAATTCATTTGTGAGCTGTGTTTGAAAATCACAGTGTGCACATATTTGTGGCAAGAGATTCTCCCACAGCATGTCGCAGTATTCCTGCTACAACCTCACAATGTACATGGGATGTATTTGCAGAAACAGCAGTGGCTAGTGCCAGTTATCAGTAGATACTTCCCCTCCCAACCCAAGGCGAGTGTTGCAACACTCCCTTTCTCACCCTGCATGCGACGAGTGCGATGGTCGCCACCCCCTCTCCCTGCCCGAGATGAGCTCTATGTTTCCTCCTACCCCTAGCCACTGCACTCCATTTCCATGATAGAAGTTTAGTAGCTGCATTGCTTCGTAGGCAGCACACGGCCTGGTCACCGCCGTGCTTCATAACAGGCGAACAGATGTGTTTAGGATACATTTAATACTTATAGTTGACGTAAAATGTAAAGAATTTAGGCGTTGTGTTGAACTCTGCACCAAGACAATTTGTTTAAGACAATACGAAGCTTTAAATACTGCAATAAATTTGTAACATTAATTTTTCATTTAAAAAAAAGTTTTATTTCATAAAAACATATTTCTAATGTGATCTAAATTATTTGATACCATTAAAAGTGTAATAAATTTTAAAGTTTGAAACATATAAAAGATGTTTAATAACTTATATTTTTCCAGACATTTTTAGCGAGTTTGGAAAGGGAATACTATGTTACATTCAAACATAAAACCTAATACTAGTAATTAATACTCTCATGTACTAACTAAAGATTAACATTATTAAATAAAATATTTTATTTAAAAACATAAAAAGATATACATAAAATTTAAATGAAATATTATCTTAAAAATTTATTTTTACAGATATCTTAAATATTACTTACAAACTAAACTAAATATTTAACATTCCACCCTGCTCAATCATTACACATTTTCAACATACAATCGATTCCAAACAGCTTGAGGCATTCATCCATCAAGTACACATCAAACACGAGTTATTCTCTTTTTTTCTCTGTTCCATCATTCACACAAACCCTCCCCCTCCTCAACAACATTCTTAACACACATTATCTTAAATGTTACATACAAACTAAATAATTAACACCCTACCCCCTCAAACATCATAGCTACAGCCATCATCATTCAATAGAATTTTTGGTTACAGACATGGAGCAAGGCATACTCTGCCTGCTGTCACTCTTTTGGAGAGTGGGTATTTCTCTATTTTTTCTCTAACCAGTTATTCACACAAACAGACATACACCCCCTCCCCCGCACAATTCTTAACACACAATATCTTAAATATTACCAGCAAACTAAATATTTAACATCCAACCCCCTCAAACAACATAGCTACTTTCCATCATCATTCAGTATAATTCATGGTTAGAAAGAGGAAGCAAGGCATACTCTGCCTGCTGCCATTCTCTTGGAGAGTGGGCACATCTCACTATTATTTTTTTCTAACCTATCATTCACACAAGTAATCACAAAACTACCCACCCTAAAACCCAAATTAGTTAAATATTTAAAAACTTTCCAAAAAATGTTAAAGTAATGTAAGCAAAACTGCGATATACAGATGCAAAGTTTTTAAATAACCACATTTCATTAAAAAAAACTCTTGACAGTAGTACAATTTAAAAAAAAAATGGTTGCAATAATAAACATTATTAGGAATTAAAAACCTCTAAATGTTATCCCTATTTACTTATGTAACGTACATTACCAAAGGTGGTAGTTGAAGGCGTCCAGCAAGGTCAGAACCCCGAACCTCAGGCAGTTGTGGGCTGAGAGATCCCAGCGATTAGCACAGCTGATGTCCTGAGCGAGAGGGCGCTCCCAGGCGATACGAGAAGCAAGCGAATGCCGCAGGTTACCGCTTCAGCCAGGAGTAGCACTGCCACTATCCTAAGCCTCAACGAGGATGGGTGACTTCGTCCTGACCGGAAGCTGGGCCAGGCGGCGAACCCCGGTGGTGGGTGGACAGTGGACATCATAGCAGTGGCGCAAAGCGGCTGGTAGGTTCACCGGTGGACGGTGGGCAGTGAACCCCAGTGATGGCGCAAGAAGTCGGCAGCTACCCCGGAAACTGGAGCACAGAGCAGTTGGCACACCCACAGCAGTGTATGGGTAGGTCCTTCTCCTATGGAAGTTGATTTGCGAATGGCGAGGTCAGACCAGGACTCCTATATATAAACCCGACACCCCCTCTCCCTGACCCTTGACAAATTTGGAAAATCGACTAAAATAATATTATAATATAATTATATGACAGGGAAAGCGATTTACCCTAATATCTAAGAGAATTTAACACAGAATTACGGAATTAAAAGGTTTATTTCACGAATGGACACATTTTCTGAACTTAAGCATACAAACTTTGTTGAATTGGAAATTTACTGTGTTAATGTTTGAAAAATGCTTATTTCTTCGATAATATAAATTAGACTTCATTTTATTACAACATGTTTATTTATCGATTTCGTACACGAACGAACAAATTTCTATTCCAATACGATCTTTGAAACTAGTATGGAGTGTATTGCATTACCAGTTTTTATAAAGTACTATGAATCAAAATATTTATTAAACACTTTAAAATCTTTTACGTATACGAACGAATTTGTGTTTAGAATTTGCGAATGTCAATGGAAATATTTACATATAAGACAATGGTGATTCGTGCATTGTTTCATGAAAGTATGTTATAGTATAATGTTTGACAACTTAGAAGGTAAAGCTTTTAACATCCATGCCTTACCCAGGATTCGAGCCCAGAACCTCCAAGAGGTAAACCAACACACTAACCAATTGTGCTAGTGAGGTTGGCGACATGAATAAACTATTATTTTTATATTTCTTACTTGTGATGTGTTTGAAATTATTATTTCAGGGAATAAGTGTTTTGACAGACAACTTTTCTGGATAGTGTCTCCAACTATTTAAACAAAAGTTACTACCTTTGGTAGTTTTTAACCAGTATTTTGACAAAAAAATAGGTAGGTGTGTTATGGGATTTTTCCTATGTCTTTTTTTCATTGCACCACTCGTTCGTATTAGTAAATTACCACTTGTTAGAAATCAAACACCTTTGAACTTTTTACACCATTAGTAGTTTTCATCTGTTAAACTCAAGGTAATAACTTCTCACACTAATACTGTTCCTTTCTTGAAGATACAAATTCAATTTATTTCAGAGTTTGTAAAGGGATTTGCTAAATAAACATACAAATCGATTCATTTTACAACATATTTATTAACAAATGTTACACATGTAATACATGATCACTCAAAATGTTACACATATATTACAGGCTGTTTCAAAACTCACACACCATTTAATTTTTACAAGCAAAAGTATAGGATGTTTAAAAATATAGCAAATATTTTAACAAACACATAAATATACTTTATAGACTGTTTGCCATACCGGTAAACAAAGTTTTCATACACTTTCTTAGTATTCGATCTATGTACACTTCTTGATGTCTAGTTTCAAGAAGGTGTTTTTTATACACTTGTTAATTTTTCTCAGTTTGTATGCAAACATCATTGCATTCAGGTGAATGTAAAAAAAACACTTTCAACTAAATCTGGATATGTTTCAACATTGCATGAGTGAATGGTTTCAATACTAGCGGGAAGAGGCATAGTTGCAGTCATTTAGAACACAAGACACTTTGTCATATCACTAAATTGGATCAACTCATGTCTTTTTTCTTCCCCTAACAGAAAGTAAATCACTTTAAAGTGTAACATACTATCGCAGCTCTTCATAAACTATCTTAAAAAACCAATAGCACTATAAAGAATAGAACATATTAAACTTGGCTGGATATATGGTAATGTAATGGTTTCCCCGGTGAAAAAACATGTTGCTCATATGCGATCCAATACTCGACTGAGAAAAATATTAAAGAACAATATATGTATTTACCTTGGGAAGCACTTCTATTGTTTTAAGTTGAACTGTGATTGCAGGTTAAACTTAAACTTTGCAAATTTTACACCTCGATCCACATAACACTTTGGTGATACACAGCCAGTAAGCAATAAGTAACCAAACTCCTTGTGATCATAAACAATCATATGTATAATTTTAACTCAATCTTTGAAATACTGAAATGAAATAGTATTATCTACAGTATAGATAACATGTTTAAACCTCTCTTCAACCATGTTATATGTTGTCACAATATGTTCACTCTCAGTCTTAAAACTATGTTTTTCTCAATCAAGTACCGTCTACATTCAGTAAACTATATTCAACAATACATGGTTTATTATATCTTAACATATACCCATGAAAATATGAACAATTAAAATAAATATCAGACTCATATTTCCTTATAAGTGAGATGTGAATATGGTAGTCCATACCCTACAGAATACAAACCATATTCAATGCATGAGTACTTGCCATTCAGCATGAACATTATTCTGAATTAGCTACTTCACACGCATAAATGTTACACATATATGGAACAGCTAATATTCTTTGTTTGAAAATAAAATTGTGGATGTCGCCATCGCAGGTTTCATTCCAGCTAATAGTGGTTCTAAGGCGAGGTCTGGTGAGTTGATAGGCGATTACTCTGTTCCCCCATTCCTCTTCTAACTCTTTGTTAAGGCTAGCTATCATTAGGTCTTCTAGTCTATTGGAAGTTCACTGTTGCGGCAGGGATACATCACTGCACAATCATTGCATGCCAAGCCTTCACCAAATCAAGTGCCGGGGCCGGTATCGAATGTGTAGCACCTAATTTCGATGTTTTTGCACACTTGAACTTGAACCCCAGCGAAAGGATTATAGAAAACTCTTCTGTGTCCTATTTGCAGGACCTCATAAATGTCTGTAGCCTTGAATACACTAACGATGATTTACAGTTTATTACATTATGCCTTCCTTTATACAGAGGTTGTGACATCACTGTTTCTCATTGACTAATTAAGCTTTCTTGCATTGAAAAAACATTGCACATTCCCACACACCACAGGGAGACATTAATTCTTGGTTTCTGTATGCGCATCGTGAACCTTCTCACATTGTACATTCCACACTATAGGAATAGAACAGTATACCTTTTGCAATATGTATTCAATTTTCTTGCCTGATGTACATTTCGTGATGTGTTTAGCTTGAGTCTCAAATGCTAGATCGATCTCCCTGCAAGGCAACTTACTATCAGGCTGCAAATTATACAGAGGAGAAAATATTTGTTTGTAACAAGTGTCGTAAACTTTTATGGTATATGTTGGACTAATTAAGGAGAAATTTCATTGCTCTTCCTTGTTACACATTTGAATCTGCAGTGGCATATCTTCTTGTTCTCGAAATCATACTCTCCTGTATCCTGGAGTAATACTTGCTTAGTTGACTATCGACTTGGATCTCTCCATCATAACTGATGCTTCATTATATGGCTCTTCCTTTACATACCTTCTCATTTTCAAATGTTCCAACATTTAGTGGGGAGTGCATAGCCGCACAGTTTTTAACTTCATCTTGAAGTTTAGTTTTTTCCCAATGACATCTTCATTAAATGGAATTTTCAGGCACAAGTATTGCTTAGCCATACCTTGCACTTCCACATTCCACAAGGCGAGACTAGGCATCAATTACATTCATGGATTTGAGTGGTGTGTTGCTTATTATTATAGGTTTCAGTCCATAATGTAGGACTGTCATAGAATACCCTCATAAATTTATACTTTATATGTTTATATCCAGGATACTCCGTTATTTCTTCACATCGAACACAGAATCTTAATTTGTTTGAAGTACATGGCAGTTCCGTATCAGCATACTTGTTGAATACCGGACAGGCGTCTTCATCGCACTAACTCCTTTCTTTGTGCTTATATTCCACACTAGTTTGTGAGAAATTCCAATGTTATGCCCCATTGCAAATCTGTATTTGGTATGGCATTTTGTAGTTAAGCTGGAACCATACTTTCCTGTATCCACATACTACTCTCTCATAAAACCTTGCTGGATTGAACCTCTCCATTTCAATAATGTGAGTAAACAGATGTAAGACATGCAAATGTTCCTGTATTTATACCTTTTCTCACTTTAGGTTATAACAAACAGATATTATTAAAGTTAAACATACCAGGGATGTTGGTACATGTATTCCCTTAACGCTTCACTTTTACACCGTGAACAAAACATTTAGTTCGAACATTGATGATTATTTTAATGTTGTACAAGTAAATTTATACTAAGACATTCGTAATGTTTATAACTTCTCCATTAGTTAATGTTTCCATAAGTTCCTTGTGCATTTTTCCCAATACGTATTTGAGATAGTCTTCGAGGAGCACATCATTTACGTGTTTGAAGCTGTCTTCATATTATAAAATGCCAAAATCCCATTTCAAATCATGTACTTCGTATGTTTGATGGCGAAACATAATTTGCACTCTAGGGCTTAAAACGGGCCACAGCTGGGGTGATTTAAATTTTATAATTTTGATGTCATTATCATCATTTGAATACAATATAACAATTTCTTTTACAATAATAGAATTATTGCAATGATTTTCAAAGCCTTATGCATAACAAATCATGGTTAAACTGTCTCCTTATTATACAAGGCTATGTGAGAGTTGAAAGTAATCAAGACATAACGTTTATTAACACTCTGATATCTCAATTTACTTATAGGATATGCGTTGTTGCTTCCGAATCGACTTCATCAATCCCAGAATCGTCCATTGGTAAATCGGGACGATTATTACTGACACGTTCCATTACTTGCTGCCATCTTCGCATGACACAATTTCTCCTCAAATGATGTGTGATCAGATTATTAAAGAATGCCGGTGTACCATACAGACAACCTTCGCAAGGAAGGTACGATGTAATTTCCTCATCCACTCTAACTCATCTGGGAGAAACAGGTAAACTTGTTGAATCTCATGTGATGCGAATGTAATTATAAATACTTTAGGAAACAGCCATAATTGTGAGTAAATGTCCAGGGTTAACAATGTTTTGCTTCGCCCATACACTAAAATTTGTGTTGAAAACTTTCACGTAATCTTGATTGCATTCCTCACAGCAGTGTCCATCGCGCATATTATCTGGTTCTGCAGATGTACATCTCATTGATGCTGAAGCCTGCTGTACGTTTCGGTGATGTTAAAGCTTGCTATATGTTTCGGTAATGCTGAAGCCTGTCGTACATCTTGTTGTTGATTGATGGAATCCAAACCATGCAGTGATGTAATACACAACTCGCAGTGATGCACTTCAACGCGATCTGACCTTGATGACTGCTGACTTTACACTGACAAAAGTAAATTTATTCCCTTCTTATATATTGTTCAAATACAAAATGGCGGCCTTTTCAGAAATTTTGTTGAAATATCGTTAAATTTGCCATATTACAACTCCTATCGAGTTTATTTCAGGCTCTAAATGTGATATGCAGTCTTTCTTTCGTTAATATACTGTCGGAACATAGCATTTTTAAAAATAAAATAGGCGTATATTTGTCTATGTATACACATTTCTGTTCTATATGTCGCTGTATTCAAAAATCTTTAATGGAAACATTTAAAAGTTTGTAAAAGGAACATATTACAGGCATCCTTTATTTTCACATACATAAAACTTTGGTTATAGCAAATAAAACTGATATTTTTTACTCATAGAGAAGTCTAAATGGCAAGCTAATTTTCGAGGCACAGTATTTGAAAATAATTTCATGTAATTCTGTATGGTTTTATGAATTTTTCAAAGGTCGTCTTTAGTGTTAATGGTACCAGATATACGGGTGACCCCAGTCTGCCACATAAATATTAAATAATTGTGATCATTGATGTTCGTGCTATGTTTTAATGTTGTTGATGGGGTGTGACCTACAGGTTTTCAAGTATTTTTTATGTTTTGTAATGTTTTTACGTAACTTTTTGGGTATTGAATCTTTGTGAACTCATGGGACGTTCTGGTATTTTAAGTAAATCGTATTGGTACAAAGTAAAGTTTATTGGTAAATCTTTTAGAGATAATATATTATTTTATGAAAATATTGTCATTTAGGTAGGGGAAATTGCCCCAGTGCCGGACACTTAAGACTAAAAATGGATTTCTTCAAAACCTGTTGACGAATAAAACATATTTCAATCGGAGATATATGGCTACATGAGTTATAATGTAATGCCAAAATAACCAGATCAAAAATTATTTTTAATAGTGACATTTTAAGATTTAAAATATCATGTAAATCGTTATATTAAATGACCTGTTCCCAGTACCGGACACATTATTCTTAATACAAAAATACTTTCAAAAGTCAACATACATCACACATCGACATCAAATACATAAATTTAAGTAATTGTATTACTTCAGAGTGATTATTTTTGTAATTGTTGGTAGTGTTCACACACAAAGTATGTTATTTTGTCTCTGTCAGCACTTGAAACATTAGCCAACCACCGCAGGTGCAACATTGAATCCAGTCCTCTAAAAACACTCCACAAAGAACACACACAGTATTTTCGTAAACATCTTTACTTGATTTCTTTTCCTTGTCTTCGCTGTTGAATTGAAGTCTACTTTTTGGGAAAGTATTTTCTAAGGTGGACTTCTTTTTAGACTGACTGTTGGCAAAATTTGCTTTTCTATTTTTGTTGAATATTTGTCCTTTCCCATCATTCACTTTCCTCCACTTTTCTTGTTCCTTTAGTTTTTTCTGCAACTTAATTTTTTCTTTGTCTTCCGGCAGTTTTATATTGGGTGTAGAAGTCAAAATTTCACTTTTTTATTCCTCTTCAGATCTCTAGTAACTGGGGTTTATTCTCTGCTGAGGGTTGACCAGATCCAGCACATTGGCCTACTCTTGTTTCTTGTTCTGTCAATGGGCCTACACTGATGTTCGATGCTGGGAGGAAATCCAGCTCAGTGAAAATATTTTTATTCATTGGATAGATCCCTGTAGATTCGAATCCTAATTTTCCCATGTCCATTCTGCATATTTTCGAGGCAGCATTGTGAGTGCTGTGGCCATCCAAGATCAATAGAACTGGGCAATCTTCTGATGGATGTACTTTCTCAACAAATTACTTCAACCATTTCAGTAATCCTGATACTGTGATCCGACCACATTCTTGAGCTTTAAATGTGCTTCCAACTGGTACATCTTTTGTCAATATTGTGTTTATACGAATCCAGGTAAACTATCCCCCTCCAGTATTGATGCAAAGCATCACAGTTATGTTCCTCCCACGTTCACACAATATGAGTTTGCTAACTTTTTTTCCCTTTAAGAGACAAAACTTTCGGTGTGTTAGAATGTACAACACTGACACCAGTTTCGTCGTAGTTGAAAATTCTGCTTGGAGGAAACGAATATTTTCTTGTCAGCTCCTCTAGTTTTGAAAAAAAAAAAAAAATTAGTTCACCTGTTCCTTGTTAAACCCTTGAGCTCTCGGTAGGCTTGTCGATTGAGCACAGCGCAGAGAAAATTCTGGATGCCAATTGATGAATCCAAGGTAAAATTTTTGTTTCCTGCAAAGGTTAACAATTCTTTTTTATTTACTGATAAAAAACAACTGTCCGGGAGTTTTTAGATGTTCAACGAGTTCTCTTTCTAAACTGTCATTAAACATATTTTGAAATCTAACCGTTGAAGGTGAGACCTTAACAGAATTACCTTGTTCTATAGCACAGACACGTTCCTTTAAAGTGTTTTTAGGTAGGTACAAAAAAGTGCCCAGCTGCTTCTCTAATACTGAAATTTCCCGCCAAAACATCATCTAAAGTTTTTTTCATTTTATCTTCATCCCAATTTCCTTCTTTGGCTGCAACCGTCGAGTTAAAATATCCCTAAGAACAAACAACGCTTATAGTGTGTTTTTCACTATATTTACTTTCTGTCCGGTACTGGGGCCACGCGATGGGTTACAAAACATTGTAAACAACTAAAACCTACCCAAAATTATTTCAATGTAACCACATCATTTTAATCTCTGAACGTGTGGAATCTTAAGTAAAATATAATAAACGGACTTAACTCACCTAAAGAATGTATAAAAACGTGCAAAAATTAACTATGTAGCTCAAAAAACATGCACTCCACACTTTACAACGAATACCTCAACTACGGCCAGGAATACGACCAAGTCGCGCGATCTACGATATTGCTTTGTGTAACTCTACCTACCTGTGACCGTCAAGTGCTGCTGTCTAGAGGAGAAATTTGTAACCCGGTACTGGGGCAAGTTCCCCTAAATCAAAACCTTGTATTGGAGTAAAACTATTTTCCGGTACTTTAAAATGATTCGTCGAAGCGTATGACGTAATATTTATTGTTCTTGAACCAGAGTATATTCAAGCAGTTTTCTTGCTGTGTATTAATGTTAACACTGATCCTTCAAAAGTTTACATAAAAAAACGAGGCCTCTTTATGCGTATTTTGCCAGTATTGTGGCTGGTGTTGTTTGAATTAGTAACAAACTCAGTTCATAATTAATTGTCACATGTACCCAAAAATGGTAATTTTTGCTTGTGCCTGAATAATGTAGGAAAGAATGACAGTGTTTGGGAGGCACGTTTATGAAAGCTTCTATTGGTACCTGAACCGTGTTGGTATCATCAAATGTATTAGCAACTGCGTTTATAATTAATACCTATTTGTGCTTCTTTTAATAAATATTCTTTTTGTAGAGCAATACATACACACATGATGATGTTTTGTTTACGTCGAATTTTTTTGAATGTTTTAAGGCTATGCAAAAATTTCAAGGGTTGTTATCAGATTGTCAAGGTGCCATCTTAATTTCGTTGTAATTGAAGTGAAAATATTGTATTTTTCAGAGAAACTATAAATCGAGTTGTACCTTATTGATGTACTTGTAAATTATTTATACACCTCTACGGTACCATTTCTTGGCGTTTCTGTGTTACTTCCCATTGTATTTGCTATATGACTGAATCTCCCTTTGCACGGTCTTCCAGATGCCGTTCAAATAAATGTATGTTTACAGGGGGATAATAATATGTGGTTTAATTATTTCTGTCCATACACGTGTTACAGAGTCGCTTTGCGGCAAATTGCTTCCCCCTGTAAATAATGTTATTTAGCGAAAACCGCATTTTGTGATCTGCTACTGTTCCGGAAATTTGGGGGTGTCCACATTAGGTGAAGCTGTACATGGTTCAAATGTAATTTACTTAAAATGTATATAGGAATTAAACATAGTTTTGAAAACCAGATAAAAATTTATGTGCTTTGGAGTAGGTATTACTTAACAATAATGTGTCTGCTGGTCTTACTTAGCACAGATTTTTGCATTGTGGCATCCAAGATAACAGTTGCACACTAACTGGGAGTGAATGAACTCAAAGTTATCGTCGGTGACATATAAACGAGTAACTGTGTGAGGATAAGGTGTCTAGCGGTACTGTGTTCAATTTGCGGAAAATTAGAGTTATCAAGTAATTAGCTGTTACATTTTATTTAGTTTTTTCGTAACTATTAACAAACTTCGAAGATATTTTTAACAAATCTGAGATTGCCCCCGTCAGTAGATAACGACACACCATGAGAATCTAAATCAAAGTTTGCCGTAGTCCAAGCCGAATTACACAGCACAGTGAATGGTAATTCGAAATTTAAGTTGATCTTCGCAGTGTGAAACTGTACTCTACTGACAAACTTTAGCAGGTGATTCCCCATCAAATAATAGGCCTAAAATATATACATGACACTATATTCCGAAGGGATGAAAACTGCCCTTGAAAGGGTAGTTGAAGCAGACGTTTTTTGCTAGTTACACAGCCAAAATGAACTATGAATGTCTGAGTTTCTAAATACTTCTTTATTAAACCACGAAGTACAAAAGACAATATTGACACCAATATCAACCCCCACCTAAGAAACGTGAGGGGATGACAGCACATTCGTACAAATAAAAATGTAACTGCACCACTTGGTTTACTGTTTCTTGTGAAATTATTATCTACCATACATGGTGAACAAAAATACCGTCTTGTGTTTTTTAGGTCAAAACGCCGCCGTTTTCGAGAAATTAATTCATAATTTTCCAACATCTGATCTCAACGTCTGGCATATAGCAAGACATTTGCAGTTGGTACATGATGTTGCTGTTTTAAATTACACTACATAATGTTGGTTCAAGCCGTGTTTCATGTGTTATCCATACCTACCCCAACAAACTATATATGACATTGCGAGTAGGCGCAGGAGCCAGACTGCTCGCCTCCCACCACGGCGAATCAACCTCGATTCCCGGCGGGGTCGACACGAATATTCGCATCTGGGAAACGCGGCAGACGTTACAATTGGCCAGTGTTGTTTTATTTTCGGGACACACCTGTTTCACCACCATGTCATTTCGCCATTGCTTCATCTCCACCTCACGTATATTTCATTGGCATGAATTAGTTTCTCGAAAACAGCGGCATTTAGCTTAAAAACCTAAGACGGAATTTTTGTTTGCCATGTAAGATACATTACAAATCCAAAGGAAACAACAAACAAAGTGATATAGTTACATTTTTGTACAAATGTGTTGTCAGCCCCTCACTTTTCATGGGCGTGGGTTGATATTGGTGACCATATTTTTGTGCTTTGTACTTCGTGTTTTAATAATGAAGTATCCAGATAATCATATATTTATCCTTCATTTTGGTGATGTTACTAGCAAAAACGTCTGCTTCAATGACGCATTCAAGGGTGGTTTTCACCCCTTCGGATTAGACACGTGTATATATTTTTTTACCTAATTGTTGATTAGAAATTACCTGCCGAAGTTTGTATGTAGAGTTCCGTGCTACCTTGTATTATAATATACAGCAAAATTTATCAGTAGATGTTACACCCTAATGGCTATGACTGAAATATGATCTCTAGCACATACGGTAATTAATTTTTAATGGGAAGTGGCATAAACACTTACATAAAACATCTCTTCTTTGTTTTATGAAAATACAAGCTGAAAATATACCGTATTCATGAAATGAACGTACCCAATAATATGTCAGTTATTGCTGCACTATTTGGTGAAAACGAATGTATTTGATCTATTCCCGTCCACTGTATACATTACATACTGCTAGAAACACGTTTCCGGTCTTCTCAAGTAGGAATAAAGGCTTGTTAGATGCCATCATATGCGTTGTGGTGGTTGTTGTTGAGGGGCTGACTTCACTCTAATGGCGACCATTCTTGACGATGTGTATGACATGCATACCAATGCAATGCGCCGACACTGGGAACTGAGATGAATGGCGAGCGTGGAGTATTGTACTCGGTGTAATTGCGCGTCTGAGGCCAATCATCCTGCCTTGACCTCCAGACTGTCCCTCACGGCAAGGACAATTTCGGAGTTGGTGACCAAGGTTCGAGTTTCAAATGGTCAGTTGCCTGCCAAGAAGGACGCTGGTCTGCTCCTCACTCCCAAACACCATCACACACAACGTTCTGATTCACTCTCGTTTAGTGAATTCATTTCCGTCGAGATCGTGAAGCCAAGAAATATTGTAACACAAAGTTTGCCAATGTTACAAAGTGTATTAATTTTCAAATCTGTACGATTTTCTTAGAAAAAAGGTTGACGAAATGAAGAGAGGAATTAGCGAATAGTGTTTACACTCACAATAAATTCCTTTAAATTACAATTTCAAATCTGTGTAAAGTATTTGCAATAATTCTTCACTGTCGGTATTAGTTTTGGCGTCATTGTATGTTTCATTAGAATAAATTGTAAATTATTTATTTAAATTAATGCGATCACACAAATCGGATTTAATCTATGGTTGGAAAAATTTGCCAAATTATTTAAATTTCTTATTATAGTTAAAAGATTTTTCTTAAATTCAACATGTCATAATATTATCAGCATTTAAGGCAGCACAGTATCTAAATGCGGTGGTAAATGTTTTGTTGAAATCTCAAAATATAAAAGCCTCATGGAACTGCTTACAGATCCATACAATTTCCCACCAATACCACGAACTAGTAACTAACAGAAAAATATGCGGATACAAAATAAGACGGAAAAAAAAAACTGAAAATAAATAAAAAATAATTCTGAATTCATTACCAGAACCACTAAGATGTAATAATTTATGAACCACATCCAATTTTGATTCATCTTAGTAGTGAAAATATCAGTCACGATGTAAACAGCAAGAGAAGTTATTTCATTATTGCTTTGAAAACTATGTACAATATTTACTTGCAATATAACAAGAATATACTGATATAACTAATGAACCTACTTTCCTCAAAATGGGTGCAATTAAATTTTTAATCATTTCTTAAAAGCTGAGTTTGTAGGGAGGACTGGTAGTCTAGTTGAAAGCAATATCATTCTAAAGAAATCAGAAACATACGCAACAGTATTAGCGCAATTTTAAATGTACATGTAGCTAACCCATGACTCGAACACAGAAAACCTCGTACTATAAGCTAGTGTGCAATTAACTATGTTACTGGGGTCGGATTCGAGCATAAACTTGGAATTTTATCATTATAATGTTTCGAATGATAGAATTTACTAACCTTACATATTTACAGGGCCAACATTTTGAAAATACCTGACTGAGTCATTTAAAACATTAAGTTTAAATGGCCTACCATAGCACTACTTGTGAGAAGAATTTGGTGAAAATCGGTTGATTGGTCCCTGAGATATGGCATAAAATATTTATATTTTTCAAATTAAAATATTCATGAAGGGAAGACAAAAGTTAGGTATCGAAATTATCGATGATAGTATACATTCAGTATACAAATTAAAAATAAAATAGATTATATAATTTCGTAGATATAGCACACTAAGTTGAAAATATTTTTAGTTACAATTATGAAAATAAGGTAGTCACACACTATATATATATATAACCTATCACCGTACAACTCCTTAACCGAATTTGGCAAGAAAAGTTTGATTGTTTCCCGAGATATGATATAAAAACTAAATTTATATTGTGGCACTAACTTACAAATGGCGGAGAAATGAGCCTCTCTACAGAAAATTTTGATGGTTGTAATAAACACTGCCAGAATACGTAGTTAAGTTGGAATTTGTTTCGTTAGTAAATATAATGAGGTAAAATATTTATATAGCGACCATTTTTTAAATAAGTGCCTGACCTACTTAAAACACAGGAGTTGACACCACCCGCTGCAGTGTAAATTGTTTGCAAAATTTAGTAGGAATCTGTCAATTGTTTCGCAGATATTACATAAAAACTTAAGTTTTAATGTGACATAATTATTACAAAATGGCTGACAAAAGATGCTTTGTGTATACACATTACACTGTCGTAATATAAGCTGCTAACATACAAAATCAAGTTGGAATTGATTACATGGTTAACAGTAAAGTATACCAAGCTAAAATGACTATGTTCTTGCCAATTTTAAAAAATCTGCTGACATATTTAAAACATGCTATTTTACATAATCTGCTGCAGTACTACTTGTCTGCCAAATTTGGTAAGAATCGGTCAATTCTATCCCAAGATATTACAAAAAATTTATTTATTCATATATTCCTATCTTACAAAATGGCGGGAAAATATACCTCCTGTAGATACAGTCTATAGTTGTAATATCTGATGTATGCATTATAAAATATACTAAGTTAAATTAATTACATGGTCTCGAGTATATGGAATTCCAAGTTAATATTGCTATATGTCCGCCATTTTGAAAAAGTGCCTGGTGTACTAAAACGTGCCTTTTTACATAATCTTCCGGAGTACTACTTGTCTGTCAATTTTGGTAGGAATCGGTCAGTTGTTTCCCAAGATATAAAAAAAAAATCTTACTCGTGTAGTACTGTCTTAAAATGGCGGAAAAATATTATTCATTTAGATACAGTTCGTATTTGTTATATCTAATTCTAGTTTACAAAGTTCAGTTGGCATTTATTACATGGTTATGATGATAAAATGCCTATGTGGACGCCATTTTGAAAATAAGGGTCTGACATTATTAAAACAACATGTGGTATTACATTATCTGCCGCAGTACTACTTGTTTACCACATTTGGTAGGAATCGTTTAAGGGTCTATCAATTTATTACATAAAAATCTTTAAAATATATACATCGAAGTGACTAACATACAAAATGGCGGCCAATAGATGATTTCTGTAGACACAGCTCATAGTCGTAATATCTACTGCCAGCATACAATGTTAAGTTTCAATTGATTACATGGTTTCGACCACTTGGCATTCTAAGAAAATTGGCTCTATGATCACCATTTTCAAAATAAATGTCTGACATACTGAAAGCATACAAGTTTACATCAACTGCCGCAGTACTTCTTGTTTGCCAAATTTGGGAGGAATTGGTTAATTTTTTTTCACGAGGTATGACATAACTTTATCTATTCATGCAGGGCTATCTTACAAAATGACTGACAAAAATTTCTATATGTTGGCATTTATGATGCTTGTAATTGACACTTTCAGTATACAAAATTTGTTCAAAATTGGTTAAGTGGTGTGGCAAACATATGAAATAAACCTAAAATGTTTGTATGGCTGCCGTTTTGAAAATAAGTACCTAATCAAGTTCAGTTACTAAAGTTTAGGTAGCCTATCATAGTGTTACCCTCAAACCAAATTGTGTAAGAATTTGTTTAATAGTTACTGAGATAATTAAAAATATTTATTCGGCGCTATCTTCCAAAATGGCTGACTAACAAAACAATCATATTCAAAATTTGATGGCCGCAATTTTGAAAGTAAGAACCCAGAGTGGTCAAATACTACGAAAGTCAGGTATCCTTACTAAGTTATATATAAGTACCGAGTTTGGAGAAATATGGTTGATGCGTTCAAAAATTGAAAAGGGGGACACACACAAGCACAGCCACACACACAAGCACACACATACACATACACACACCTACACACATATACACAGACAAGAAAGTGATCTGAAAAGCCTTTCTTGACTTCGGAAAGTAGGTTTAAAATAATTCAAAAACTTATCTGATCTCGGTTTCGTTTCCAATTCTCCATAAGAAAAAGTCGGTTAGCATAAAACAATTACTATCCAATATAATCGCTTGCATGAATGCCACTAAAATAACACTTATAATTCAGACAAACTGGTTGTTGTACGATATTCGTTGTATGCGCCGTATAAAAAGTTACAGGTCTAAGACATTTAAATTGTCTAATGAATTCTACTATAGTGTTTAGAGAAACTATATTTTTTCCGGCACAATAGTTAAAATGGTAGTCACCACACGCACATAATTAATATTCTTTGATTTACACTATCATATTCTATACGAATCACAGAAGAAATTTGAAATACTTGGCGGATGTTCTATATATAATATTATTTAACTTGAAAAGCAACAATTCGAAATTTAATTTGCATGTCTCTGATTACTTCCATAATCTAATAAGTATTAGGTAATGTAAAATCACATTTACTGAACACATTTTCCAGCTAATGGATTATTTTGTGGCACAACATTACTATTGTCAAGAAAATTAAACTACTGTATTACCTACAAATTAATGGCTGAAACAAACTGGTATGACAAGCCATGAATGGGTAAAACACAGTACCTTAACATGTTTCCTCTATGTCTTTATAACTGGTATGACAAGCCATGAATGGGTAAAACACAGTACCTTAACATGTTTCCTCTATGTCTTTATAACTGGTATGACAAGCCATGAATGGGTAAAACACAGTACCTTAACATGTTTCCTCTATGTCTTTATAACTGGTATGACAAGCCATGAATGGGTAAAACACAGTACCTTAACATGTTTCCTCTGTGTCTTTATAACTGGTATGACAAGCCATGAATGGGTAAAACACAGTACCTTAACATGTTTCCTCTATGTCTTTATAACTGGTTGACGTGGCGCTGGGAGGTGATAACAGATTGGCTTCGTATTCGGGTGGTTACAGATTCGCTTCCCGATCCGGTCGTCTTAATTATATAGTTTAACATAATTTTCTGTAATTATTCCAAGCGAAATGTGGGATTTTTACTCAATTGAGCCCATACCTAATTCGTGCTCGTCCGAACTAATTCTTTAGTCTCTAAAAACTCCCCTATCGACGAGACGTGGATCCCTAACTATAGGCTATTCACGGTAAAGTGATCGCTTTTGAAAACCCTCTCACTTGGAATAATAGTCAATAAATATATTTTATTTTAACCTTAACTTCAGAGTGCGGTGGAATATACACACTGTGTTTATGACTTACATGGCAGTATTTCTTTTAAAACGTGGTTAAATGATTTAAAAAAAAAACTGAAAGAAAAAACTATTTTAGGGCCCCAAAAGTCCTCACTTTACCGTGAAATCCTATACCTGCATATAACTTTAAAAACCGTACTACCCAGAATGTAATTCTACAGCAAACGTGGTAACAGAATTTTTTTAACGCAGGCCCAATACTTCGGCACAGTTTCGTGGCTTGACAGTTATAGGGCTTCAACTAATTACTATTTAACCATTAACAAAACTATTCATCAAGTTTAGTTCCAAGGCTAAGGAAACCAGTAAATAATCGCTGATAACTAAGTTGAGTTTTGACGCACAAAAAGGTCACATTTTATATCACACCAATAGAGATATGTAGATGAGTAAATTTAGTATACACGCTCAAGTTGCAATATCAACATGTCAAGAAACCAGGGCACACAGCTCTATGAAAACACCTTGTTCCTCTAATCCATAATAAATGAAGATGATAATTACGTAGTCACTTGGCCGACTTAGATTACAAAAGTGAAGATAGCTGCGAGCACCAGCACTATTAATTCTGACATTAGCAGCTCTCGGTACTTGAAAACAATCTTTCGTCCGAAGCAGCAGAAAAAATAGGCATTTATAGGTAACGAAATTCAGTTTATTATTATTTCTTGCTGCTCATTGGAACATTACATAAACGCTGTTGTCATTGCTTTAATTGAAACTTGAAAACCTAATATTTCAAAAGAATTCTAAATTTTCGAGCAGACTTTGTGTTTACAAGTTACTTGTTAAAAATGGTATAAAATCAGATATAAGTAACCTTTTATGGAAAACTATTCTAAGAAGAAATCTGTTTCTGTAAGAGTGTTTTTAAGGCCATACGTCAGGGTAATTTCTTATTTCGTTATCTGGAAGAGATTTATTTAAGGACAACTTAAATGTAAATATTTGTGGTCAAGTTATTATAGTTTACATAATATAGCACCGAAAATTTCGGAATATGGGAACCCAATTTTCTATGCTGCTGATTAACTTGCCAACTAAATTACATGTAATATTATTTAAATCATATACGCAACACATTAATTAAGTATCAAGGATATTTTTCGATCGGTACTCGGGTACTTCTATCCTGAACATATTTTAAAATAAGTATTGATGGTCTTGCCAACACATTTTTATTCGTCCGAGAGAAATTAATAGTAATATTTTCAGTTTCTCTAATACGAATAAAAACTTTTGGCGAAAACATCAATATGTATTTTAAAAGAGATTTAGGACTTCAGTACCTAAATACTGTTGCGTATATGATACATATATCATGACATTTGATTTAGTTGGCAAACTCAATTAGCAGCATAGTAACTAGGGCTCCCATATTCCGAAATTTTCGATTTTTGGTGCCAAATTTTGAAAGTTATAATAATTTGACTACAAATATTTACATTTATGTAGTCCTTATATAAATCAATTCCAGTTAATGAAATAAAAACATCGTGAAATATGGCCTTAAGCTGAACGGACTATTTAAGTGAGTTCTTTCTTAAGCATGTGTTATGTTATTTTATTGTTAGTTTCTGTCACCTCTGTTAGTTCTCGGGAAAGTGCTAGACACACCCACGAAATAGTTGTCTCGAACGAGAGTATTACTAGTTTCTGGAATTAGTCAGACCTCGAGTAAAATTTTTTAATACTCCTCATGACCAAATGAGTAATTAAAAGAATTTTATTTTGTATGGGAATGCCACAACGCGCGCTCAGTGCAAACGTATTCAGTTTCATCTCCGTTAAGTGGCAGCAGTTGCTTTCGTGGGTTTTTCAATTACGTCACTTTAAAAAGTGTGACGTGACCTACGCGATGATATTGGACGGGTCGAGGAAATGAAAAATGGTCTCCGCTCGCCTACTATCATTTTAATTGGCGCATTTGCATGCTCGCGTTTGTCGCCCAGATCGAGCCTCGTCATTGTCGAGCTCTGAAACAAACTGACATACGCGAGGACACTCAAACAAAACCCTCGCCCTCGGACACCTTCACGCATCAGTGCGCCATCTTGATGGCCCTGTCAAAAACAGGCTTAAAAAAAAAGGGGAAGTATAAATCTTCTTGGATCATTATCATTGCCTACCGGTAGAGCAATTCTTTCACTACTTAAAATTGACATTTCATACGTGCACACAAGCGTGAGACATTTTGACTCGCTTTATATTCCAATCTCAATTTTCTCAGTTATAATTTTTAACCTGTCATTAACAAGTATAAAGTTGGGGCTAAAACACGAAGCTTGCTTTGCTTAAATAGTGAAACGTTCTTTTAAATATATTAGTTAGGTTTATACAATTACTCGTTTATATAGGTCAGTCACGGCAAAGTGAGCACATTTGAAAGCCCTGCGAAATTCCCGTTTGTATCTTTCCGCCACGTCTAAATATAAACATTGCGAAGTGCCTTACTGCTCGGTAATAGTTATTTTGATAGGCCTACATTCACGCAATGATTATACGATTGACAACACGAGGTTAAAAGAATTGTATTTACCTGCAAATTAATTTCCTTGTTGTATTGGCTCGTGTACACCAGTTGTTCAATATCTCTGAGTTCCTCTGTATTTTACTTTCCCGATACACCTTAAAGTGTAACATTTTTTTCTGAACATGCTACCAGCTGAAGTAGTATATGCTGCTCACGGTAAAATGAGCACTTTTGAAAGTCCTGCATAAGATATACTTGTATACACGTTGTGTGTTCTTCCGCCCTATGGCCATTGCCATGGGCCTCATCACTTTATTCATGCGTCGGCAAAGTGAAACTGCGAAATTATTAAAAAAGTAAATATTTTACCAATCTATTTATTTTTACACTTTTATGCATTAAAAATACAAAAAGCGAGAGAAATAATTTAAGTTATCACAATAGTAACCCAATACTTTTTGTTCGAGGTTAATGTATGGATCTACTTCCTTCTCCATCGTTACCAACATTACTGGATACGTCATTCATTGCGCCAGTTAAAATATATGCAGTTAGGGTCAGTGACTTATTTCTAAGGTCGATTTCAAAAGTGCTCACTTTATCGTAAACAGCCATGCTCTGTCAGGGAGAGTGTTATCCTTCGTTGTAGGCAGATGTCACTGGAAAGCTTGAACATGGACTGAATTTTCTCCTGGCGTAAGCACAATACGCCCGTAGATCATATTTCTAATATTTTGTTATATACCACCTCAAAAAACGGACATCATGTAGCAGTAGTTAAATTATGGGAAACGACTTTTAAAACATTCGTAAATGACAACCAGGCAAACGTTTTACGGGCGAGATTATTTAAAAATAACGTAAATAGTTACATAATTTAAGTATAAACAGACTTCCCCGTGTCAGCTCAAATACAATAAACGATTGAACCAACATTTAGAACTTATAGTCACGTGTTAATTACTTTTTAGATTGTTCCATGTAAAGTATGGCACATTTTAAGAGTTTGGTGAGGTTTTATTCCCTCAAAATTTTGTTGCATACGTGGTTCGTTGTTTGTGGTAAGCTTATGCTTAACGGATACTGGTTTTACGTACATAAATAAATGCGCGTATTTCCAACTCCACGGGATCGCATGAAAAAATCGGGCCCGCGCAGTGTTCGAGTAGCTCATTAACGTTTGCAAACGGAATGAACGTATTTCTTTTATAAATCTTAGTGAATTCTACTACTAGGCTTTAAATTCTAATTCGTTTTTTTTAATACGTTGAATACTGTATTACTTAATTAAAAATAATATTATGTGATTGGTTCAGTTATTTAACAAAATACGTGTTATGTATTTCAAGAGATTGGAAACTATATATCAGTAAATAAATTGATTTTACACATAAAACTGAACGTTAATACAACCAGGCACACTTATACACAAAATGCCTCTTATAATCACTAATTCCGCTACTTAACGACGCTTTGTTAAGGCGGTTACGGAACCTGATCATGTGGAGAGAGCCGACAATATACTCCGTATTCTCTAGCAGATTCAGAACTTAAATGTAATGTGACTTAAATTTCACTTCGGAAGAGGCCTGATGAAAGAAATAAGGAGATCCGACGATAATATAAGTGCATGCAGTAGGTCTTCATTGCATTGCTTATTAATTTTTTTGGTGTTGTTCTGGCGATATTATTTCCATTACTTATGTTTTGGCTTAATTGCAATGCCTATTCTCTCAAATGACCTGAGGGAAGCAATATCGAGTCTACGGCGTCAGCTCCATGAATTAATATCGTATGGGCACTCGCTGGCATCTTCTATGATAGGTAAATTTCTACTAAGATTCTAACCACGTCCATAAACACATTGCCTGAATGTCTAAGTGCAAAACTTGTACCCACAAGTTAATGATTGGAAAATTACTGAAAGTCTGGTGATAATATCTACGTCAGTTCACGTGATTTCCTTTATGACTCTTCTGTTCTCGAGATTATTTCTGGCTGTACTGACATCGTTAGTTTTCTCAGAGCTTTACTTGATGAAGTCAACAAAAAGTCCAGTTTTATGCCGAAATGTCTCAACATAGGGATTCGTTTCCTTCCACTTTAGCCACATCATTATCTTGTACTCGCCACGCTCTCGTATTGTTTGAATATGCAGTAGGCACTTAAAGAGTGTGACGTACGAATGCAGAGCCAACAATATGTACGAGAACGTGTGTATGTTGTATGGCCTTATTAGAACATCATCTGGTTTCGTGCCGCTAGAAAACTGTAGTAGGATTGCGATGACCTGTAAACGTCGGTACTTTCACAGCTAGCATCGTTCTAATGAAGACGTGATTAACATTGACGAAGTTTGCATCGATTTTGAAGCTTGTTGTCAAAGTCAATGTTTGATTTTCGATCTATTGCTTTATTACATCTTTGTTTTCCTTGACAAACTGTAACCTTGTGGAAATGCAAAAGCGTGTGGAAGACGAACGAGGGTTCTTCTATATTACGAGCTAGGAATGTTCTGTTTTTGCGGTCAAGCCCAGTGACATAAATGAAATAAAACACATAGCTAAAACTGTAATATATTTTCTCTCTAAAATTTTTTGTTTATACGTGGAGTGATCACAGCTTCCGTCAAAGCACCACTAGCATGTTATTTTGAACGTAGGCGTTTTGTTTGCGGACATAATGCAAGCCATTAGTTATTGTTGCTTCTTGGACAATAGTTGCACAGAATGATGGAGAAGATTCTGAATCTTAACTTCGCTCATTTTATCAGTAATTGTTTTGTCCGCGGGAAAGCTGTCTATGTAACCGTTTATTACGCTGTTGGTACGAGGGATAAATGCCACGGTTTCTTTCATTTGCTCCTCTTCTGACCTGATTATAGTGCAAAACAATCATTTTTGCGTTTAATATCAACGCTTAGGATTCTTATGGAGTGTACAACTGTGAATGTTTTCCCTTGGCCTTTATTTCCTTCATCGAATGCAAGGAACAAGGATTACATTCTGTCGCTCTTTTTGTAACGGTCACCAATTTAATATTTCCTCGCTTTACGATGCTTGTTTGGGCTGCAAATAATAACTCTTCAAGAGATAGATTAACAATAAACTTAATTTTGTATCTCTTCTCCGTTGATGTGTTCAATGTTTCTAATTCTCGATGCGCAGGTCGAATAGGTTTTGATGCTTATCTTGCTGCTGAAAATTGTATTCAGAAGTCGCCGACCTGCATAATTATTTTGAAAACATTTTCTATTTATTGAGAAAAAACTAATACTATTTATACCACGCATTCCAACGGAAAAGCAGATTATCCGATAATAGCGAAATATTGGTCGCTATTTCATATTCTGGAAGATTTGGCGTCCTTTTATAATACAAATGCAATTAATGACTATAACAATATTTTGTACCTTACCCGAAAGACCATAAGAACAGTGTATATATAGAGATCAGAGCCCAATGTAAATTTTAAATGGAAGCTATATGGCTCGGTGGGTCGCTTGCTTTGGCTCGGCTCGGGAGTGAATGGCAATCTTCGGTGGACAAAGAGGGCAATCCTTATTTTTCAGCTCCACGAGGAGATGTTTGACAGTCTTCAGCAGACCTTGAGGGTTCATAAATCTACTTTGACTTGGGATTGCCGGATGTAACCGAAAGTACTCAACAATTAGAATCACTAACCCTATATGCATACACATTCTTTTATGCAAACTGATAGCTATGTTGGATTTATAAGTACATGATATGTCTATTAAAAAATATTTATTTTTCGCCCGAGTTAAAAAAAAAAAAATCACTTTTAAAGTCATGGTGGAACCTCGCGAAGTAAATTGTGCGAAATGAAAATCTCTGAATTTGTCCCTTAATTTAATTTGTCAAATTTACTTTACAATTGCTAGAGTTGCCATAATTGCCATAATTTTTTATTAGAGTGCTATGATATCTCAAGTTTATAGCATTGTCTGCCAAGGTGTACTGATGAGGAAAGCATTTAATTATAATGCTACATTGCTCACTCATCGTTGGCTGTTGGTCACTTTATATGTCGACCTCTTCATATAATAATGTGGCTAATGTCGTGTCATGTCACATTTCTTTATCTGACACGAGAGATGATATTTTGCTCCCTTTCCCTTGGATTTTTTGCATTCAGTCTGGTAAGTTATTTCATTTTTGGCTCTTCCACCACAATTCGAGAGTATTACCGGTCGTATTTTCCCACCACGCTAAAAAATCGGTTCAATTTTCAAGTACATGTTCGGACCAGCGGGCTTTTGATGTATTGTATAAGACGAAAATTGCTTTTACCATATTTACAGTAACAATCTGTCAGTAAATAAATTATTATTTGATATTAGCTAACCTATCTAAGCTTACAACTACCTATTAAAATCAGTGAAATTGCTTCATTATCATTTATACTACAGATAGCCACCATGGCCAAAATTTCAGTTATTACAAACAAACATACCAGCATATAGAAAGGTTACCAACCAAAAAGACTAGCCAATCACATGAACTGATATCAAAGCCGTATATCCAAAATGACACTAAGAATCAATATCAACTATACCAACCAATAAGACCGACCAACCATACAAACTGTCCATACTAGATGGCCATACCTAACACCCATACCGACAAACCAGGCGAACCATCCATCAAGGCTTACTGGACATACAAACCGACAAGACTGACCAACTGGCAAGACCAATGGACAAGACCGACCGACAAAATAACCATACCACTCGACCAAGCCAACTGACCAAAAAGTTCTATGGGAAAAACAAACCATATACCATACCGACCATATTGGCTGGCAATACATAATGAATATACGTTTTGGCTACCCCAACATACATACTAACCGACAACACAAACAGACTGAAAGGATCAATCAGTCATACTGACCGACCATAACGACTAGCCATACCAGCTGACCTTACCAAACGACCATATCAGACGACCAGACCAACCAACCGGTCAGAGCAACCTACAAGGCTGACCAGACCATGCCAGCCAACCAGGTCAACTGACCACCAAGGCTGATGGAGCAGACCAACCGATCATACCAATTATCAATACTAACCAGACCAACTAGCAAGACTGCCAACCATACAGACTGTCCTTGGCGGCTCGCCGCAGACTAAATACAATATCAACTAACCAGGCCAAATTACCAACAAATGCCGACTAGACCAACCAACCAAGAAGGTCGACTAGACCAACCAACAAAGTCGACCAGATAAACCAATAAGGCCGACCAGACCAACCAACTATGAATACCAACAAACAATATATACTTTACCAATCATCAATACCAGGGAGACCGACCAAAAATACAGACTAGCAATATTGGCTTGCATACAAAACGACCAAACCAGCTGGCCAACCAAATGTCAAGAACAAACCAACAACACCGACCAAATTGCAGATTGAACGACCAGACCGACCGATTAGCCCAACTGACCATACAAAATTGCCATACCAATCACACCGAATGACCATACTAACAGACAATGTCGACCAATTGCAAAGCACATCGCATAACACGAAACTCATCGTGAGGTTTTTTACGAAAAATTTCGCAGAATATATCGCACATCACAAATCAGGTCGCGAAACATTTTGTGAAACGTCTCACTCATTGTGACTATGCAGCGAACCATGACGAGAGTTACGAAGAATTCCTTCAAGCATATCACCAGTCACATGCTATGAAAAATGCTTCAAAATATTGTTGGAGTTATTTCGTGAAGCAGAGCATAATATATCAAAAATTCCTAAAAGTATAACGTGTACCGTAGATTTTGTTGCTAAACAATATGAAAGCTACGGAACATTCCTCAAAGTATCTCGTGGACAATCTCGCAAACTGTGACGAGACCTAAGAAAAATGCTTGAAGCCATGTGATCCGCCACATCACAAAAGTAAGGACCGGATTCAGAATCATGCAAAAAGTCATGTCGCAAGCCAATCTGTAGATTTCATGCTACAAAAAATTATGGGAATTTTTTACATTCATAGCATACATTTTTTTAAATTGCAGGTTGCCCGGCAAATATTCATTGTGTAAGTCATGCAGAATTTATTAGATATTGTACCTTTTAAATATTTAACATGAAATGTTAATTCTGAAAGATTTTTCGGACGATTTGTATGTTTTCTGCTTCTGTCAATGTTAGATGTGCCAGATCTCTTAAGATTTCTTGGGAAGTCACTAGAAGTTTCTTATTAATACGGAAAATATAAAGGAAAGCTTCGTAACACACATTTTGACTTTCTTCTCATATACTTGTATTACAACATTTTTTCTTCAGCCCTGATCGTGCAACTGTCTTAAAATTTAACTTTTAACTTTTTGAGCAACACGAACAATCTTAATTATGCCATATAATTAGCTTCGTTGTTCATTTCTAGATGCAAGCAGATTCAACTCTGGTTTATTTGCTTTTGTTTTATGACACATACAAAATCACTTCAACCACTTGCAATGATAATTTTTACCTCGTTCATGAGCATGCACCTATAAATACTTTGTTACTGCAAGTGATTCGATCTAAAGTTGTCCTTTTGTTTCAGGCACAATAAGTGTAAGATGTGCTATAAGCCAACAGTAAAAATGTTACCATGCGAAACAGCTGTCAACCAACTCATAATTTAAAAAAAACAGCACAGCAGCATACACTAACTATTTTGCCCCATACACAGAAAAACAGTTACTTTTCTTTAATTGTTCGATAGTGACTATCATCCTACGAATATATTTGTTTTCTATAATATTAGGTTCAATGATTTGTTAATTCCTTTTGTTTAGATCTAACATTCTCCTAATTAAAAAAAACTAAATATATATTAAGAAATTAGTTTATGTTCCACAACTAATAAAAGCCTTACTAAAATTACATGAAAATTTAAATATAAAATAGATTGAAAATATAATTAATTTACTTAACTGTAATACCAAAATTAAAAAATTTTAAATATATGAAAATACTAAAGGTAAAAATCGAATTATGCAATTTAAATATTTTTCCATTTTCCTGTGTTGAAATTTTGATATTTAAGGAGTTTTGAATCTGTCGAGCTCTGTAGTGTGTGGCACAACACTTACTTACAAATCAGTTTCAGAAATATTTTTTAATAGTTCAGTTCCCTTAAGGATGTTGGTAAAAAAAGTGGGCAGTGGCGTGCAAGAGAAACTAAGAATTTAACATGAGGATATTGCTATGACTGGCCTCTGCAAGGGTTGCAATGCTGCAAGCTGAGGGAAGGCAGAGCAACCTCGGCCAGCCGAGCCGTTGTTATAGCAAACAAAATTCCAGAAGAATGAGCGTGAGGTCAGAAAGGGAGTATATAAGCTCGAAGCAATGGCGGCTTTGGGCGCCATCTTGCCTGCATCGCTAGAGGCCCTGCCCAAGTCCTGGCAGACGAGAGGGTCACATCCTGTGGTCCGAGTTCATCACATGACGAGTCCGCCATTGAGAGAGCTTCAGCAAGATGTCGTCATCTAGAAAGTAATTATATTCCCTGGTAGGGCGATTAAAGACACGTAAGGGCTCGGGACAAACTAAGGCATTTAAGCTCCATCTGAGCAGAGTACCACCTTTCTAGCTTAAAGCTATATGTAATTGATTAGAGGCATCAGCACCTTGTGGACAGTATATTGATGAAATCCAGCTTTTCCTATAGCTGAATAACTGTTGTATTTAATCGATTCAATAGACACATGCTGGATGCGTATTTGTATTGCTAAAGTTAAATAAAAGTAGTATTTTGTATTTGAGTGTTTTTCCATCTAGCTACTCTTATCCCCCTAGTTAATACCTGACCTGATCCTCTCTGGACAGGCCACAGCAAATGGTGGAGGAACATTAGCTTTCCCACCCTCCCCTTTCAACTTAGAATTGCAATAAATTATAGACAAATAACAGACGAATTCGTAAAGATGTTTAGCGCAGTCCACCTGCCCACAGGGTTAGAATTCCCTCGAGTAGTCCGGGTCAACGAATCTGCGGTAGTAAATGATAGTAAAAGAGTAAGCACTCATTCATGGCATTCTATGCTGTATTATTCAGCAGAAAATCACAGCCGCGCCAGAGCAAGCGAGCAGGAACTGCCACGTTGCAAAAAGCTGCTCGGCCAGACAGTCGCCAAGTGTATTCAGTAGCATAGTGTGTGTGTGCTTGGCTTTTAAGAAATTCATGCATACTTAACCACGGTTCCACACTTCGGACTGATTGTAATTTGCTAACGCAACTTCCACAACAAGAGTGAGCAAATGTGGAAAAGTAGAGAGTAGAATGCTTGGAAGAGTGCTAAGTGTAATCTAACATATGTCGCAGCATCAAATAACAAGATCATTACATGTCAGACAAACCTACCATCTCCTTTGTTAAAACCGCCAGGAACATTTTAAAACACGATACTATAGACCTATCATATACACAAAAGAAATTACAAGAACAGAAAAATTTCATCAGTTAATGGCTTTAGCTGAGAAATTATTGAATGAAAATCCAGAAATCGTAGAAAAATTTGACACAAACTCAACAAGACTGACATGTAGACTAATTAGTAAACTCACAAATAGTGGCCTTCTGCCATTGACACCCCCACCCTCATATGAAAACACACAACAGTGCGACACAGATCACCTCACACCCATTAAAATTGACACCACAACAGAACCTATATACTTTAAACATAACAGCAACAGAACATAGACAACCCTCCACCAATAAATTTTATTGTCCTACTGCCTATATCAGTTAATAAATTCTTGGGCGATGGTAACGAAAATTGGTCTGAATTCCTAGAGCAATATAACCACACCATGGAGAACAATAACTAGGATGAGACAGAGAAATGCCGTAGGCTAAAACGTTACATCACAGGGTCTGTGAAACACACCTTAGAAAATTACTGGCAGACACACGCAGAACAAGCTACCTGGAATGATGTCATTAACAAAATGTAAAACCCATTTTCCACACCAGCAAACAAAGAATAATTGAAAAACCTAATATACATCACTAAACAAAAATGGAATGAAAGTGCACAGAAACATATTGAGAACCTCCAATTTTACAGGAGAAAATATATTCCCAACATCACAGACACAGACTTCATTAGCGTCATGTGGCGTTTACTTCTTCTATCCATCATGGACAAAATTGTAGGGTTAAAGAACAACAATTGATCACCTACTTACAAATATTCAAAGATTAGAGGTCGGGTTATTCCAGTACAACCAGGCGATCATTGGACAACAGATTCACTGAAAGCCAAGGTGGTGAAATTAAAAGAGGAAATTGCAAACTTGACATTGCAGCATGAAAAGACCTTCACATACCGAAATCCACAAATGTACAATAACACACAAACACCACAACACTACAGATATAACACCTATAAAAGAAACCAATAATCAGTTGTAGTCAAAGACTACGTACATATGCCAAAGAAATACTACAACCTCCACCAGGCCAATCGAAAACCGCGACAAAATTGTATTTTTCAAACAAAAAACAACTTCCAGGCAAACCCAAGACAACAAAGTAACCCCCAATTTCGAAACCAAACAAGGCAAAACTATGAGAAAACTAATAAATACAATCAACAATAAAACTTCTACATGAGGGGGCAATATGCACCACCCCCACAGACTAAAGACTAGTTGGGTACAAAAATCTCAAAACCGCAGACACAAGCAGGCGGGATTCTTAAGAGATGAAAGGAAAAACCAGACACAACTGCATAAAGATGAACATAGCCCCCCCTCCCCCATACTAACAAAAGTAATACAGAAACAGTTAAGGGCAAAAATAACGAATTCACGAAATCAAATAAGGAGAGCATACATATTCAAAAAGAGGTCAAGGTGAGGCATATAATAAATGCATGTGAGGTGATATTTAGCAAGAGAGTACCCATGCACACATACACAGATATTGCTAAGTTTATCTTCAGAAGGGAAAACTTTCAGCTACCATAGAAAGAAAAAATTCAAGCTAAACAGAAATATCACAAACATGAAAACACAGAAAACAGGTCATCAGGCATTACGTTTAAAGAAACTAAATGCAGGTCAAGAGAGAACAAGGGTAACTCTAACACCCCACACAAAGACACATCCTCATACAATCATAACACGGCGCCAGTGAAAGCTGAGAAAGTACACATCACGGAAGTGGCGGCACATGCCGAGGTCACGCCCATTGAATGCACAAGTCAGCACTATTGTGACATTGGCACATGCACTGTCTTCATAGGACAATGGTCGCTGGTGGCCATGTGGTGTGCGCTATGTATGTACCTGGGTCACCGAGCTACAGAATGCCTGCTCTTTCCAAATCAAGTAGACCCATCCCACACAGACATAAATGAGCAATTTAGGAAATTAAAAATACATTTTGGCATGACACAAGTTAAAATACACATCCCTAAGGCAGAAACTATTAACACAAAAATACCACATGACACTCTTAAGATGAACATGGAAAACAGTGGCAGTGATGAAATGCGAAAGCAGGAACTGAGCCACAGATCTGGTTTACATTTAACACACAAACAAGCTCCGCCTACCAGCAAGGACAAATGTCGCATAAGTTACATTAAAACATCAATTCCATGCGTCCTTGTCCAGATTGCGGGCAGATCATAAAACGTGTTGCTCGACATGGGATACTCGCAATCATTCATTGCGACAAAACTTGTACACAAACATAAAACGCAACCCGTAACAGAATAATTCACATTAGTGGGTGCAACTACAGACGTAAACATACCCGAGTATAAAACAAACATGAATATTAACATAGCAGTGTATAATTTTCTAATCATGACTTCCTCTTAATAGATAATTTGAAATTAGATATCATACTGGGAGTTAATTTCATAAAAAGGTATAATGTAGTACCAATACTGTCTAAGGATCTTATGTATGTATATGCTTACCACAATAAAGACATCATTGAAATACCTTTTAATACCAACCAATTGTATTGCGACACAAACAATTGCATTGAATATTAGATAAACAAAATAGAATCAATTGAAAACTCAAATGAGAACATAACACTAGGAAGCATAAACGAAAATCTACCCCCACAAAAAAGCACAACTCAGGGATTTACTTGAGAAATGCAAAGATTGTTTTGCTAGCAATATTACCAAGTTAACAGAAATAAAAAAGAGTATGAAATTAAACTTGAGCTAACCACAAACAAACATATACACACTTGCCCATACAGAATAAACCCTCAATTATGCGAACAAGTACTCGAACAAATATAACAAATGCTTGATGCACATATAATCATGCCTTATAAATCCCCTTACACTGCACCAAGCCTAGTTATTAAAAAATGCCAAGGAAACATACATTTTTAAACAGATTTTCTACTTCTCAATCAGCACTTTAAAAAGGTACAATACCCCATCCCCAGAACAGAAGACATCATTAACACACTTCAGAATTCAAAATACATCTCATCCATTGACATGTTTAGTGGATTCTATGCAATCCTGGTAAGAGAACAAGATAAGGAAAAACTAGTTTCTAATATAGATGGCATAAGTTTATACATGTATGCACATATGCCAATGGGGTTGGCCATAAGCCCTAATTATTTCAAACATATTGTAGACATAATGCTTGGGCTACAACAATAAATTATATTTTCATCATAGGCAACACATTTGAGGAATACCTACTGAACATCAGTAAAGTAATGGACAGATTACACAAGTACTATGTAAAAATTAGCACAAAAATTCCACTTCGCACAACACATAATGAAAATTCTGGGTTACTACATCACACCGGAAGGGATTCGAACGGACCCTGAGCAAATCGAAACCATCAAACAGATGGTACTGCCCAAAAACACAAAGCAGCTGTGAACATTTTTAGGATTAACTTCTTACTTATGAAGATACATTTTAAACTATGCCAAAATCGCAGTACCACTCACAGATCTTATAAAAGAACCAAAAGCATTTCAATGGACATAAGCACAGTAACAGGCATTTGAGAACCTTAAATCAGCACCACTAAAATCTCCCAACCTAGCAAAATTCCAGGAAAAGGGACACACTATACTAGCCTGTGACATGTCACAGACAGCCATAGGAGCCATCATTATGCAGGAGGTACCAGGAACTAAAGAGCACAGCATTATAGCATTTGCATTAAAAAACTCTCGCTAAATAAAAAAAATGGTCGCCATGGAACATGAGCTATTGTACATCAAATATTCCGTTATCTATTTTAACCAACACTTATATGGCAGAAAATTTACTATGGAAATGGATCACGCCAACCTACGGTGTTTAAAGACGATGGTCGAACACAACATGAGGATCCAAAAGTTAGCAATAGCACATACAGAGTATGATTTCGAAGCGAAAATCGTTAAAGGGAAATAAAATACACTCGCTGATGTGATGAGTAGAATCCCAACAAAAGCAAAGCAGAAACAATGCAAATATCGGTATAAAACCCATATTACACAATAAAAAAAGAATACATTACATGCACTTCCTTTTGAACAGCCCTTGCCTAATCCTTATTGCAAAACCCAGATAAAGCTGGAGAAGTAAAACAAAGTATCGCAAAATACATAACAATTGGTAAGACAGTACAACTTTTATAAAACCAGGCATTGGTACAAATGACATACCACACACAGCTAAAATAATAATAAACTAAGAATATTTGCCCTTACAAGCCATTGCAAAGATCACATCATTATATGAGGTAAATCTCGAAATCAATGTGGAAGGCCACAAAAACCAAATCAAATCTGCCTGTATTGACCCACATCTATACTGCAAAATTCTCATTACAACAAAAAACTCCACACCACATTACCCCATTTATATTCACGACCAAGAATACATCAAAGTCGAAGACAACACACCTTTTCTACTAACATCCCATTAAACCAACACAAACCACCCCCATTATTGGCAGAATATGCAGAAGACCCACATATTACACAAACAAAACAGCCCTTACAGACTCACAAAATGCCACACCAAAATACACACATTTAGCACGAAGATAGGGCATCCCCAAGGTGTGAGAGGGAAGGAAATGGTTAACCATCTTACCACAATACTACATCCCGGAAATTATTAGAGCACACCACGATGCCCTATTAGGCGGAGGACATTTCGGCCAATTCAAATCTCTGGAGAAAATAAAAAACAGTACTGCTGGGACACAATGGCCAAAAATGGTAAAGATTACATTAAAAACTGCCCTACCTGTCAGAAAGGGAAACATACAAACCAAAAACCTATAGGCCTTATGACCCCTATTGATGATCCACCCTTAATACACTGTTGGGGTCTCGATGTAAAAGGTCCCCTACAAACAGCGGCATCTGGCAGCAAGTATATTCTTGCCATGACAAAATTTTTCTTGCATTGTGTAGTAGCCAAACACGTCAAAGCTATTGATGCAGAAACCTGTGCCAAATTCATTAAAGAAGTCACAATTCGGTATGGGTGCCCCAAGTCAATTTTAACCGATCTTGGCACGTCCTTTAATAACGACATGATCGCAGCATTATTACACAAACTACAAATCAAAAACTTACAGACAACAGATTACAGCCCAGCTTGTAATAGGATGACCGAACAAGTGAATAAAATTTTATCACAGCAGTTGACTGCCTGTGCGAACGAAGACCACGCACACTTCGATGAGTATGTCCCAAACACAAGTCTTCAATTACAATTCTACTATTAATAGAAGTACTAAATTTTCACCACTCTTTCTCTTGCACTGCATTGAAGCAGTCCAGCCATGCTACGTTGTAGCGCACACATTTTCGCAACGAGCTGCAGACTGGTGTGAACAGTTTAAACAAGCACGTGAACAAGCCCACGTGAACTTACATCGCAGCAACAACAGAAAATAATTTTGGACAGAAAATTCCCACCGAACGACCTTACAACTGGGCAATTCGTATGGGTAAAAACCCAAGCGATACAGAAAGCTCTAAACTTTAAGTATCATGAGCCGTACAGGACCCACGATATTCTGGATCCTTCCACGATATCCATCGAATTAAAGAAAAGGGGTAAGACAAAAATTGACGCAGTCAACACATGGAATATCAAACTCGCGAATATCAGAAACTAATGACAGTATGTGTGTTACAGGTTATTCGCCACTGATATGTGGACGACGGGAGTGGGGATACTGCTGCTAGCACTCCACATTGTGTCGGCATCCACTGGTGTACACTTGTACAAGAACCTCAGTGGGGTCTGTTTTCAAAAGCTTTCGCCCGACATCCAATATGAAGAGACGATTCCCCTGGTATACACCCTACCTCTGCACCAACCGGCTCTGCCCAGTATCGTCGACATGTGATACCATCAGGCCTGTACCACAAAGAGCAGCACAGTTTGCAAGAATGCAGACCAATTGCGCAAATTCTTTAATGAAAAATCAGCAAATATTGTACAAGAGTTTATATCTGATATTGCACTGTCCAATAAAATGAAATGTGGAAATATCTTCCTCGGAGATGTCGCAACATGGTGTTGTGACATTCTCAAAACCCATCACCTGAAATCCCTTCTGACTAATGAAGAAACACTTGCAATGCAAATAAGTGACTTAGAAAATAACGTTGTCACCTCAAACCACAATCTATATATTACAATCCACAGCATGACGCAAAAAAAAGCCAGGTGGAAAACAAATTTAATTTTCTTAGCAATAACATTGGAGCCATGTCACGTCAAATAAGCAATCAGAATAGAAGCACAGAATCCTCTCTCATTCAATCACAATTATTAACTAGTATGGTGCTGGAACTTGTAAACAATATTGTTAATGAGTATGTTCCTTAATACGTACATCCAGCAATGCCAGCAGAAATTTTTACCCCTACCAGTAGTATCAAAATAAGTATTAAGAAATTATCTTTTTCTATTACAAGAGCAAGTCTATGGCCTAGGGTTAGAATTAAGCATCCCCGTCAAAGACAGTAAAATATTATACCCTTCCTCTAACAGAATGCATGCTTTACCCAACGCAAACGATGATCAAATACAAATTCCCTTACAAAGCAATAAAATTTCGTGGCAAATCTTTAGAGCTACAACACTCCTGTACAAATACAACAATAAAATGTTCATTGTAGGAACCCCAACAAACATAGTCGCCATTGACGTATTTGCAAAAGAAACATCGAGAAATTTGCGATATTCCTGAACAAGCCAGAGGTATATATTTTCATTCCAAGCAATTAGTCGATAATCCACAAACCAATTCATTAAAGGCCGCAATCTACTTTCAGGACATTAAAAGCTTATTTAAGTATTGCAAATTTCAGTGCGAGCCTAGTAATTCTTAATCAGTTCAAGCTATTGTACCATGCCACTACGTAGTAACTAACGCTCCAGGTGAATTAGTATTAAGGTGTAGCAATAAAACTTGAAGTAAAACAATTCACAATCCTAAGGTAGGGACCATAGAAATTCAAGTACCGTGTGGATGCGAAATCCCTCCCAACCAAGTCACTATCATTAAGGCAACACATGTTTGAGATATAAAGAGTCCCATACTAGATATCTCGCTCACTATCTTGCCTGTGCAATGGCTCTATAATAATAATTTTGAAGCGCAACGACTCAAAGCTAGCGAAGGGATTTCATTATATTCTGTTAATGACACTATTAATATTGAATGAAAAATCATGCACGCAAAACTCCCTAGTGTACAGTATACAGAAAGAACGTCGTCATTTCGTCAAACACACGTATTCTCCCTGTTAACACAGGAACATTATAACTACATTAGTTTCTCCACAATTATTATCTTGATTCTAGCGCATGCAGCAATATATTATAAGTTAATTAAAATAGCAGTGTTAATGAAACGCATGGCGCAGGCCGCTCACCCATAAACGGACGCACTTCACAAGGGGACATGTCGTCCAGTAATCTAATTTTGCTCTTAAAGCAGAGTGTTGATCACCATTAAGAACGCGTTTTCACGTTGTAGCACAATAATAGGGAGCAACGGACATACAACTAGTCGACATAACTTCGTCAGGGCTTAATTTCACTGTCGTTATATTTATATCGTTATATACACACACTGGGAATGACAGAGAATTTTCCCACTCAGAGCAGGCAGGGCGAGTACAAAGTTTGTAGAGCTACAGAAAATTAAAGCTTACAGCGCAACCTAGGTGCAAAATTAAAAGGGCAGCAGCCACAGTTGCAACTGCAGGCAGGTTAAGGCAGATATCGCCCACAAAGCGTAGGATCTGATGTGCACAAAACTACTGCAGTAGAATTCAACCACTCTAGAGAGCACTAGCCGGCACTTCCAAGCCACGTGGCGTCCACGCCATAGTTACGTGTCGGGGCCCCAAAACTGTATATATCTTCTGTTTAATTCAATGTTAAATTATGATAAGCCTTAGCACTAGTACATGTGTTATTTTATTTCTTAAGTATGTCATCAAGACTCATAGTTCCTTACAAAATGGATAATTATAAAGTATATATGCCAACACTAATATGTAAACTTAACTATTAAGATACCAAGTCGCAAAAATATAATTCTACTTACCTAAATGTTGAACGAATACCATGATGTTTTTAAGAATTTAAAAAAGACTGTCGAATAACATGACGCTATTGAGGACTGTTGTGTTCCTTAAATGCGCACAACCTTACTTCCCACCCTTACGTGTTCGACGCTGGGTTTTTAGTTATTTTCAAGCTTTTCAAGCTGTTTAACTATAGTAACGGAGTCGAGTACATCCTTACCAATCCTGAAGAACCAACACGAACCAATAGCTGCCTTAATTTAGGTTAGGTGCCGGCACGAACAATAGTAAGACTATTTTGGTTTCACAAAACAAGTAATTCATACTTCCCATGTATATAAGGTAAAACTTTTCATTGTAATAATTTTGTACATAACTTTGTAATGGCATAAGAAACTACAATTTGTCTACGCCTGCAAAATATTTAAATATTCCATTAGTAATATCACATAGAACAAGTAGGACTACAGAGACAAAATTAGTCTTCGGACAAACCATTTAGTTGTGTGACTGGATGAATTATCACAAGTGTAAATTTCATGTATTCTAATAAACAGAGGTACAAGCTAACCTCCACGTGTAAACAAATTCTTACACATTTGTAACAATATTTGAAAATTTTGGTTTAGCACCACCATTCTTTTAATAAGGCAGCCATTTCTGTAACACATGCCCGACCCTTCATGCCTGACATCGCCTTGAGTCCAGGAAGGGGGGGGGGGCATTTTCAGTCAGTAAATCATCACACTACTATTATTACTGCTAAGAATAAAAGCTCTTTCCGGCGGGCTCCCCTGCTATCAGCAGCCTTGGTCGCTACTCATCCTCCACGTCGCCCTCCTGCGCCGGCCGCCTGACCTGACGCAGCCAATCCCCCGCACCAATCAACTCCAGTTTCTTGGCGAGTGTGCCTGGCCGCTCCTGAGGGGGGGGGGGGGCCTTACTGCGGCTGGCCTCTGCTAGGGTTGCACAGCTGCAAGCTGAGGCAAGGCAGAGCGACCTCAGCCAGCCGAGACGTTGTTATGGCAAACAAATTCCGGGGGATTGAGCGTGAGGTCAGGAAGGAGTATATAAGCTCGGAGCAATGGCTCGGGACAAGGGAAGGCATTTAAGCTTCATCTGAGCAGAGTACCGCTTTTCTAGCTTAAAGCTGTCTGTAATTGATTAACGGCATCTGCGCCTCGTGGATAGTATATTTATGAAATCCAGCTTTTCCTATAGCTGAATAACTGTTGTATTTAATCGATTCAATAGATGCATGCTTGGTGCGTATTTGTACTGTTAAAGTTAAATAAAAGTAGTATTTTTTATTTTAGTGTTTTTCCATCTAGCTACCCTTATTCCCCTAGTTAATGCGTGACCTGCTCCCCTCAGGACAGTCCACAGCAATATGTAGCCTAAGTGGTCTCGATTCAATACATTTATTATTATAACTTAACATGACTCATTTTTTTGTTTTATTTAATTTTCAGATTAAACGAAATGGTGTTGCAGGAAAAGCACAAACACTTTTCGCCTGAATATTTAAGGTGTATTTTAATAATGATAATTTTCTTTTGAAATTAGCCAACTGCTACAAGAGATAAAAAGTAAGAATTTAACTCGACGTTTAATACGGCAAGTCTCATTTGTTTTAGTGCAAAGAACAGGTTTTTGTTCCTAATATTGAAGATTTAGAAGTTTTAAAAGTGTAAATATAATATTGAACAAAATGCCTATACAACATACAGAATTCGGATTTACATTTTTGATCAGAAGGAGACTATCAAAAATAGTGATATTCATATTTGTAAGTCATTCTGAGGCTAATAAAATTATTCTCACTTCCATTTGGCTCTGCATAGTGTGTTAGGTGTCATAAATTAATAAAATTAATTCCATTATGCCATGGTTATAACAAAATGCATCTAAAAAGAAATATCCTGTAAATTATAATATGATAAGCCTCTTATCATGGTGCGATATGTAAGATAGGGTACTGTTTCTTTCATACTTATAATGGCACTTTTGGAGGTGTCATAATCTTATATTTTGTTAATTTATTTCATTTATTTGTCCACATAGAGTTCGCCCATAACATGGATTTAAACAAATATGTATTACATGCTTGAATTACTGTCTGAGGAAACACTAATTATATCTGGTTCATCAAAACGCTCTTCCTTCATGGTAGGTTTCCTTTCGCATTCCCAAAAAAGAATTCCTGCTCTTATGACAGTAACTCTATTTAACAAACAATCACTATTAGGTGGAGAGTCATTTGAAATGAACCAAATTAGTTTTTTCCAAGCTAACACGTTACCCAATCAATTCTTATCGGGGTGTCGGACAGACATTCCTTCACATAATTATTTTAATAAAACTATAACAGCGAAATTCATGAGAATATTCTTCAAAAACTATAACATCATAATATCTCTTGTCTAAATCCTGAAACGCGAATTTCCTTACATCGGGGTAAGATATTATGGCTCCCTGAATAATTCCATTGCAACAACTAGTACAATAGTGATAATTAATATTCATTAGATAATAAATAAGTATTTTTGTATTCACAATTATTATGATAATTATTTAATTTTAGAATACTGGTGTGTGAAGACTATAGTCAGATAAATTAAATTAGATATGCGACAGCCATTTGTCACCTTGTATCTTCTCAAATGCAAAATAGTCACAGTAAATTGAACCCATTCGAGAATGATATCAGTATCTCGATTTTCCAAAATCACATAGAATTAACGAACGCGCACTAAAGTGATTAATTTATTTAGTCAATGCATGCTGTTTCAGCCCCTACGATACCATTATTATAATTAACATTCCCAGACTCTGCCACTATTCTCGCACGCACATTGAGTAAAGCTATTGACAAGAGAGAGGCTACACTCGCCTACAGGTGAAAAAGTCCTTACCAAATTCAAAGGTTTCTCACACCAGTTATGGTTGCACTTTGTGACCCAGTTAATGGGAAATTCGTGGGTCGGGCTCACATCTCCCAGTTAAAGAAATTCTCACCTAACCTAAAATAGGTTAGTCAGCCCGAAAATTTGCGTATGGCCACTTAGGTGGTCATGTGAACTGATCACCCAGTTGGCGAATTACTTTTCTTGAGACATGTTCCTCTTACAGCTGCATCTCACAAAACAAATTAAACTCACAAAGCTAATACACCTACTTTAGCTTAACTAAGGTAAGTAAAACAAAACTAAGCAAATAAATGCTAGTTTAAGGTGCAATTCATTTCATCAAATACCTAGGTACTATTTCATTATCTATTATGATATAATTTCAATCTTAAGAGTTCACTCTCGTCATTATTTTCATTCTCTTCGCAGTTGTTAGTTTTAATGGGTGCCCAATTTATTTTTCAGACTGTATAGTGTAATATATGTACGTACATTGATTTCAAGTGATTATTATCAGTCTCATGTCTTGTACACTGTTTTTTTCTAAAGGTAAAATTAAACTCAAAATTTGGCTGGAGTGAAAATATACGAAACCGAAACTGTTCGTTGAGAGTATGGACAAATAGCATTCAAGTCTGCGAATGTACCAGTGTATGAAATTGATGAAATTGTAAATGTTGTAAAATGCTGTAAAGGAATATTATGCGAAAAGGGAAAAATGTACAAAGACTATGGTTCAGGGTGGACACTGTCGAACTTCTATCGCCTGCAGCTCCGAATTAACAAGCTGGAACCACTAAGTGCCTCATTTTCATTTCGAACTGGAAGATTTTATTAGGAACAGCAATGCTGTGACTAACGCACAAAACACCTGTGACTACATATGTTTTAGTAGGCTGTTCCGGCAGATTTTGTGGAAGGTACATATCCGCAGCGAGTCGAGCATCATTATTACGACCTGGAATCGAAATTATGTTTTTCCATTCAGGAATTCCCAACAACACTGCGAGAAATCAAAATTTTCAAGAATAACAACAACCATGCTGTATCGGGCAATGTTTACTACTCAGTGCCGAGGAGATGATGTGCCAATGTGTGTGGTGGAAGAAGAGAAGCCTGGACACTTTGACCTGCTGTTGCTGACCACAGAATGAAATGATAATTATAGCTACTTTAAGAATATTGAGCATTTGGTGAGATCCCAATTGATAGCCAACCCATGTTCACGTGATCTTTCAATGCAAGCGCCGCTTCATACTTTAACATGATTTTCCACTAATTACGGAACTGTCAGACCAACAGTGTTTAGAAGAACACAAGAAATGCCGCCACTAAAATGGCCCAGCGAGAATCGAGGTGCTGCAGCCGGGGAAAGATGGAAGACCTCCAGTACTGAAATTTTAAAACTACCACCACATGAATAAAATACCGGTCGTTGTGTATACAGACTTTGAGGCCATTCTCAAGCCATTTATACCCATGAACCTGATCCCAGTCTCTCTTACGCATATGCCAAACAGGATCACAAGACGTACAGCTTTTTTTATATATGTGAAAGTTGATAATAATATGATTCCTGAATCGCTCACCTTGGCACAGCCATAAGAACCAGTACTGTATATGGGACTGGATGCAGAGTAGCACTTGATGAAAGCGATTTTAGATATTGGTAATGCGGTCAATGATATTTACCCCACTTCAAAGCTGATGACACTGCTCACACCAGCTGAAGAGGTGTATCACACAAGGGCGGCGAAATTCCTTAATGGAATTGTTTCATGCGTGATAACGAGAGTTAAATTAACGAGGTTTATACCATGGCTGATTCAGAAGTCATAGCAACTATTGTGCATCTCCCGAAAATGACCCAACGCATGAAATGTACTACATACAGTTGAAAGTGTATGACATTTTCCTTTTTAAATGTGACACCACATGGGGTATGGATGCAACAATGTTCGACAAGGAACAAAGACAAACATGGCTCCTTGAAATCACCGTTTAATTGATATATTCTCCTACAAACTGTATACACTCATATGAATGGGTATATATCTTATGTGTACGAGCTGTTTAACAACCTTCTGAGTAGTCTCCGAGGTTGTCCAGCGTTGAGGCAGACATCGTCACAGCATTTCGACGTGAGGTGGCGCACATTGATGGATCTCACGAAGCCGATGGTATTTCCCTTCAGCCTTATCGCTGGCAACGAACCGTGAACAACCTCGAAGACTACTTTGAAGGATGTTAAACATCTCGTACACGTACGATTTACCCGTTCACATGAGTGTATAAAATTTTGTACGAGAATATTTCAATTTAAATGGTGATTTCAAGCAGCCACGTATGTTTTTATTCCTTGCCGGAAATTCTTGTATCCATATCCTATGTGGCATCACCTTTAAAACGTACATGTCTTACACATTCAACAGTACACAGTACATTTCTTGTGTTGGGTCATTTTCGGGAGATAAACACTAGTTGTCATGATTTCTCAATCAGTGCTAGTATGTTTTTAACCATACACGATATTTATAACAGTAGTGATTTTTAAGTCGTGTGTGTATTAAATACCAAAACTTTGTTACGTCTCCATAGTTAGTTAAAACACAATAAATTATTTTGCCTAGCTGCATCTGTGATCTGAAAATTTCCGAAAGACCCAGCAAATGGCTGAAAATGCTTAAATACAGCAAAAAAACTAAGTTTTTAATTACTATGATTCACGTACGCAGTAAAAATTGTTTGGAATTAGTGATTCAGGAATCTTTCTCCGTAACTTTTAAAATAAGAATGGTAACACGTTTTTATTATCAGGGCATAAATAAGTGAACATATTCAGTTCCCATGTTGCAAAGTGTACAAATTAAAGACTGCGTTCTTGTTCGGTATTTTCGCATTAGGTGCCATTTACCATCTATGGCCAGATTCGGCTAAAACTTGTGCAAGGTCAGATATAGCGGCCAATATACCAGCTACTATGACACCCGCCACGGCATTTGCTGCATTGTACGACCAGATTTCATACCAAGTTTGATTTAAAAAAACGGGCTGCTCTTGTCTGGGGTCCCAGTCTGGGACAGGTTGGATGGAGTACCTGGTCAACACGACCTCACCTCTATGCCTATTGACCCTGCCTGGTGTTTGATGTGGGCCGTCCACAACATAAGGTTTCTTGGATGATCACCTATCCAAGTGCTGATACCACCATGCCCTTATCAACCAAGTTGATTGAAAGACCGCCAGGTTACCAGGGTGGTACGGCCGTCAGCACCGAGTTTGGTAATAGGAACTCTCCTATTTTCCGTGGCAGGTTTTATACTAGCTTTCGTACCTGACCAATCACATTGCAGTTTCAGAGCGAAGGACGCTTTCCGTGGCTACTACTTGAAACGAGTTGATGAATAAATCAAAAAGGACGTCCCCACATTTATTGAAATTTCGAAAGGTTGAAATTCTTTCCAATGTATTTAAAATTCGACAAAGACGAATAATATTGACGATTACAACTTTCAATTGAATCATGTATTTGAGAAACCCCAAAGTTCAAATTTTGACACAAATGGGTAAGCAATAGTTGTCACATTACGTGAAAAAAAAATCGAAATATGAACATATAACGTCCGGCAATAATAAAAGAGTTATTCCCGCTTATTGCATGCATGTTTAAATTAAGTACATGATAGCTTCCCGCATATCATGTTACGTAATAACTTAAACCTGAACGTATATTTTTTGCAGCAGCTATAGTAAAGAATTACATTGCCGCTTTCATTTGTTCATAGCATAGCATGGGGCGGAAAAATAAAAACCGTGGCTTATCTGATACAATTAAGAAGACATAAATAAGACATTCATAAATATTAATGTGTGTTATGTATTGGCTAATACATTTCAATCGCCGGATGTGGTAGTAAATCCATACTTATGGAACACTGGCCTTCGTATTTCTTTTGCTAAGGTAACAGTAGATTATAAGATAAGACTTTCACTATCTCCACTGCGGTAGTGAATGGAGAATTGCTGAACGTTGTTCACAACCGGATAGTGCTGTATTAACTGTGGAATAGAATTAACCACGAGTGAATTGGAACTAAAGTTAATAATAGTAATAATTGTTCCTTTGTAGGTTTATGCAGTTTGATGATAAGCGTTCAGGGAAATGTAAAACTGGGATCACAAAATTTTTTTTAAAATTTCTCTGTCATGGTAATATAGAGATTTGTCAAAAAATAAAACAGAAAACTCTCATACTTTAAATATTACTTGCAGTTACATAAGCCTGTCATTCCCAGTAAAAAAGCAGAATAAATTATCTTTCCCGAAATATTATATAAATGATTATAACTAAAATAATTTTACTAAACAAAAGTGAGAAATTACTGCTCAGGCTATAATCAAAATTAAGTTAATTTCCTTTATAATGTGTAGCGTGCTAACAAGTTTACCACTCCGATGATACAAACTCCAATATGGTTGTTCTATTTTCAGTCAGTGGTATATTTTAACGGATTTTACGCAACACACGGTGTTTGTAACACACGAAGGGATTACTTCCGCTCTGTTCAAGGACTGGCGGAAATGAACAGTTGTCTGGTCGTCAAAACACACGATACTATGTTTCTACGTCATAGCCTAGTTTTAAAAGAGCCGCTAGCAACGCTCATTCAGTCCGCGAACATGGAAAAATACGCCTCGTGCACATATTTTGTGGCTTTCGCAGTACTCTTGTGCCTGTTTGCAGTTACGATAGATATTAATGGACAACCTGAGGCGAAGGTAAGGATTAGAACACTAAATTGGGAAACGTAACAGTGTAATCATTGTTGAATAACCAATTATTTGGAAAAATAACAAATTCCCTTATTTTTTCCCTGTTGCTTCTAACTGATAACGCACGTCTGAATTTATGAATTGAGGAACTGGCTGGGAAGAAAATCTTTAGTAAAACAATCATATTATGAGATAATGGTACCCAAAGGTTTTGAAGACATGCGTTATTTGCAAGAAAAAGTTAAATCTGTGTGAAAGAAATTCTTTAAACAGACATAGTATTTCTTCCAGCCAGCTCCTCAGTTACACATCAATCGGTATTGTAAGGTAATTTTACACTACTTTCTCGGAAACGAACACATTGTATAAGGTATTTTCTTTTAAAAGTGTCCATTGAACGAAGAAAGTAATAATTTGCAAGTTTTCGGAGTGCTGGTTTTGGAATTTTCGTCAATTTGTTTTAATTTAAAAATTAAATCAAATTTGGTAATTTTTGGTAAATTATTATTTAAACTAAGATTTATTAATCACAGATGGTTTGTGTGTTATTTTCGGATATAAAAGTCCTAGCTACATCATGTAGGCCAAAAAAACAAACGTGTCTGTTCATACGTAGTGCATGATCCAAGTGGTTTCGCAAGCTTATTACAAGTAAGCGACAGTGCATTGCAAGCGCATTACCAATTTCTCATTTCTCATACCGAATTCAAGCTTGAAAGGAAATATGATCATTACAATACTCCGTTAAATTTGACATCAAAATAAGGTCGGGAACTACTTGCAGTTAAAATATCTATGTCGACATAATACAAAGAAAGACAGGTTATCGCGTTATCAATACTGTACTTCAGAATCACAATTTCATCTACGTATCAAAGTCTATATATTGTATTGTTAGTGAAGACGACTTTTTTCGAGTTTTGAAACCAATTTATTAAGTAGGCAATTAATTTTTTTAACAAGATTTGCACTATTTGCCAAAAATTTGGTCAAACGAACAAACCGACAATCACGTTTGATATTCTTTAAAGCAAGTGTTTCAGTATTTATCAAAATAAAATTTTTTGCAGGCATATCTTACATTTTTTTATTAAACCAGAAAAATCATTGGAATATATAAATATTAATATGCATTTTTGTGCTTTTGTTTGTAACTACGAAACGACGACGGAAGGTAACACACCCACATTTCTTTCTTCCTGTGAGTTATGAAAACCCCAATTACATACGCAGAGTGATATGGCAAGTATTTGGTCTCTCTGCATGCCCAACCTGGCCAAACGTACGACGACGATCTTCCAAGTATAGAAACTCTCACTACTGTCGCCGTAAGCTACGGGATGGATATTCATGCAAGCGATTAGAATATAAAAAAATTCCCTCGAGAACTGCTGGTAGGTTATTATTAATTGGACGGAGTCCTGCACAAAGTGACCGAACGACATTGAACGGTAAATAGATAATTTATTGCAACTTAATTTTGTAGTCTTCGAAAAGCCTTACTCTAGTAATTCTGACTCTTAATTACACCAAACTGACCGAGGCAGCGCAGTGTTAACACTGGACTCGCATTCTGGATGATCTGTACTTGTGGTTCAGGCATTAGGGTTTTGATTGTCAAGGTTTTGGAAAGTTACCTCTCTCGAATGCTGGGTTTGATTCCTTAAAGGAAGTTCATGACCATTAAAGGAATAGTGATACGTATGATTTCGTCTTATATTTTTGTTAGCATTTTCCGGTGTTGTTAAAAAAAAAAACACCGGGTATAAATTCATGTGAGGAGGTAGAACATCAACGAAAGAAGAAACTAGGCAAGTAGGCAAAAGAAGGAAACCTGGCGGTAAAAGGAGCTGGTAGACAGGGCAGACTCACAATCCTCTCCAGTTTATTCTCGAGATGAGAACATTTCAGGACATTCCTGTGAAGTTTTGAGCGGCCTCCTCTAGCCACTTGGCAAATATGAGCTGGGTCAACACTCATCTCGAAATAATACTTACTTCCAAGATAACATTCAACGACGCCAAGATGTTCCTAAGATGGCAAAACGTCGGCCACCGTTCCACAGGAGATTGTACTACTTCAATACAAGTATGTACAGCTCTGGCGTGGTTACAATAGCCCTGAACTTGCTACGATCGCAGCCACTTCTTGTTCAAATTATAATAGTTTTGGAAGTACGTGAGAACGAGTTTTCTTCTATGTTGCGCTCCCATTGGCTGCTGCGAAGTAAACTAAAAGTGTAACTAAGATAGCTGAAATTGGCGTGATTTTCTGCATTCCTTAAAAAAAATATATAAACCGATGTCAAAAAACAACATTCATATTGCTGATGTAAACAAGGTAAAGCAGGTTTTATTGAAATTTAAGTATTCTCATACTTCATAAGCGTAGGAAGCGTTTATAAATAATAACGGAAATGCGTTTTTCAGTTTAAGAATTCTTCTTGTTTGCATTCAGTTAATGAGGTGTGACTAGTGAAAACAATGATGTTCGCAATAGTGATCAAACATTGCTCCCGAACGAATTTACAAGAAACATTTAGACCACTCGTGTGAACGCAGCTTTATTCTTCACCTCTGATCGGTCGTGGGGATAGGACTCTATATTCCATTCACGATTGCTTCACACTTTTCTAAAGCCCTGCTAAAGCTCTGCTTCCACGATATTCTTCCGCCTCGTGCAAACTAAGCTTAACAAATCTAGAAAATTGCACCAAATAAAAACGTACCGAATTCGTGCGCACTCAGCTGTAATGATATATTTCATGAGAACTATTTCTTACTAGACGCTACCACCCACCACGCATGTTTTCTCACTGTTCTTAATCATATTTGTTACAAATGTAATATTATAATTTGCGAATAAAATACGGGTAAAATTTCAATTTAAGGAAAAATAATATATTTTCGTGTTGACAGAGGTATAAAACGCTTGTGATACATGGAATATTCAGGAAACAACTAAAAAGTCATACATAGGGAGATTTGGAAAAGGTTTGATTCAAAAAGTGTGAATAAACCGCGAATAGACTATACCAGCCAATCGTTATACCGCCCTCATCCTCCCCAAACATCACTCGACCGAACATACAAGCTGGTGTGCATCATTTGTCATGGGGAGGGATGAAGCGACCGACATCACAGAATTTAAATTCAATTTTAAAACCACTGTATCCACATTCCTATGTTACAAACACTCTGACTTCTTGCTCTAAGTATAGCTTAAAGTGTAGCATTTCAGTGCTGGTTTGATGTAGTAGCCTAATATTTTGTATTTATATTTTCAGTTATAGAAATATCAAATCACAATATATATGTTTTCGAAAAGTAGACAAAATACTACTGGACTACTATTTGCGAGAATATATTTACATAAATTTATTTTTTAAAAACTTATGACTAGCTAACATAAATAATGAATTATGTAATTATTTAATGAGATTTAACATTTTAAAATAATAACCAATTAATGACTTAATATATATATAATCTTGTATTGATAAGAATAATTTCAGTATATACCACATTCAGTATAAAATTATAATTGTTTAAGGTAATTTTATTAAAACCTATTTAATAATTAAATTACTTGGAAAATTATTTTAACAACTATTTAATATTTTAGGGGTCCCTTAAGAGTAAAAATAAATTATCTAGTTTCAGTAAAGTATCAAAAAGGTTCAATGCAAAAAAGGAAATTTATTTTTATTTGGGAAATAATTATTTAACATATTTATATGCATATTTTCTTTTTACATTTTTGAAGAGGAATACGAATATATTAACTAATAAATAACTCTACTATAAATCCGAAGCAAACAATTTGTAAAAATTATCATTTCGAAAATTTCTATAAAAATTTAATTGTTGTAATAAACTCAATGTGAATAACGTGAAAACTTTGAAATTCCAGCTGATTCATTTTACTGAATAATTTTATTTGTACACAATATGTTTCCATGTTTCTAACTTAAGTCATTAAGT